>CM046425.1:5024032-5604032 GCA_025506505.1 Flaveria sonorensis
ATAATTTTTTAAGGTAAAAGTGGGCGACTGCGTAATTTTATGGGGGCACTTGGGAAACAAAAATTAGTAAATTACCCTCATCTTGAGAATACGTTTTCTGATTCTTGAGCACAAGCTTCACAATGCATGTGAACTTTCAAGACAACCGTAATTACCTGCATCGGCTGCAATTCACCAGAAAAACCATCAGAAACATACATCACCAGTGACGAACACAGATAATTTTTTAAGGTAAAAGTGGGGCGACTGCGTAATTTTATGGGGGCACTTGGGATTTTAACATACATATAACACTAAAAAAAAAGTTTTACGGGGCGGCTGCCCCCCACCCTATAACCTAGGTCCGCCCTGAAAATTACAAAAGTAATCGATTAATCGAGATTAAAGAGTTAATTACAGCCTCATCTTTCTTCTCTTCCGGTTTAGGCTGCTTTTCTTGCTCCAGCTTCTTCGACTCCTCCTCTAGCAGTTTTGGTAGCGGTGATAGAAGCTCAACTTTTCGGTTGCTTTTCTTCTGGACTCTTTCTAAAACCTTCATTGGATCTACCTTCTTCCCCTTCACTACCACCTTATGAGTCTTGCAATTGGTAACAACATCTTCAACACCTATTTATCAATAAAAACTAACTATTAGTTTATTAACTAAGCTAAGGATGGAACCAGATGAGGGTCAAGAGGGTCGCTGATCACTACCAATCATTTAAATTTGTCGGTTTTTTATACATAAAAGCTAAGTTTTTTTTAGAAATATTATCATTCCATCGTTATAACACGTAGAAAGAAAATCTTATAATAACCCTCGACTCTGGTTACGTTATTACTTATTAAAATCATACCGAAAAATGGCGATGGCGGGTCTTTTGACTCCTCTCCGGTGGGTGGTTTTGCTTCTTTTTCCACTTCTTTGCCTCCTGCAAAACACAATCAAGCAATACCCTAATAAAAAAACTCATTTTTACCAAACCCACATCAAAGAACACATTTTTTTAACCAAAATAGTAATGAAATCTAAAAGGGTATAGCAAATTGAAGAAAAGATTCAAGAACAGACCTCTCCCATTTGACAGTAGTTGAGTGGTTGAGTTCGAGATTGCAAGAAGAGTTAGGGTTTTATAATGGGTTGACAGAGGTGTGAATTTAGGCACAAAAACACACAGTAAAACTCAGTGGGTTGTGGGTTATGGGTTAATCAAGGTGAAAATTAAAGAAGTGTGAGATGAGTGTTTGATTGAGTTGAATGATGAAAGGAGGGCCAGATCTAGTGAGAAATAGCACTCATCTCAGTCATCATAAACGTGACATGGCTTTTTTATGGATGACACATCAAATAAACATGTTTATGTTGTAGGATGTCTTACAATTTAATAAATTATTTTTGAATGGTAAATTTTTACTGCTCGTGATATTTGAAACTAAGACATTCAAACTTTTAAGTGTTATAAGAAGTTTTGTTTTTGTTACTAGGTCACTAACCCCAACGGTGAATATCTTATAGTTAACATGTAGATTTTTAGATTTGAATTTTCTAAATATGTCTTTTGAACCTTGAATTTTTTTGAGATTAAAATAAGTTTAATATGGGGTGGTTTTATGTTTCTAGGGCCCCAATCGAACTAAATAGTTTGGGTCATTTTTCAAATTTCTTTAATAAAAATCATCCTTCTTTATCTGGGTTTAAGGTTGGCGATAATAAGCTAAAACGTTTATAATATGATAGCGTTGTGGGTAAAAATGAATTTATAAAATAATGATAAAAAGCTGATGTAATGGTATGTTAGCGAAGTCTGCATGTGAAAAGAATGAGTTGTACAGCTCGTTATAGTATCTTATGCATAGTGTAAGTCGTAAAAGATTGTTTGCCATGTTGGAGACCCCTCATTATTCCCACAAACTGATGTTAAACCCCCTCCCCGACAACACTATCATATCAATCCTTCACACATGCAATCTAATTATTTTCACATAAGGTTACTTTTTTTATTATTTTCACTAAAAACGAAGTAATTAAACAACGACGAACTTACTATATGACTATGTTTTATAACAGCTATTTTGAAATGCTCTATAAAAACTCAAATTTGAGATTCACTTCTTAACTTTCAACTTAAATATACGAAATAAATAGACGAGCCAATATATTTTCCATTCCAAAGTCACCTCCGAATGAGGTACAAGAAAACCTTCCGATTGTGGACCCTGTTGGCCCTCATGCACTCGAGACCCACCTGTTGTCGAACCTCCTAGCCCTCTGGCTCCTGCAAACTCGCCGGTGGTATATGTATATGTATGTGCATGTGTAGTATAGATAAAGTGTGTATCTAAAGAAAACAACTTCTTAGAGTGAAAACTTTCGATAACAAATCATGATTATCATTTCACTGAAAAAAGAAAAATAAATTGACGAGAAAATAGTAATACGTAAATTTATTAATAAAGGAATTATAAAAGTCATTTAAACCCCACATGAACTTTGAGATGCCTCTGGTTTCTTAGTTAGGGTGCTAAAAAATTAAATGAACATCAACCAGAAGAAAGAAAAAAGACAATGACTTGAAATGTAAAGGTTCATCAATTACATAAATCATAAAACTAATGGAAAAAAAGGATGAATTATTATAGAAATCAAATCAGATACACCACAAAATTGTTCAAGCTGTCACAAAATGTTTGGAAAAAGGTCAACAATATATATTGATAAAATTTGATTGGGACATAAAACAAAACAAGTGGATCAAATGAAATTCTAGAAAAAATGAAACGTCAAAGTTTTATATAGCAAGAGTCATGTTATGTTCAGGAGTTGATGATAGAAAATGATGCATCGGTACAATGAAATAATGTTATCAACATCGTATAATTGCCACGACAATAAAAACAGGATTGGTTATTGTTGTCGGGTTGAATCTATCTAGCATTCTTATGTCTAAATCCGAGCTAAAACATAAACATATAGATAAAACTACTAGAAGGTAATCAGAGGTGAAAGCCTAAAAAAAACATCATTAGACAATTTGTTCAGTAATCTGAAGGCGTATGCACAAAGGTGTAAACGAGGAGAGAAAATAGAATTGACGTATTTGAGAGAACTTGTCAGCGAAGGTCGTTAGACTAAATTCATTGGATAAAAAGTGACACATTTACAAACTTTCATAGGTAGTTTGAGAATTATTTTTTGATTTAATTTAGCCTTACCAAATCTTGGTTTTGAAAGTCGTTAGTTCATTGAAAATAATTCTAGGACGTTTTTCTTTCTTTAGCAATCCTATTTTTAGGGGTGTTTAAAAAAACCGATATCCGAAAATATCCGAAATCCGATTCATATCCGAATCCGAATAAACCGACTCGAATCCTTATTCGGATATTCGGATCGGATCTCATCCGAATTCGAATTCCTTATCTGGATTTCGGATATTACAATTTTTTCTATTCTGGTTATTCGGATATCCGATTAATCCGAATAAGAATTCAACTATGTTTCTAACACAATACTCATTACTTAACTACCTATTATGTTTTTAACTCAATACTAAAAAATCTTGACACATTTTAGTTCTCTAATCCTAAACAATTATGTAATAATCGATTGTTATTTTAAATTAGGGACTATAATATTCGGGTTTTATACAAGTATCTATTATGTTTTAGTTTTGAATTTGTGTTCAGCTCAAATTTGTATTTTTTGGTTTTATATCTTTTATTATGATTTTAAACTTATAAAATGTTAAGAATAAAAAATTAGGAAACAAAAAAAATAGAAACAAAAAAATAGGAAAAATTATTATTTGGTTTATTCGGATAAATTCGGATTATTCAGATATATCCGAATCCGATCCGAATTGAATTCGGATAGATTCGGATCGGATAGAGATATCCTTATTCGGCTCGGATCTGATTTCGGATAGGATTATGAAATTTTCAAATCGGAATAATCTGAATAATCCGAAATCTGATCCAATGAACACCCCTAATTGTAGATGTTGTGGTTTTAATTTAAGTCGGTTAATTACATGGAGTTTTGTAAAGTTGGAATAAAATGAGATTTAGGCTTATAAAATCTTGAGTTCGTCATATACACTACTACCCTAGACGGATATCCCTTTAAGTATAACCTGATTTTAAAACAAAACGAGCTCTTAGGGTGTGAGTCCATCTTTTCCACACTACTACATTTTCTTTCCATTGTTGAGTTTGTCATATCCCTGACATCCCTTGAGTTTGTCATATACTAACATCCCTAAGAGATGGGACAAACTCAAGAGCTCGTTTTAAAATCAACGATGGAAAGGATAAAACAAAATTTTGAGTTTGTCATATACTGACATCCCTTGAGTTTGTCATATACACTACTACACCCTTAAGTATAACCTTATTTTTCATCCTTCCATTTCCTTTCCTAAGGGTGTTGGAGTGGCTTAAGGGCAGGAGCGCACGGTGGCCTCTTGGTGTTGTTGATGAACATTGTTCTACCCTCTTGCGGCGCGACCCAAAATTGGTGTTTGTAGCGGATGTGTGCCAAATGGTAACAACGTAAAGTGAACTATTAGACTTCAATGGTTGCTTTAAGTTTTTTTTTTTTACAAAAATTTATTTTTTAAATAAAACCAATAAATACGTTAATATTATAAACCATTTTCATATCAACTTTTAACCGATCTACATCATATACCCTTATTACATCAATTTCTGATTTGATAATTGATTCATCAACATCTTTCGAGTTTAATTATGGAGCTCAGACGGTCTATAACTGATTCGTTTCGACAAAAACCACGTTATATCAAATAAGGCTTAATTTTCTCCTTTTCGATAGCACAACTAGTTTAAGTTTTGCAAACTCAAAGACATATCAATAGAGGTCGTGAAGCTACTCATGACCGTCGCGTAGAAAATTACTTTTATGAATATCCAATACATGACGCTGAAATGTTCAATACAAGGTTCCGAATGTGAAAAAATATTCTTTGTACAAATCATCAATGATATAAAAAGAGAATACCCATATATCAAAATAGAGTGAGATGGTAAAGGTAAACTTCTTTTAATCAATTACAAAAGCGTACATCTGGGGTATGTCAGCTAGTATACCGGACAGTTCCCAACATGTGTGACAAGTACTTAAACATCTCTACAAGAACTTCACATGAAAGTCAAGACCTTTTTGTGTCGATATTATTAAAATGTATAGACAAGACAATTTGAGCGATTCGACTTAGCGATATTCAAAATCTATACCCAGCATATGGATTTAAACACGGAAATGTTTCAACATTGACTATACGCTTGATAGAAATGGCCAACAAACGGAAAAGCTAATACATGAGAGGTATCACGAACACCATATGATTGTGCTCGAAGCAGTAGCCTATTGTCCATTACAACAATGATATCAACGTTCTCAATCATTCATCATTATCGAACTATGTACTAAATGTTATTCGTTCTAATTTAAAGAAATACAATACGAGCATGAGTAGTTTCTTGCTGACGAAATATACCCAAATAAATATACTTTTGTGAAATCATGTAGCTTTTCAGATCCCGGTAGACAAAAAAGGTTCATGGCAACACAAAAAAATATATATATGGAATGATTGGGTGTAAATCGAAACCCTATCTCAAGCAATGCACCTAGAAAGATTGGGTGTACGCTTGCAATACATTTTTTAAAGGACAAAGATTGAGCAAACGTCTTTGTTATGAGAACGAACTTACTTCGAATTCTAGAAGAAGGTTTACAAGTAAACATGGATGCACATAAGGATATACTCACAAACCTACAGGCGGATCTCTTGATGCATATTTCAAAAATCACATATCAAACATCGACGATTGCCTTTAAAAAAACAAAACATCGAAGGCTAGTTTTTTGATCATTTACTTATAACTTTATTATTAATTAATTTTTTGTGATTTTTTTTTAATGAAATCTTGTTATTGTAACTTTCTCTAATCCTTCTTTTTTAATAAAAAGGTAACTAATATTGACACATGACATCACCACAATTCTCATCGTCAAAATTTTTTCGCTTCTCTCTCCTGTTAAATAACTACATTAATTACTTACCATTTTATTTAATTCTTTTTATATTAAAAATAACTTTTAATAAATTAAGAATGACTTATTTTTATTGATGTTATTCTAAGGATAAATTTATATAAAAATATTTTTTCTAAAACATCAAACATTTTTAAAAATACAAAATATTTTAAAATTAGTTCTATAAAAGTAAAAATTTTATACACCAAAAATATTTAAAATTGGAAATTATGGTAGAAAATCTTAAAGATGACATTTTTTTAAACGGTTGTTTTGAAACAAAATGTTTAATTTATTTTTTGGAAAAACAGAAAAAAATTAAAAACAAAAGTTTAAAAAGCTGATGTCATTGTTTACTACTTATAGTTCATACTCATACATGATTTTATTTGTATCTTATCTTAAAATATCGTTTTATAATTAATAAAATTTTATTTTATTTAGTCAACTCGTGTAATACACGAGTTTACTAAAACTAGTAACTAAATATAATTTTTCTATACTTTTTAGAGTAAATTATAAAAAATGTCCTCCATGTATCTAACAACTTGTAGTGTCATTATCTGTCTTCAATAATTATATACGTTGGACCTTCCTTACGTAGAAGGGATTTTTCAACGTTTGATCATTTTCACCGTCTGATGGTAACTTTTTTATTATTATTTTTAAATAACTTACTACCCTTAACATTAAGAAAAACAAGACAAATAAAATAAAATAAAAACAAAGGAACTTTTGGCCCCACTTCATCATCTTCATCACACCTCCATCTATCTTCATCGTCATCCCACAAATCAGTGAAATCACAATGAAAAACAAACTGGGTTTCCATGAATTAATCTCAAATCACAAAACAAAATGAGGTGAATTTGAGAAACCCAAAATTCAGGATGTAAACGAACCGAACATTTAACAAACACTTCGTGAACTGTTCGGCGAAAAATTCATTTATGTTTGTTCATTTAATGAATGAATGAATAAAAAAATTACGTTCGTTAAGCTAAACGAACGAACATGAACAATCACCATATTTGTTCATTAACGTTCGTGAACGTCCAGTAACGTGTTCATTTATGTTTATTTGTGTTTGTTAATTTTTAAAAAATATAAAACTCTAAGTATACTATATGTCTCCGCCAACATCCTTATTTTATCATTTTCAATTTTAGTTTATGTTAAAGCTTAGACAAAGTTTTTAAATTTTGTTTCAATTATATTTCTGATAATTATGCCCAGTATGTTCAAATAATTATATATGTTCGTGTTCATTTATGTTCATAAACATTTGTTTATCTTTATGTTTGTTCATTTATGTTCGGTAATGTCCGTGAACAGTTTATTAATAGATTATTTCATTAATAAACGAACACGAACAAAAAATCTCGTTCGGTAAGAGTTTGTGAACAATTCATGAACAACTTCATTTCCTTAGTAAGCAAACACGAACAAATTCGTGTTCTTTTGGTTCGCTTACAACCCTACCAAAATTCAGAACAAATATATGAATTAATTAAGAAACCTAAATTTTAAACCTTCACAATGAGTACGCATTTCCCATAAGGCCATAACAAAATGAGATAGTCATGAGTTGCATCACAAAACAAAACTTGGTTTTCAAGAACCATTAACGTACTTCAAGAAGTCTTTCACATTTGTATGTGAGGGACTACGGATTCAAACCCACACCTCCAATTTCTTTCATCCTTGAGCCTGTTCATTTATCCCTGTTGTAACCTTAATTACTACCGTGCCATATCAGGAGTGGCGGAGGAAGGTGACGGTTCATCATATTTCTTTCTTACCTGTTTTCATAAAGGACGTTCAGCGTACTTACTGAAGATAAAACAAAATTTGAAAGCTGATATATACTAAAGAACGTTTTCTGTATTTTACTCTAGTTTTTGTTTATTTTATATGTTTTATTATATAAAAAGTTACAGAGATGGCTAGAGACACAAATGAATATTTTTATAGGTTAAGAATGGTTATGTATGAAATAGAAAAAACTAATCCCTCATTTATGTGAATGAGAGAGAATACTTCCCCCACTCTAAGTGAGGGTTTCCATCTTTCTCATCTCGAAGTTTTTCTTTTTCTTTATAATGAATGAAACGTAATAACAATAGTAGTAATACATTAATTAAATTAAATAAAACTAAAATATAAAGTTAATTTAAAAGTATAAAAACTTATAAAGATACAATTTATTAATTAAACAATACAAAAACCTAGCCATCTAGGTTGGATATGTGGGTGTTTGAAATATGTTTTAAGAGATCCTATCATAAGTCATGTTTGAACAAAACGTGAAGATTAATTGAAATCTCACAGTAGACATCAATCGAACAACATGAGTTAGAGTTAATCGAAACTTTTAATCGAAGCGTCCGGTCTCACTAGTCGCTTCATATGTTTTTTAGTTTTAATTGAATATTAATTAATTAATTTGTTTTAATTTGATAATTAGAGTGTTGAAAAAGACTAAAATACCCTCATATTTAACGAAGATCTTAACGGAGTTAGTGGAGTAGATGAAAATGACAACATTTGGTAAGCTACAATGACTGAAATGACAAAAAAAAAAATTTTGAATTGAAATGAAAAATTTAAAAAAACGTCAGGAACGAAAATAACATTTTTCTCTTATTGTTAATTAGATTGAACCATCGCTACATGCATCTGATATTATGATTACCACTAGTTAAATGAAATCTCCTGAAAGATGACCAAAATTTATTAACATAATTCATATCTTCAAATCATATCAGTTATTAACATGCTTTTGTTACATTATATTCGTAATACTCGATTATTTTTAGGATTATATTGAATGATTATATATATATACATGTAAGATGTAAGGACCGTGGCGTTCACAACTTCTATGGTTCGTTGTCAGTATAAATGTACAAGTCCTCAAGCATTTGGTGCAAACCTTTTGTTGTAATGTTTCTTTATTTTTTTATTAATTTAAATTTTGCTTTTTGAGTTTTTTTAAAAAATCGGTCGAGACGTGTTATTTTTTTCAACGTTTTGAAGTGAGTTTTTTACGATTTTGTTTTTACTGTATAAAGCTGCCACTCATGGTTTACGTCAAGATTTAGCTTCTTCTACTTACAGTTTTAAATATTATCAATGTTCTCGCCATAACAACAAGAATACAACATAATTATAAGTGTGTTCAATACCAACGTGGCTAGAGGTGGGCATAAAAACCGGGTTCGGACCCGACCCGGAACCGGGTACGGGTACGACCCGGTATATGTATACCCGGTTTGGACCCGAAAAAAACCCGTAGGGTTGGAACCGGGTATGATTTTCTGGAATTTCTTAGAACCCGACCCGAACCCGACCCGACCCGGAACCGGTTGAACCCGGGTTGGACCCGGTTTTGACCGTTTTTTTTTTTTTTAAAGTAGCCGTTTTTTAACGGCTATATAGCCGTTGGGATCGATTTTTGGCCTTTTTTTGTCACTTTTAGCTTATAAGTTAGTATAAATAGGTGTGGGTTGATATGGTTTAGTACCCAAGTCTCAAACGCAAAAACATACGTAAAAAACGCAAAAAATACTCTCGTTTACTCTCGTTTTACACGTTCACTCTCTCGTTTTACACTTTCACTCTCTTCAATCTTGATATGGCTCACTCACAATCTTCCGTTGGTCAAGGTTCGTCCAACGCTCCAACCGTCGTTCGTGTTCTTGCACACAATCGTAACATGGATGTTTGGTGCAATTGGGATATGGTTGAGTTGAGTGACGGGTCTGTAAAGGCTCGTTGCAAGTTTTGTGGAGCTTTGCTTGCTAAAGATTCTAACACGACTTTAAACAAACACATTAGCAAGAAGTTTTGTAAGTCGTTGAAAAGTAATCCGGATTCGCAACAAACACAATTGGGTGGAGACGGTGGAATCTTTAATTACGATGTTAATACGGTTCGAGATCGAATGGCGAAGTTCGTGATTCAAGAAGCTTTGCCTTTTAGTCACTTCGACAATCCTCGGTTGACCAACTTAATTCGAGAGACGCTTCAACCTCGTTACACTCACGTAAGTCGTACTACACTTAGACGTTATTGTTTAAAATTATGGAAACAAACAAAAAATGATTTAATTGTATTATTTGAAAATTTAAATACCGGTGTAAACTTAACTAGTGACGTTTGGTCGGCTCCACACGGTTTACCCAAATCGTACCTTTGCGTCACCGCTCATTGGGTGGATCCCAATTCATGGCAATTGATGAAACGTACGATTGCATTTGATCTTTTTCCACATCCGCACACCGGAAAATTTTTGTTTTACTTTTTAGATAATGTAATAAGTACTTTTAAATTACAAAATAAACTTTTTTCAATTGTATTTGATAACGCCTCTAACAACACAACCGCGGTTGAAAAATTAAAATTAAAATATCTTCCGATTGCAAACGGTGATTTTTTCCATACTCTTTGTGTTGCACATATTATTAATTTAGTAGTGCAAGACGGACTATCCGGACAATATGTTAATAATTTTATTACATCTTTTCGATTTATGTTACATGACGTTTTTAAAAAAAGTAGAAAAAGATATCAAGATTATAAACAACTTTGTAAGGATACGCACTCTAGATTTTTAGGTCCTAATTGGGATGTACCTACTCGGTGGAATTCGACTTTTCACATGTTTGAATGTGCTTTAAAACAAAAAGGCACTTTGAAAGCTTTTCATAATAGTCTTTCGGATAATGGTGAAGTCGACCCATTTCCGGATGCGGGTTGGGAGAATCTTCAACGTCTATCCGAGTTTCTTGAGGTTTTTAAAAACTCAACAACAAAATTATCAAGAGTTTATTATTCCACTAGTTATTCGGTGCTTCAAGAACTATATTTTATGTCTTTGAATTTTAAAAATTTTCAAAATAAAATAATATGTTTAATCAAATGATAGAACCAATGAAAGAAAAGTTTAAAAAATATTTTAAGGACTTACCACCCGTTTTTACGTGTGCCGCCGCTTTAAATCCGTTTCTAAATGTTGCGGGGGTTGAATGTTTGATAGATGAGATAAATGACAATTTGGATATGCATGACGAAAACCCTGATTTTTCAAACGAGTCAAAAGAAAATTTTAATTATAGTTTGAAAACAATTTATAATTTTTATTTAAATAGATATGGGCCTAACGTAAACATAACCATGTCAAGCGGATCAACCTCAAGCGCTAGTACCTCGGTTAAAGACCCTGTTTTGACTATGTTGAATGTTGTTCGGGATGTGACGGCTAAACGTCAAAGGGGCAACACCCCAACAAGTGAGCTCGGTAGATATAGTGGAACGGATTTTATTTTCACTATGACTACCGAAGATTATCGTGCATTCGATATTTTGGCTTGGTGGAAAGGAAAAGAATCTCAATTTCCGATTCTTTCAGCTATGACCCGTGATTTACTAAGCGTCCAAGCTTCTACGGTAGCTTCGGAATCTGCTTTTTCTCTTAGTGGCAGGGTAATATCATTACGAAGAACAAGACTAACTCCGGAAGCAGTGGAGATGTGCATTTGTTTAAAGGATCACTTAGACGCAACGGATCGTATACAAGACCAAACAAGCCTCGAAGACGAGATTACACTCGAAGCTAAAGTACATGATGAAGAGGTAGAAGACGGAGTATCTTCTGGCATATCCGATAAAGAATTAGCATTTGATCAAGCATCTCGTAGTAGATAAAATTAGAAGATATTGTTATTTTTAAGTTGTTTTAATATTATATGTCTTTCATGTTCTTTTTAAATTTCTTTTTCATTCAAATGTTTTATATAAAAAGTATTTAATATTTGTATATTATAAGTGTAACCTTTTCTGCTCAAGATTTGTATATATTTATATATTAAGTTGTTTAAATTTTTGTCATTCAAGTGAACCCGGTTAGGAAAAGAAAAATAAAAAGAAAAAAAGGAAAGAAAATATAAGAAAAAAAACATACGACCCGGTGTTCGACACACACACAAGAAAATAAAAAAGAAAATAAAAAAAGAAAAAAACCCGGTTGAACCCGGGTTTCATACCCGAACCGAACCCGACCCGACCCTACCCGGGTATACCGGGTAGGGTATGTATGATGGTGAACCCGACCCGGGTTCGTACCCGGGTTCACCAATACCCGGGTACAAAAAACCCGGTTGGTCCCAAACCCGGTTTGTACCCGGGCCCGGGTACGGCCCAAACCCGGTTTGTACCCGGGCCCGGGTACGGCCCAAACCCGAAACGTGCAAGTCTAAACGTGCCAACGTAGACGCTACCATCACATGTGGGCCTAGTGGGTCTTCATAACGTTCACTATATTATTTAGAGAAAAAAGAGAACATGGGCTACTTTTGGGCAAATAATCCCTAATATGGAATGAGCCCGTTATTTACTAGTTGGCCATTAACACGACAACCAAGTACCAACTACCAAGAACATTATAATGGGCTTCTACGTTCACTTTTAAGTTTCTTCGGGTATTGAAAGTGGTTGATATATATGGTTTGCTTGCTATATGTGCTTTTTGGTCCAAACTAGTATTGACCACCTCGCGTTGCGGTAAGGGGCGTAAAACCGTATAAAGTAACACCAATATTACACCACCAGCTCGTATTAAAAAAGGAAATAGAAACGAAAAATATATAACCGAACGGAAAGTAGACGTAAAAACGTTGAACCACACACATGAAATTTAAAACATTAAAACTAAGTTGATCTAGGACCCGCGCGTTTTATGGGACCGTTAATGGGGAAAAAGTAAGCGTAAACGTTGAACCACGCTCGCACGTTGCTATGTGTTAACTCGTAAAATTTAGACTGGGATGTAAAATGAAAATTTTATAAAAGATGAAAAGTATAGGGGTCAAAGTTGAAAGTGAAAAAACATAGAGGTTAAATTGTAAAAGATGTAAAAACATTGGGGTTAAAAGTAAAAACAAAAACTAAAGATACAAAATTCCAAGAGTGAGTACAATTCACTAAACCTAAGGTACATACCTTAATGCACAAAAATATTGGTAATTAGTAATATATATATATATATATATATATATATATATATATATATATATAGTGTTAGGATCATTACAGAACTACTTTTTATTTTCAGAACCATAGAACCATTAATCTACATAAATATGAATTAAGTCTTGTGATACTTGAGCTGTTTTACATATGTGTATATTAAACATGAACAATAAATTATGTAAAACAACTAAATATCACCAGCTTTAACTTACATTTATGTAAATCAATGATTCGTAATTTACATTTATATAAATCAATGATTCTTTTGGTTCTGAAAATAAAAAGTGGTTGTTTAATGATCCTGACTATATATATATATATATATATATAATATATATATATATATATATATATATATATATATATATATATATATATATATATATATATATATATATATATATATAATAGATGTTGGATCAACAAATGATGCTACCATGATTTGGTATTTTGGTGTATATATAACAAAAGGATATACTAATTGACAAGACATAAGATAATAAGATGTAATATCTTAAACCATATCTCATATCAGTCACAGGCAAGATATTATTATATGTAATACCCTAGGTAATTGACTTATGATTTTTGCTATCTCGTGTTTGATAGATTCGAACGAAGCTCAAATGCAGAGATAGGTTCAAAAGCTTATTGACCCTAGGATGTTGACAAACATGGTAATTGATTGTCTACATGATCTTGATTATTTGGAAGTATGTATGTTAGATATTTATGCTATGGCTTGATATTGGTTTTTCTAGAAATTGATGTATTAATAAAAATGCTCTTAAAGGTTGCAAAATGCCTAGGTTATATAGTGAGCCAAATTAGGTCAGGGTAAAAACCGATCTTTTCATATGGGTTGGGTAAGGGTTGAATCATATCTAAACACTTTTTATCTAACGTTTAATATTTTACTTGTAATTATTAGAAATCATATTTATTAGTCACGGGTTATTGTGATAACATTTACTATAATAAGAAGATATGATTTGAATATGTTTTAATTCTAAGTACGCTCATTACACTTTTGTAAATAGTTAATCAATAATACATAATACCTTCTAAATTTAACATTATTCTATATGATATCAAACAATATATATTAGTCGCGGGTTAGAGTTCCGCTTTGGTATTCGCTCTGGTCTGAGCGTTTGCTGTGGGAGTGTTATAGAAAATATATTTGTAGAGTATTTTGTAATAAAATTTACTGTATGTCCGTGATGATACGATATGGTTTGATAATTAGGTTTCCATTTGCATTATTATTACTATTGTACTTCTAAACAATCAATCGATAATACACATTACAATCTGTGTTTTATTTTACAGTGTTTACTATAGAGTCTTTCAATTTTGGAGGTTCTTCACATTAAAGAAACAATTTAATTGTTGTTTGAGTGTAATTAAATTGACTAATTGATCAATATGATCATAATATTAATCAAATAAGTCAATGTGCGAAGTGCATATTTGTTTGAGTTTACTATGATCTTTGATATTAGAACCTCATTAGGGGTTTCGCCCCTAAGCAATGAGGGTTCCATGGGGACAACGTCCCAAGTAGCGGGGTTCAAGGGGCAGAGCCTATGGTTGGGGTCGAGCTGCCAGGTCAGTTTAAAAAAATTTATTTTGATTAAATTTTTTTTTTTAAAAATGCATCAGAAATTGAATTTTCTAAAATTCACATGTGAAATTTCGGAATAATTTTGGCTCCAATTTTAATTCAAACTGAATTAGAAATGGTAACTACCCGAAGGTAGTTCTTTTGAGGATTTTGGAGACCCTGGCCTGAAATATATGTTCATATTCGATTGATCATTTTCTCTCTGGTTCACGAAATCTCACTAGGAAATCCATACTTGTTTTTAATTCTATCTGAGTTTTATCCGATTAAACTTTTAGATTGAACTCCTAAATTGTTTCAATCTGAAAACGCTTCGTGACTCTCAGATCATTCAAGTTGTTTATCATTAAATTACGAATCCTCTACACTTGTTGACCAGTTTGATCACTTTTCTTTAAAAATCATTTTGACAGCAACTGTATTTGTTAGAGATAAAATATAACTCCTATTCCTTTCAGCATGTAACCTTTACTGTAAGTTATTTGATTTGTATGTTCCTTAATCACTTATCAACTTTGTTTGAATGTTTACTGTAAACATCAGAGGTTTTTTTCTTCTTTTAGGTATTATATATATTAAAACAATATTAGAAAAATATATATGATGATAAATATCTGACTTCAAAATTCAAACATAAATATCCTGTGATAAGGTCACACGCTTTATAGATAAACTACTGTTTGAAATACTGTGTGCATCAGCTACCCCCTGACTTTGGTTGCCAGCAAAATTTATTACTTAATTGTTATTTTATTTAATGTGCGTTGAATAGTATTCATTCAAGTTAATGTAATTTAGTTACTTTTGCTATTTTTATCTTTATATCTTTTTTATTAAATCAGCAGTCGAAAACATAAAAAAGTCTCATGGTTGTTTGATGATCTAACAATGCCTTTTTTACATATATAGTAACCATGTTCATAAAACACTACCAAAAACTGAACAATTTCCGACAAATATTCTCGTAGGAACTTGGTCGGAACAACGGTTTAGCGACAAATAGCGACAACTCTAATTTGTTGCTAAGTTTACGAAAATATACCGACGAAGCATTTTTAAAAATCTTTCAACAAGTTAGCGGCAAACATGAATTTTTTAATATTATTTATTTATAATAATAATATTAATAATAATAATAACATTGATATATTAATTAATATTTTTCACTTCCTACGAAGTTCTGATAACTGGTTTTTTATACATACCGACACTCTTTCAACAAATTTCAATTTTTATTTGTTAATACTATCTTACTGTACAGACGAATTTCCAAAAAACATAAATTTATGTAGTGTTTTTTACTCGATCAATACTGACAAACTTCCGACAAAATGTGAATTCAGAGTATTTTACATTTTTTTAATAAATAAACTGAAAAATAAAAAAATTAAAAAAAAACTTAAGAGTTTTTTGAAAAAATTGCAGAAAAGTTTTCAGAACTTCCATTAAACTTGTTGTAAAATATAGCATTACAATTAATTGATCTACTAATATAACAAAAATTTTAACAATTACAATTAATTATCAAATTATATAAAAAAATGTTTAACATGTTAAAATCCTTCTACTGTAATAAACGGGTAACTATGTTGGACAAGCGGCAACAACACATTTATTCTTACAAAAATTTTGATGCTTCTCTCTCCTATTAAATTATTATTTTAATTACAAATAATATTATTTAAGTCTTTTTTAGATTAAAAATGATTTTCTAATAAATTAAGAAAGATATCTATTAATGTTATTTTTAAAGGAAAAAATTTTTATAAAATATTTTTTTTTTCTAAAACATCAAACGTATTTAAAAATATGAGATATTTTAAATTTAGTGTTTTTAAAAAGTATATTTTTTATACACAAAAAATAATTAAAAATGAGAAATAAGAAAATTTATAAAAAATAACAATTTTTTAAAACAAAATGTTTGATTTTTTTTAATTTGTTTTTTTTAATTAGATATCGTTGTTTTATTACTTACAGTTTTTTACTCCTACGTAATTTAAATTATATCTTATCTTAGAATATCGTTTTATAATTAAGTAAAATTTTATTATATTTAATATTTTATTTATTCAACCAGTGTAATGCACGAGTTTACTAAAGCTAGTACAAAATAAACAAGAACAATTTATCAGCAAATCTTTTATTAAACTCTTGCATTTGATTTTGTAGTTTCCGATTGTATTAAGACCGTAACCGCAATGGCAAATCTCTTGACAACAAGTAGTGATTAAAATTGTTAATGAGCGTTGTCACTTTTCGTTTTCACCCGACCTATATTTAAGCTTTTTCACGTAAAAAACTTGTAGCTCTCACCCATCGTAACTATAGACGATAACAATCATTATTAGTTGCATGTATATATTTGAGTTAAGATCAAGATTACTTAACATGATAGTTATGTTTACGTATGGAGAAAGTAAACTCCTATAAAATAATAGGTTATTGGATTTTAAAAATTCCAACTTTCATTTATTAGTTGGAATTAATCCCAACTCAGAAAATTTTTAGAGACACTTTCAATTTTAATCTTATTTTTCTTCAACGATCCCTAACTAATTAAGAGTTAACCATATAAGTTTTTGATAATGTGGACTGCTTATGTGACCATAACACTAAGCAAAAAGTTAAATTTTACCATCAGGTCCGTCAATTTGAACCTTCTACACTCTGACACCCGTTAATCTCCACCTCCTAATCTGAAATACTTGACTCGTTGAGGTAGATTTCAGGTGATGATGAATGCTAGACATCGAAAAACAGACCTGATGAAGACTGAGTGGTGGCAGAGTTGAAAATAAGCTGAAAGTTGGTCACATTTTATCAAAAAAAAAAACTAACAGAGTTAACTCTTAGTTAGTAAGGGATCGTTGGAGTAAAATAACCTTAAATTTGAAAGTGTGTGTAAATATTTTCTAAATTGAGATTAATCACGATCAATAAATAAAAATTAAAATTATTAATAACCGATATGATAATCCTAAAATAATACTAGTACTTCATAAGTTACGCTTTCCATATATAAGCACTGCACTTAATTAAAACTTTTAACACAATACTCGAATAAAAAGTATTTAAAATAATTTAGTAATAACAAGAGAATATAATATTACAAAAAGTGGAAATATTCGTCAATGGGTGTTTACCAATTTAGGCAATGCATTTGTTAATTGCTATAAACTATAAAACGAATCAAGTATGTTTTTCAGAGTAAATTACAAATTATGTACTTAAATATATAGTAAACTGTAAATGTATTCTTTGCTTTTTAATAATTACGGTATACATCCTTTTTTAAACCTTTTGTATGTTTTCTATACTCCCAACTAAATCGTGATAACTTTTTTGTTAAGGATAAAATGACTATTTTGTCGAAAGAACAAAACGTGTAATATTAGTCAAATGACATAATATGTAACTTGGAGATTCCATCAACAAGTGTTGCGTGTTTGATGTATCAAACTTAGGATCGGTGTTCAGTTGCGGCTACTAACAATAAACGATGGCTACTCCAAATTAATCTACATCATTGTGGTGTAGCACCACAACCATGTAAATAAAGTATCCAAATGCATAGTAGCAGAAATAACTAATTTTCATCCAACAAAAAAACACCAACATCACAGTCTTGTTAACAAAGTAATCAAATAAACAACAACATGAATCACTAGTCAAAGGAAAACCCAAAACAGTGTATTCCTACCACGCCCCACACTGTTTCAACACGACAAAATGATTAGGCTCAGCAACGGTGTCTCGTTTTGGCTGCAAACTTGTGTTCGTCGCGCCAAAAAACGAACACAACATGCGTTTGTTTATCGTCATCGCCTTTAAATGTAAGCGTCTCGTGTGGTTTAATAGAAGCAGATCCAGGTTCAAATGACAGATTCATCATGACAGCTTTCAAACACAACTATTGTCAAGCACAAATACAGATTTTAGAAGCCAAATATCATTAGACGTATAACAATACTCACCATCATCAAATCAACCGTCGTCGACCTCAGACACAAAAACCCCCCCACATACATCGTCAAAAGTCAAGGCTCAATGAGGGTGATTTCTCTCGGCACCACCGCGGAGGTGAATGTAGTAGCTTAAAAAGACGGTGGGGTGAGCGGCTACATATACAAACACGGTTTGAGGGAGGAACAAATTGTAAAATCAGAGAAATTATGTAGCTAAGACATAAAACCCCTCAACCATATTATTCATTTGCTTTGCTTTTTAAACATTTAGGATAATTTACTCAAAGTTTTTCATTTCTTTTTATTTTTTTTCTTTATTTATCTTTTACTCTTTTTATCACGTTTATTTTATAGATTACTTTCAAATAATATTAGTTAATTAATCAACTTAATTATATAATAAAAAAATAACACTTTATAATAACTTAATATAATTTATTTATTTTTCTTTGTTTGATTGAGTTAATTAAATATTCTCATCTTATAATTATCATAATCTTTAATTTATTTATTGTCTAACAAGTTAGTTGAGACATTTCATCAAACATGTAAATTGCATTTTATATCAAGCACGAATGGTACACTTATATTGATCAATCAATCTCTAGAGTTAAGTCCACTAATGAACTAAACAACAAAGGACACGTCATTTATGTCTACACCAAAATCCCAATATTTAAAGAAATAAACAAAATATGATAAAGAGTGCACAAGATAAGCGTTAGATGATACTTGAAAGATGCATTCCGGTTATAATCACACTACTTGAAACATCAAATTAAATCAGCTGATTATTAAATTTAAAAAGATATGGCATATTGTTGGTGACTAGTTCAGATATGAAGAAAACCGATCACCGATTAATAGTTCAGAAATGGTCTTTAGGTTGGGTTTAAATGAATATCTAATATCAGGTCGATTCTACTATTCTTGTTCGGATCGGTATCCCGAATTACACAACCCTAGTTGGCGATCCTTAGTGTTTCCGAAAGTGGTCTCGACTGTGAAAAATAAACTATATTGGTGTTTTCAGAGGTTTTTTAGATCATACAAACGAAAAAATAAAATTTATATACGTTATTATAAAATTTATATTTTTATAAAATTAAAAAGTTGGTTAATTAACTAATATAAAGTTAAAGAAGTCTATATAATAAAAGATGATTAAAAACAAAAGAACAACAAATGAAAGAAATGAAAGAAAAACTTTAAATAAATTACAGATCATGTCAAATAACTAATATTGCACATTTTGCCCTGAGGATAAGATAATCATTTTATCTTTAATTTAATCGGTTACTGGATTCTAATAATCCAAACTTTCATAAATTGACTGGGACAAAATAATCATTTTATCTATAATTCGTTCTTAACTGAAAGTTAACTCACATAAGTTTTTTTAATGAAATGTGACAAACTTTCAGATTTTTTTTAACCCCACCACCGCCCAGCCTTCATCAAGTTTGTTTTTCAGTGTCTAGCCTCTACCATTACCTAGAATCTATCTCCAACAAGTCAAATAGTTCAGATCAGAATATGAAAATTAACAGGATTCATGGTGCAGAAATTTCAGATTGACAGACCTAATGATAGATTTCAACTTTCTACTTAGTATTTTGTCCATACAAGCAGTCTACGTCATCAAAAACTTAGAGGGTTAAATTTCAGTTAGTAATTGATAGTTGGAGGAAAATAAGTTCACAGTTAAAAGTATCTGTAAACATTTCTTGAGTTGAATTAATCCTGACTAATAAATAAAAGTTACGATTATTAAAATCCAATAACTTAAATTAATAGGAAAGTTAATATAAGTTAGTGAGTAAATTACAGATTTTGTCCTTTAAGTATATTTATAATTATGAATCATGTCCTTAAACTTTTATAATTACACTGAGCGTCCTTTATTTAAAAACTTAGCACGCTTTATTAACAAAAGTTAACTTTTTCAGTTAGTTTTATGTGAATGGACCATTTTATAATTACACTAAGGCGGCTCTAGCGACGTGACCGTCGCTGAGGAAACTGTTCAGTTTGGTCTGGACAGAGAGTGAAGGGGTGGGGTAGGGGTGGGGTTGGGGTTGGGGTTGGTTGTTTTTAATAATATATATAAATATTAAATTGTTATTAGTCAGGGGTATTTTGATCATTTTACAAACACTTAACGGAAAAAGATAACGACCATCCATGACGAGGACCATTTGTGTTACGTTTTGTCAAACGTACGTTTGAACCGACTTTATAGTTTTTCAAACTTGAAAACCGAAAGTGAAAAGAGACGGAAGCTTTCATGTAATTAACTTAAAGAAAAAATATAAATAAGACAAAAGATGAAGTGAAAGTAAGACTCACAGTCAAAATAAGTAAAAGGTAAAATAAAAGATGATATAATATTAAGTGAAAGTAAAAGAGTACCAACAACCAAGTAAAAAAGAAACCATTAAAAACTTGTACTTACAAAAACTATTATTATTTTTCTTGTAATTTTTATAAAATAAAACATGCCCAACAAATGTGAAACACAATACTAAGATTAGAAGGAACAAATAAAGGACAAGCAAATCCTCTTTCATCCCTTTCAACCTCCATTGTAATTTGTACTTGAAAACTTTGTTTAACTTTTATCTTGAGACACCTTGTCTCTGTCATCTTCCTTTATCAAACATCACTGAACCCACCTCACCTCACCTCAACTCTATCAATAAAGAAACTCCATTATATCATTCACCCCCCTGACCCACTTCCACCATTGATTTAAGAAGCTAAAACCTTTCCAATTTCTCCATTTGGTGCTTCAATTCTTCCTTTTTCTTTAAGGTTTCTGCTACTCAATTGGGGCAAGTGTGATTCAAGTCCCAATATTCTTGAGTTATCAATTGATTAGAGCTACTTGTTAATGCACTCATGGTGTTTGATGAAATGTCTCAGTGAAATCACAGGTGGTTATCTTGCATACCCATATCAGATTTTTGAGTTTTCTTCTTCTTTTAACCAATTTCTTTTTCATGGGTTCCATCACAGGCTTTAAAAGGCTGTAAAGCTCTCAACAGTTATCTTTTTCTCTCTCTATAAACTTCTCTTTCTGTAAGTACTTTCTTTCTCTCTCTTTAAGTAGTTCTTTAACTGTTATCAAATTTCAATCTTCTTTATTTACAGTTTACTACTTTACTCCATGGATTCATTCTGTTTTGTTTGCTGGTTTTCTTTTGGGCATTTACAGGTTGAAGACACTATATTAACCTATGTAAACTACTACCAAACTTGGGCTGTTTTTTATTCTGTTTCATTCTTTTTTATCAATGGATATCAGTGAAGAATAAGAAACAAACAAGAAAAAAGACCCAAAAAGTGAAAGTTTTTAAAAGACTAAAGAACCAGTTATTGAAAGTGAAAGGGGATTATGGACTGGAATTTGAAGATACCTTGTTGGGATTTCACAGAATTCGAATCCGAATCGATCCCCAGTGTTGATTTAACTAGTGGGTCAAGTAACTATGGAGGGCAGGGGATTAAAGGGAATTTTTCTGTGGATTTAAAGCTTGGTCAAGTGATTGATTCAGGGAATGAGTTTAGGGATGGTTTGGATTTGAAGGGTACATCTAGTGTTTCAAAAATGGCGTTATCGCCTTCAGGATCATCGAAAAGGGCACGACCTGTAAATAACTCGATTCATGGGGCCAATTGTCTTGTGGATGGGTGCAAAGCAGACCTTAGTAACTGCAAAGAGTATCATAGGCGCCATAAGGTCTGTGAAATCCATTCAAAGACTCCAGAGGTTTCCATTAATGGACACAAGCAACGGTTTTGCCAGCAATGCAGTCGGTATGTTTCTTATGGTTGATGAAACAATTGTTTTGTTTTGTTGTGTTTTTATGGTTAATGGTTTGTCAGTTGGTTGTTTTCACTAATGATTTTGTTTGGGAGTGTTTGGATGTGCGTTTTGAAACTGATTATTCATAATAAAACTGATTATCCAAGGCAAGAATAAGTTGGCCTTATTTTTAAGCTTATTTATCGGTTACTTCCTCAAATAATCAGAATTTACTGAAAGTTGTTATTACAACTTTGAGAAGCAGGACCACATCCAAACACTATCTTATTTGGCATCACATAATCATTTTCGAAATTCATATTAAAGGTTTCATTGGAATTGCTTATTTTAAACAACTATCAGCGTATTGACTTCTTTAAGAGTAGACTGTAGATAAGCACCTTTTAGTGTTTGGATGAAGAAATGTGTTTATGCTTATCTGCTTTAGGGTGAAATAATGTGTTTTCTATAAGTAGTTTGAGATAGCTTATTTCCATATATGTCATTCTAAAAAAGGTTCCATCATGATTGATAGAAATTGACTTAACCTGCAACAATGTTTATATGTCATGTAAGAATGGTTGGTGGTTATTTATTTATTTATTTATTTATGTTTGTTAATATGGAGAATTAAAAGTATTCAACATAACTGCTGGAGAAACATGTCTTTTGTCCACAAATATAGAATCATTGTTGCTTTTGAATGTGAATTCTAATCTTGTTAAAGCTTCCTGCAATTCCTTGATTATGTAATTAAGATAGAAATTAACTCTTTTATATACAATTGTTTTATTTGGTTCTTTGGCTTTATTTGTGTAGATCAGTAGATCTTTAGCATTTTGTTTGGATCGCCTCGATGTTTACGGTATAAACCTTTGGGGTAGAACTATGAATGCATCCACCCAAAAGTTTTCTGTAATGTAAATAAATATAAAATTAAAAGAAAACAAGTTATTCTAAATACATCTCTGAATCTTTTCCTTATGGCAGTTCATCTTGTGGTCAAACTTTTGGATCCATCAAGTATCTCAACAACCATAACTCATAAGTATTTAAGGCTCAACTTCAATCTCTTGAAACATTAAAGAAACTTGTACTGCTTTTCACATGGTGTTCTCCAATTTATTTTTATTTTCAATTAACATCAAACATTTCATGTGATGCGGTTCTTGATATTCATTCCCCTGATAATGAATGTGTCACTGTTGTAGGTTTAATATTTTATACAACTTTTTTGTGATGAACTTAGGTTTCATTCACTAGAGGAATTTGATGAGGGAAAACGAAGCTGTAGAAAACGTCTTGATGGACATAATCGTAGGAGAAGAAAGCCTCAGCCGGATACCTCACGTGCTGCAACTCTTTTCTCCACTCACCAAGGTCTATTTCAATTTGTTGTACGATTAATTGGAGGTGGTAAACGAGTCGGGTAAGTGGTAACGGGTCAAAACATGACAGGTCTGGTTACTTTTTTTGTCCATTTTCTTGGGGATTTTTTTAAATAATTAAAAATTTAATTATAAAAGGTTTTTCTAACATGTGTTCTAAGCTTAAGACACATATTATGAAGCAATTAATGCTCATTAATGATCCCTTAAGTATATTCAATCAATTTTGACATTTCTTGACGTCATTACAAAAATTTAGGTTCATCACATGTACCCATACGCATGAGTAAGAAACATCCAATTACTGTGACAATAACAGTATCATTAAGTAACCATTAATTATGAGTGATAGATGTTCATTAAATTCAACTACTTTTGTTCTTTAGTTAGTTTTATAAATATTACATTTGCATTAAATGCAATCACTTTTAATATAATTTAATAACACGAATTGAAATTACAAATATTTTCATAGTATATTTTAAAATATTTTATGATTATATTTGATATAAGAAATATTTTAAGAAAAGTATAACTAATTTTTATCACCAAATTTCTACATGCATGTATTTATTTTTATTTTTATCACCAAATCTGCATATATTGATCTAACTTGTATAATATGTTTCACTTATAAGTAAAATATTACGAGAATACACAAAAGTTATTTTTATACTTGTTGATCTACATACAATATATATATATATTTCTAAAAGTGAGGAAATTGATTTGTCACGAACTGATTCATATAAAATTAAACGCAGCTAGGTTGTATATGTTTATAAGTGTGGTCTTTTAAATTAAATAACTTATAATTTTTGATACATTTATTTTCTTTTCTTTTATAAAAGAATAATAGAATATAATTTTGCTTAAACTAAAGCAAAATATTGATACAGTGATTTTCAAGTTTGTTTGATAAAATCACATATGCTGCATATTTATTTATTAAGTAAACAAATAATTATAATTATAAAAACCTCGTCGATGCTTTCCTATATTTAAAAATTAAAAACAAAGTAATAAACAAAGAAATTGACTCACGTAATTCAATCCTTTATTAAAAATAATAACAAAGTAATAAAAAAATGACTCAAGTAGTTAATTTAAGTAATTAATGTTGCACAGAATTTTAGCTGTTGAGTATACTTTGATTGGGTTTAGAAACAGCAAAACTAATATATGTAATTAATATAATAGACTAAGATGTAATTAGAAACTAGACTAGGATGCATTTAAAAAATCCTTATGACGTATCTTGTATGCATTAAAAGTACACTTAGGGCAATGGCACGTCTTTCAACCTGATTAATTAGTTTGAGATAAGACAACTCAAATTAACCATTATGTAAGTAAACAGATCGAAACTACCACCAAAGAAAATGTAATTACATGTGTTTGAAGTTTTTATGTAAATTTATTTGTTACAATTCAGGTACCACAATGTTACAATTCTCAAGTCCACATGTGTACCAAACCACAACTCTCACGAGCCCTCGATGGACCAGGATTGTCAAGTCCGAAGAAGAACCTGCATACTCGACTCGCATCCACAAACAAAACCCGTTTCCCGAATCATCTTCAGGCCTTAAAAAGGTAACCGGAGAGCAACAGCAACAACACTTCAGCCTGTTTCATAACGGTTCAGGTTCACACCTTAAACTCAACCACCAGACGCCACAGCCCAAACTCCGTCAGCAGCAACTTCTTAACTTCGAGGCTAATAACAGCAGCAGCTATGACAAGTTTTTCTGTGACGGGTATCCACCACCGGCTAGGGTGGTGCCGCCGGTGGTGCAATCGGACTGTGCTCTCTCTCTTCTGTCATCATCACCGTCGCAAACATCATGTACAACCCTGAGCCATGTGATGCACCCACCTAACTCATTTACCGCAACACCTAACCCGTTGGATCCGGGTGCGGGCTATGGTGGTCTTGATTCGATCATGGATCATCGTAATCATAATCATCATCATGAATCACCTGATGATGGAGTTCCTCAAACACTTCCATTCTACTGGGAATAAGTATTTGTATTTAAAGCAGCCATAAATTCTACTTGCTTGTAATTTGAATGACTCAGTTAGATTCGATTCGGTTTATTTGGTTTTTTATTTGTAGTTGTTGGTGTTTCTATTCTTTGTTATGTGTTAATGTCTCAGCTATCCTAGAAATTTAACCGTTTCTATGTTATGTGTTTGATTTTTGATTTAAAAGCGATGTGTAAAAAAAATTCTAGATCTGTGACTGCATGTATGAAATATACATGACTCCTTATGAGTAAAAAATGATAGTGCACATAAAAAGTGAGTGCGTCTATGTGATGACTGGATGTTCTATGATCGTGTGGAAATTCAAAATGGTGTTTCAAGCCGCAATGAGTGTGTCACGACTTGAAAACAAAACATGTTACAACCAATGTACAAGAAGGTAGTTTGTATGTTCTATAATCGTGTGGAAATTCAAAATGGTGTTTCAAGCCGCAATGAGTGTGTCACGACTTGAAAACAAAACATGTTTACAACCAATGTACAAGAAGGTAGTTTGTATGTTCTATAATCGTGTGGAAACTCAATGTTGTTTCAAGCTGCAATGAGTGTGTCACGACTTGAAAACAAAACTTGTTACAACCAATGTACAAGAAGGTAGTTTGTATGTTCTATAATCGTGTGGAAATTCAAAATGTTGTTTCAAGCCGCAATGAGTGTGTCACGACTTGAATACAAAACATGTTACAACCAATGTACAAGAAGGTATTTTGATTGACGACCTGTTTTAAACCAAGATGTAACAAGAATGTGGTACCCACGAGAAATTAAAACCCATTGAGAATAAACGTGCAAACACTTATACATTTCATTTACAACTTTAATCAAAAAAATGTAACAAAACATATAAACACTTATACATTTTGCTTTATATGTATAGTCTATAGATGCATGTTCACTTATACATTGGAACTTGTCAAACTTAAGCATTGCTTAAAACAAAATGGGTCAAATGACTTGGGTTTCCATGTGTTTCCTATAATGGGTTGATTCAAGTTAAACTTTTATTCATGGTTGAATAAATAATAGAACCTGAAACCTTGCACGTTTAAATGAGTTTAATGAATCAAACGAGCCGAGACTCGCCAAAACTGAATTCCAATACTTGTAACTCCTATGCCATTTCACTTGGTTAAAATGCCTTAGTAGTGCAAGTATTGAAATCATATTCAGTAGATTAGTTATTTATAAGATTCAAGAAAATAAAACGGTAAACCAAGTCAACCTGACTCAGCACATATTTAAGAATTGCCCATTTCAAAGCGAACAAGGTTTGACCATGTATCATAAATCACCACATTATTATCTAAGAAGCTTACGATATACCACGATGATTAGGTCAAATGTGCCACATCCATACATGCGTATGAAATTTTCAAAACCTACACATAAATCAAAACATGGTCCTACAAAAATGGTCAATGGACAACAAGATGAAATTTTAAAGCCGAAGAAAATAAAACAAAAGGTAAGCAGTGGTAGATGATATTGGCACGACTCAATCAAATTAAAAGACCTTGTTTATCTACTCAGGAGATTTGATTTGATTGAGCCGTTCCAATATCATCACTTTACCATGATAATGAAAATAAACATAGATTGATTTCAGATTTCACCTCAACAATGGGAACATGAACACCTATATAGCTATTAATCTCTCTGTATGATGATCCAAAATCATTAATATCAAAAGCAAGATCATGAAGTGATGAAGAAGATAGCTAAAGGATAAGAATTTGCAGGAAATTTTGAGAAAAATGGTTGAGATGAGCTTCATTGAGGATATATATTATATATACATACATACACAAATAAACAAACACATAATGATTTGTAGTTAGGTCAAAATAGTGGTTGATGACATTAATACTAATTCAAAATTGAGTCATTTTCTTCTATAGTATATCCACTGACTTTTTATTTGGTTGCTAATTGATTTTGTCAAACTCATATTCCATGAAAACTGCAAAGGTTTTTACATATTGATAAGCAAATATCTAGTTTTTATTATAAATAAGCAGATATAAGTAAAAGTTAGAGCTTCTTCAATGTCAAAACAACCATTTAACACTATAATTTTGTCAATTTGCGAACATCTGACCGACAAAATTTTCTATCAACAGGCATACTCGATGTTGTTATTTTTTAGTTTGACTTCATACGGCGAATATAAAATATTTTCTATCTTTATTACTAGTTTATTAGGGCTCACAATTAAAGTAACAAGTGTTAGAGCTTGTGATTTCTATTGCAAAAACATTACGACATGCAAATGCTCTATAAGATTTAAATATCTTTTTATGTAGATTTATAGCAGACAGTTCAAGATTTTTCCCATTTTAATGTAATTAAACTTGTATTTGAATTTAAGGATTGATTAGTATATTTTAAGCAATTTGTATTTCAACATTATATATTGGGGATAAAAATCGTATATGTAAGATGGTGTAAAATAACAAAACGAGTGATTACGAACATAGGTACTCAGTGTTGTCTTGAGAAACAATAATAATTAATAGTAAATCCATTTATGTATACATAATTTTATTATTTTTTAATATGAATATAAATAATAAAATGAAACAAGTAAGCAACTCCTTTCATAGACATCATGATAATGTCATAATGTAGTTTTATAAGCCTCCAAAAATCAATAAAAACACGATGACTTTTTAAGGACATATATTCTTTGACAAGGTATATGTATATAAAGTGTTGTTTGATAATATTCGGTGAATAATTTATACAAAACCAAATCATCAACTAGAATATTTAAAAAAGTTAGATGATCAAAAAATGTTTTATATTATTTTAAGATGTATGTTATTTTTTTTACATATTGGCATATTGCTTCCATATTTTCTACCTATTTATTTTAAGTATAGGTTTCCTTGTTTGCTTTTGAATCTAGAACGATTCATCTTCAAATTAAAGTATTTTATGGGTAAGAAATTAATAATTGGATACGACAGAAAGTTTTTACAAGAACGAGAAAGAATTTCTCTATGAAAATGATATTCTAATTTCTTATATTCAAACAAACAAAGTTTTTCTTATAGATAAGGCATCATCACAATGCTTAAGTTGAAATAACAAAATTTTTCATGAAAGAATGTGTTAGTTGGCGGTCAAAATTGTTGGTCGTGACTATTTAATTACAACGTCACTAACTTACTCAACAGGAAAAAATATCAGCAATAACTTCTGTAGTAGTAACTCAATAACCACTCATGATTAGCCGGTGTACAAGGTCGAGTTTACACAATCATGTTGATGATGATTTCTTGAGCGTGTGCATAATATGTGCTATAGAAAATGGACTTGTCAACATTACTAATAAAGATATAGTTAAGCATTTCAAATTATATTAAAAAAATACATAGATGCCAATTGTAAGAAGTACTTTTTCATATTAATTATTTAGAATGAACTTAGTTTATTGAGTTATGTATGACAGTTTAATGTTATGTTATCATCATATCAAACAAATGTTTTGCCCCCTGTCGAAAATTCATGTATTCACCAGTGGTGTTGCATCATATAGGCTCATCATAGTAACGGATAATCAATAAATATTCACCTACAATGATCTGTATTTTCATTACTTGGATAAATATTCCAGCAGTTTTTGACATTAGGCTTTTTGTTAATTATCTTATTGTTTTCATTTTAAACACAAAAGTCATTCAACCCACCGCCATCACCAACCACCACTACCACTTAATTTCATTCGTTCGTCTTTTATTATAACCAAACAACACAAATAATGATTTATTTCGTGAGTACAAATTATCATAATCAATTTTTTTGTTCATTTTATTTTCTTGTCAATTTATTCACTCATTCATTCTATCATATCATACCAACTAGTGTTACTTTTTTTAACATTATTTTTTGATATCATGAATCTTAGGCCTACATTAAATTGGATCCAATATCTTAACTTTTGTGTCATGTGCTTTTTTTAATATGTTTCATTCAAGCTTTACGAAGTTTAGAGGAATTATGACTAACATTAAAAGATTTTTATCGGAAGATATTGCTCTTTAAAATTTGGTCCCGCAAGAATAAAAACTAACAAATATTCTTGTAAATCAAAAACTCATGTTTTCATATATTTTTATTAGTAGAGTGCACCCGCGATGCGACGGGAAACATAACACTGAGGTTGATGATTTTCGGGGTGTGCAAATGCTGATTATTTTGGTTTTTAGCCTTAACCATAACCAAAACCAAAATTTTCAGTTAAGGTATTTTAAAAATTGAACGGTTTCGATTATTTTGGTTTTCGGTTGGGTGCAATTAACGTTTAATGTTTCGATTTATAAATAAGACACTGGTTCCAAGTTTGAAACTCCACGTGGGACAAGGAATCCCAAATATATAGAAATGGATGACTAATCGAGTACTTCAAAGTTCAAACTTAAGAGGGGGACGGTGTGACCACCCCACTTCTCTTCTCTCTCACCTCTCATATGATGTGATGTGATATAACATGATAAAATATAATTGATGGGTATGTAACGTGAGAAGTGTTCTCATTATCCTTAGAGATGATGTGGAAATGATTAAAATTCACTTTCTAAAAAAATAGAAGGGAATAATCACATTAAGAGTTATGTGCTCGGACTCGAACTCAACAACTCCCGTGTAAATAAATTTACGTGATATATATCATCTCATCTATGATATCTTGCATTTATAATAATATTTGTGTTACTTTAATAATTCACTAAAAATACTAATTTACTTCAAAATCATGTCCTTCAAGGGTCTTATCCTCTGATAACATTTTTATATCGTATTATCTTCCTGTTATAAAATTTTACAAAATTAAGTTTGTTCATAAAATTAGTTTACACGTATGAATGTTCTTTCTTTAAATTTATGTAAATGTGTCACATTAAAAAAGTGTTATTTTAATATAATATATTAGTGTTTGTACCCTGACCTGCGTTGCACGTCCGCATATTCTGAATAATACGTTTCGATCATTAAAGCCGCAACTTAACAGTTTCATCGAACAACATCATATCACTAACCGACCCGTCTAGGATAGGAGGCAACATAATTGTCAAAGCGCGGCTCAGAACTGATGCCCGGTTTGGCTACGCACCGAAAAAGGTTGTCAAGCCAGGACAACTGACACCATCTACGATATCAAATCTAGAAACCCTAAAATAGGATCTAGGAGACAGATAGGGTCAAGCTTAACACCACAACCGCCACTTGCAACCGCCCAAAACTATCCACAGCCGCCAACGACACCACCTCAACCACTAAGGAAGGTGGAGCGGCAGTCGGGGTCAACGCCATCTCCACAAACCAAAGCAGAACTTCAATCTCAAACAAAGAATGAAAGAGAGTTGCACCAAACACATAAAAGGTTGTACCCACTACTATTCATCTAGTTTAAAAATTAACATTGTATAATCAACCACCACAAGGTGGCATAATGATAGGACGTTTGGGTTCTTCAATGGAGACCTGGGTTCGATCCTTCCTAGTGTGAGGATGCCATAGGTCGGTTAACTAGTACGGTAGTGCTTGTTTTTCAATTAATATAATATTTAATACTTTTTTTTCTTATTTCATTAGAAAGTTTTCTATACGATCAACTCATGAAGTAACCTGTTGAATAATGTATTTAAAATTCTTTTTCAGATATTTAGTTATTAATTTAACATTTAATTAGCCCACGTTGCAATTCAGCTTTTTCTTTAAAGTGTATTGGCAAGCTACGTAAAAGTTATTAGCACTCATGGTATCATTTTGGGATTAAAAATTAGAATCTATATAGCTAACTTATCGTCCTATTCAGTTTTTTAATAATTTAATGATAATAGTCGGTGAGTAATAAGTAACTTCTTCAATTGCTAATAGATGTTTACTATTCCATTAGTTCGGTTTTATAACAACATTAAATTCCAGAGTGAACATAATATTAATCTCTATATTTCATATAACTTGTTATAAATTTATCTTAACTTTTGGGTAGTTTAAATACAACTTAATTTCTATTAGGTTTCTAAAGTTTTCTATTTCCTTACAAATTCACCTGTTATGTTTTGAATTTAACTGAGAAAATAATTAGATGTATTAGGATGTTTACGATCTGAATTGGTTAGTTTTGACAAAATTCTTCTTCAGGCTGCTAATTGAACTGCAGGTTTAGAAAACATCAAACAAACCGGCCAAGTTGGTTGGGTGTGTCGGGTGGCCCAAACTGACCAAACGGTTTAATTTTGACGGTTGGACAACTCAAGCCAGGTTCTTTTATATCGTTAGTTTTATTAACTTATTAAAAATAAAAAAAATCCATTAATCTATATCTATATGCAGAGGTTTTCAAGTGCCACATGTCATGGTATTAGGTTTCTTCGTTTTAATTTTTTTATCTATCTTTCCTAATAAATGATAATAGTATATAGTAAAACATTTTCATATTAAAAAATAGATTTTGTAAACATTAAAAATCTTATTTAAAAATCACACTTTAAAATGAATAAAAATATAAAAAGTTTTCTTAAACAAATTTCTTTTATTAAAATACGAACTTGCTTAAACTGTCTTTTTTAAGTTTTATAAGGATTATTTTTTTTAAAAATTAAATTATTTTAGAAAACAAATTGTTTAAAAGACAATTTCATAAAGTGAAAGTTTAAAATGATATTATTGTTGTTTTATTTGAGATGACTATTTATACGTAACTCAATCGTATCTTCTCTGAAAATGTCGTTTTGTTATTTTTAAAATTTTATTATAAACTATTTAATATTTTATATATTCAACTCATGTAATATATGCGGCAATAGACTATTACAACACATATACATAAATACACATTTCCATAAATAAGGTTTAAACTAACTAAACCAAGCCGATTTGTTTCGGTTTAGACCCCGTTATCAGTTTATAAACACTTAGTTAGGGATATGATTAATGTAATCATTTGGATTTTAGGATTTTGAAGCCAATATTATGTATTTGATGTTGAATGATTGCCCACAAATCATGCTCAACTTGTGCTCTCCAATCCATTCGTGGGTGTATAATGGTTGGTAATGGGGCAAAAAGGTTGTTTTGATAAAACCTACTCCAATTTGTTTGTTAAAAGTTAGATGCATTTTTTATAGAGAATATTCAACGACAATTTATTATGAGGATAATGTTCATAATAAACAATTTCACGAGTTCCTTTTTGAATAAAAGTACCAATGATTATTGATCACACTATTTAAATTAAAAACTTTACAAATCATATATATTTTATAAAAAAACCTAGTTTGGTACAACATGTAACAAAGTAGTTGTAGTAAGACTGCATAATTTAAAGTTTTTTTTAAGAGCAAGCGAGAGAGCCAAGGTCCGACCGGCCGGCTTTATGAAAGAAGAGTTTCAACTTCCAACTACTTTTTTTAAAAAGCAAACGATTATATAAAAAGAATAATAATTAATAATAATAAAATAGATAGTTGATTTTTTAAAAAGCCCTCCCTAGTGGACTAAAAACAATGATAAGTTTAATCTATGGCTAAAAGCAAGTGTTGGGGACCAACATTTGAATAGGTCTCATGCCTAACATTAAAAGTTTGGAATGATGTGATTAATTCATGAAAGGTGTTCTTTAGAATAATGTTTTGGTCACCTTTGTATGTCGCGAGGAAAGAAAATGCGTGTTCCACTAACGTTTTATGAGAATGTTGACTAAGACTGTCTCTAACACTAATATGTGTAAGAAATCTGTGATTAATGTCGAAGAGAGAGATACGAACGTGAAGAGTATGTGATGAGAAAAGAGGCGATGAGAAATCCATTTGGATCAACAAAGATTGTGAGAGGGGGAAAGAGCAAGGCGTGCATAAAATTTCTTCTCGAACTGACATTAAAAGGCTAGGGTTGCCCATGATGATGGTCTAGGTACGGTTGTTTTAAGATCAAACATATGTAATACGAAGTAATTAAGTCAAACTTTGTTGATTTTCTTGTTGAGTTTGTTGTATTACAAGGTTTTCATAAAAAATAATTAGTAAGGATTTTCAAATATAATGGTTAAGTCTTATCTTTTTAAGGGTATAGAAAAACAACAAACCGAAAACCAAACCAAATCTCTTAATAACGAAAAAATATCAAACGATTTGATTTGTTTTTTTTTCTTTGATCGTAGTATTTTACTATTTTCTTTAGGTTTATGGTACCATTTTTCTTTACGTTTCCAATTATTAAACAAATGAGCATATGAAAACTAGATTACGCATACATGATACAACAAACAAAAACTTCTTAAGGCTTCAAAATTTTATAAGCCTTCGGTTTTCTAATGTCGCCAAAACCCAACTAAAACATGACCCATCTTTTGTTGGGCGCATAAATTTTGATCCTTAATCAATTAACCGAACCCATAATCGATTGTGTGCATCCAATACAAACAAATTTGAAGCAGGGTCCGATAAGAACAACTAAACATTAATCTGATGGATTGATCAGGTCAGCATACAATTTTTAAATAATCTTATACCGAGTTCTTCTTTCAGCATTCCATGGCTAGGTCACTTCAAAACTCAAGCCATCTCGGAGTTTTCACAGCAACGACAAACCGACAGTGGTGTCAAAACTCCGTCGAGATTGTTTGATAACATTCCCTCGTGATTTTGGCTAATAGACGTATATTTCATAACATTTTTAAATCATCCGCCCAACACAAGTTGCGATTCGCCTAAGCATTGATGGCTCTCTTGAGTTTTGGGTAATGTATTCTCATGATTACCAAGAAACAACATCAAGTTTTTCCTCAAGAAGAAATCTGAAAGTTCAAACCCACAACACAAATTAGGGGTGTGCAAGAAACCGAAATAACCGAACTGCAACCAAAATAACCGACGCAACCAATCCGAAAAAACCGAAACCAATAAGAAATCGAAGGTTTGGTTTGGTGATTTTTTAAAAACCGATTTTTTAGGTTCGGTTTCGGTTTTGCTTGTAACAAAAGCCGAAAAAACCGAACCGAAACCATAAAACCAAACTTGTAAATTTAGAGGTATATTTATATACTTATAAACATAACTAGCCTATAAATTACTTATTTAACCTATGCTATCTAAAACAAATAGATATTTAGATTTCAAGAATAATCTTTAAACTTTTTTGTTTGGTAGATTAAATTGTTTTATTGAATATTTTGTTATTGTATTTTATTAATTGCAATTATATTTAATGTTAAGTAATTTATAAGAATATATATATTATGTTTAAAGATCAACAAAATGACGTAAGTTCAAAGTTTCTAGTTTAAATTCATTACTTTGGACCAATTAAAAAAAAACTAGAAGCCCAAAAACAAAACCGAAAAAACCAAAACCGAACCAAAACCGATGTGAAAACCGAAAACCAAAAACCGAAAAAAACTGAAACCGAACGATTTTAAAAACCTAGAAACCGAAATATCGGTTTTTGGTTTTGGTTTTAGGCAAAAACCGAACCAAACCGACTATGCATACCTCTAACACAAATGATTAACGTATAAACTAGCACTTAGTTGTTATTATGTTGATTTAGTAGACCCTTTAATCAAAATACTAGCTCAACTTACAACCCAAGTCAAGATAGTTAAGAACAACTTTAGGTAAGCGAATATGTGAATATGAACTCGGAATCAACCCTAGTGATCAGTGTCTAAACGCTAGTCGGACGGAGGGTTACCGACTAGCAATTACTTGGAATGAAATTTTTATATGTAATTTTTAGATTTATATATACACACATTTTTATATGAAATTTTTATTACAAAAAAGTTTTGTTTTACACACACACACACACTTGGCTAGAATTTCCAAGGTTTGGCTGGAAATTACAGTGGTTAGCCGGAAATTAAAGCAGTGGGCCAGAATTGCTAGAAAGTCGTCATTTTTAGGCCAAATAGGACTGTCTAGGCCTTTCTCCATTAACCAAATTGCTAAAATCGAAGCGATAGGTGGCTTATTATCAACTAATCGTTGCGCGGCGCTGATTTTTGCAATCCTACTAGGGATTCCTTGGCATACTAACATGTTTTGGATTTGTAGGCTAAAATTTTTGAGGTGGATTAAGACTTCATTGAACTCGAAAATGAATGTGGTGAAACTATTAGCATCACAATGGGATGCTTCACCAAGGGAGCCACATCAAATGTGGACTTCCTTCATCTTCCTTCTCTCTCCACCACTCACATAATTTATCCATGGCGGTCTATAACCATGGACTTCTTGTGTGGGAAACAATACATCCTTCTTCAACGTCCTCGCTATCTCAATCACTAACATCTCAATAAACATGCATTGCGAAAGACTTTACAAGGCGGAACTGGGATACTAAGGGTAGGCATGTAACCCAAAATCATTCATATAAAAATGTTTAAAATCAACCCACATCAGTCAGCTTGTGTCAACATGTAACCAATATACCTGTTTTAGAACCGTAACCTAGTCTGCATTGTTTTAAAAAACGCTCGAGGCGTACGCCTCGAGGCGAAACGGGCGAAAATCGAGTTTGAGGCGGCTCCTCACAGGGTATTACAGACACGTACGCCTCGGCACATGAGGCGGGTCGTGAATCGGTGAGGCGGTTCGAAAGGGGTGAGGCGTACGTGTGGGCGGGAAATTAAAATTTGTAAATTAAACCACAGAAGCATCATCACACCTAAAATAAAACCCTAATCGCACACCCCACACCCCCATCGACTTTCAGAGGTTCTGAGGGAACATCCGACACCCCCAATCACACCCCCCATCGCACCAGACATCGGCACCCGACACCCCCATCGCACCCCACATCGGCACATCGACCCCATCGCACAGCAGACACCTGGTTTTCTGATTTTCTTCTGATTTTCGCGACTTTCAGAGGTTCTACACTTCTACTTTCTGATTTTCTGATATTCTTGATGTTAGTTTTCTATATTTGATTCAAGAGTTGTTTTGTTGATTTGGGAATTGGGAATGGTTTGTGAATCAGTGAGTGATTTGTGAACAGTGAATGGTTTGTGAATAGTGAATGGTTGATGTTTGTGGTTTGTGAATGGTTTGTGAAATTGGTTGATGTTTGTGGTTTGTGAATGGTTTGTGAAATTGGTTGATGTTTGTGGTTTGTGAATGATTTGTGAATGGTTGATGTTTGTGGTTTGTGAATCATGGTTGATGTTTGTGCTTTTTATCATGTTTAAGGTTTATTATTTTAAACACTAGATTTGTGAATTGTGAATGGAGCAAAAGTAATCTGATTTAAATGTAATTAGTGTGTTATGTGTATGGGTTTAAGGTTTATATACTAAATTTATGAATTGTGTGTGAATGTAGCAAAATGGATTTGATTGTGAATGTTTATACACTTGAGTCTCATGTTACTTTAGAATTAAATGTAATCTTGTATGAATTATGATTTTGATTTTAAAAGATTGAAGATTGTATCAGTATGCTACTTTAGAATTAGTGTGTATGGGTTTAAACTTTAAGGTTTATATACTAGATTTTGAATTGTCAAATATACACTATACTAGATTCTCATGTTGAACATTTGTTTTTTTATGTACATAGTTTTCTTACGATGGCTAGTAAAGGTGCAAGGAATGATCCGGCTTGGAAGTACGGGGACGAATTTGAGGTACCTCCGCAAGGTGGCAAAAAGGGTTACAAGTACCTAAAGTGCAAGTTTTGTAGTAAAGTTATTAGAGGAGGAGTGAAAAGAATGAAGGAACATCTTGCTCGCACACATAAAGATGTCATGCCTTGTGCCAATGTGCCATCTGAAGTAAAAGATGAAATAAAGCAATATTTGAAGCAGTTTCAGGATGCAAAGTTTGTTGCCCAACAGAACTTTGAAGAAAATGTAGGAAGTGGGGCATATTATAGCAGTGCGGGAAGTGTTGATCCATGTGCTACCTCCAGGGATGTTAGAGGGCCAATGGATCGGTTTGTAGGAGGTGCGAAAGATAGCGAAGAAGGATCACTCCCGACCGAAAAAATGACACCAGCGAGTGCAAAAGAGCATCGAAACAGAGTTTGTTTGGATATTGGAAGATTTTTTTTTTTGAGAATGGAATACCGTTTAACGTAGCATCTAGTCCATCGTTTACTAGTATGCTACGTTCAGTTGGGAACTTTGGCCGTGGATTGAAGCCCCCTACCATGCATGAGTTAAGGACTTGGATCCTTAAGGAAGAGGTTAACACGACCACTACAATGGTGGAGGACATAAAAGCTACATGGAAGACCACCGGGGTTTCTTTGTTATCAGATGGTTGGTCAGACATGAGAAATAGAAGTTTGATTGATTTTTTGGTCAACAATCAATATGGTACTGTTTTTTTGAGAACGGTTGATGCATCAGATTGTATAAAAAATGCTGAAAAATTTTTCGAGTTGCTTGATGATGTTGTTGAAGAGATCGGTGAAGATATTGTAGTTCAAGTGGTGACCGACAATGCTAGTGCATACAAAGCTGCTGGAGCGTTGTTAATGGAGAAGAGAAAAAGCTTGTATTGGACCCCGTTTGCCGCTCATTGCATTGATTTGATGCTTGAAGATATCGGTAATTTGATGCAACATAAAAGTGCTTTGCTTAAAGCAAAAAAGGTTAGCAATTTTATCTATAACCATCAGTGGGTGTTGAGTTTAGCCCGAAAGATTCTAAAGAAAGATCTTCTTTGACCAGCTACCACAAGATTCGCCACGGCATTTTTGACAATACAAAGTATTTATGAATCGAAAGAAGCTTTACAACAAATGTTTGTTTCAACTGAACGGGGGACATGTGCTTGGGCTAAGAAAGCTGATGGAAAAGAGGTTAAAAAAATAATCATGGATGAGAGAAGTTTTTGGCCTAGTATGGGTTATTCCATTAAAACCACAATGCCACTTGTTGAAGTTTTGAGAATTGTTGATGGGGAGCAGACACCAGCCATGGGATTTATTTATGGAGCGATGGATAGTTGTAAAGAAAAAATAGCAAAGAACTTGGATAACAAACTCTCTTCTTATAAAGAGATATGGGACATCATTGATAAAAGATGGGAGTTCCAAATGCATCGTGATTTACATGCGGCTGCCTACTACTTAAATCCACAATATCGATGGAGTCCCAATGTTTCTGAGCATCCGGAGATTAAGCGAGGATTATATGATGTTATGAATAGACTCATTAAAGATACTAGTGTTTATTTGAAGATTGAAGATCAACTAATTGCGTATAAAGAAAAAAGGGGATTGTTTGGATATAGAGGTTCTTTGGCGACATATCAGACACGTCCACCGGGTAAATTATTTGTTGATATTTTTTATTATAGTTTATATTTTATATAAATTAAATTATTCACTAATTTTTTTATAAACATATATAGTTAAATGGTGGGGCGAATATGGAGATGAGACTCCCGAACTCAAGGCTTTTGCAATAAAAGTTTTGGGTCTTACATGTTCCGCTTCGGCTTGTGAACGTAATTGGAGTACTTTTAATCAAGTCCATACAAAGAGACGAAACCGATTGACAACCGAAAGAATGAACTACTTGGTCTACATTATGTACAATAAAAAGCTGAGGCAGAAATTCTTGAAGAAGACTACTTTAAAAGAAGAAGATGATCCGTTGATTGTTGAAGATGTGTTGTCTGATGATGAGTGGTTAGCTGACCCAATTGATGCCGATAAAGATGAAATTGGAGGTGGCGATGCAGGTGTGTACGGAGGTGGCGGAGCATGGGGGGAGGAAAGTAGCGGTGCAGGTGGAAGTTCGTCATCTAGGAAAAGAAAAAGTGTTCAAATAAATTTGATTGACGAGGATGAGGATGATGATGGTGAAACGAATTGGGTAGAAGAAGATGCTTGTAAGGATGACGAGTTAGAAAGTGATGCGTTTTATATTGTTTGAAGTTGAATTAGATTACAAACTTTTAATGTGTGCTTAATTTCGTATCTATTTTATGTTTTAGACTTTGTGATACGTTATGGGTGATGACTTTTAAATTTGATAATGAATTTGCTTAGGAATATGTTTTGTTTAATGTTTTAGTATTTTATTTTTATAAGATATATAATTTTCCTATTTATTTATTATTTCCGCCTCGAGTGTACGCCTCGAGGCTTACGCCTCGTGAGGCGTGGGGAAAACGCCTCGAGGCTCGTTTCCGTTCTTTTAAATTTATATATACACACATTTTTATATGAAATTTTTATTACAAAAACGTTTTGTTTTACACACACACACACTTGGCTAGAATTTCCAAGGTTTGGCTGGAAATTACAGGGGTTAGCCGGAAATTAAAGCAGTGGGCCAGAATTGCTAGAAAGTCGTCATTTTTAGGCCAAATAGGACCGTCTAGGCCTTTCTCCATTCACCAAATTGCTAAAATCGAAGCGATAGGTGGCTTATTATCAACTAATCGTTGCGCGGCGCTGATTTTTGCAATCCTACTAGGGATTCCTTGGCATACTAACATGTTTTGGATTTGTAGGCTAAAATTTTTGAGGTGGATTAAGACTTCATTGAACTCGAAAATGAATGTGGTGAAACTATTAGCATCACAATGGGATGCTTCACCAAGGGAGCCACATCAAATGTGGACTTCCTTCATCTTCCTTCTCTCTCCACCACTCACATAATTTATCCATGGCGGTCTATAACCATGGACTTCTTGTGTGGGAAACAATACATCCTTCTTCAACGTCCTCGCCATCTCAATCACTAACATCTCTATAAACATGCATTGCGAAAGACTTTACAAGGCGGAACTGGGATACTAAGGGTAGGCATGTAACCCAAAATCATTCATATAAAAATGTTTAAAATCAACCCACATCAGTCAGCTTGTGTCAACATGTAACCAATATACCTGTTTTAGAACCGTAACCTAGTCTGTTTAATCCGTCACACGTTGTCATTCTAGTTGGTAACATACCACAACAAGAACCAAATGACCTCTCATTTCATGAAATGGAAACGACACATATTTTGCATTACAACCGCTAGAATAAATATCTGAGAAAGAATGGATTTTAAAAAAGCAAGCCTAGGAGTAAGGTGTAAGGCGTATGGGTGTGAGCTTATGACTACTTAGAGGCGCAAGCTGTATAAAAAGCGCACCTAAGGCGCTTAAAATGTGAGAAGAAAACTCTTGAGGTGGAGTAAGAGTCACGTCTCATGTACATGAGAGGAAGATGACATATATTAACTACAACTTGTACATATATGTTATTTATATATTAATTCATATATAGAGCTTATTTGTAGCCAAATTTTGTATATTAGACGCTAGAAATCTATTTAACATATAAATAAATATATATATATCGAATGCGGTTCACTCACAGAAAGCGACGCGCTTTTGTAGTTTACGCCTAGGGTATGAACCTTGTTAGCCCGGTGCGCCTCACATTTTATAAAACCAAACACGAAAAATAACATCAATCAATCAAGATAATATTTTTAAGCAAAAGTGCAAAACAAACTCCTTCAATATCATAATACAATGAGCAAAATCTACATAAACGTTAGAAATAAAACGCCAATACACAGAACATACAATGGTGTAAACATAAACATAAACATAAACATAAAGAAGAAAGAGCAAAAGTGCAAACCGGTGAACGTGATCGGAAAACATCACGACGGAACCACAACATTCAGCCGGCGTACACATGAACTCGGATGGCAACGAGGAAGATGGTAATCACAGCGAAATAGATAACAGCGTGAACGATAACAGCAGCGCCACTAGTGCGCATGTTACCGAACTCCACCACTCGGTTGTGCCCCGGAAGCTGGAACAAGAGTCCCGGCGTTAGCAGCACGAACAGCACCACCGCCACCAGCACCGGACCCCAATCCGCCATCACCGGAGAATGAATTTGAACGGACGACGATGAAGCGACGGTGGTTTATAAGGTCTGTAAATGATTAAATCTGCGATTGTGAAGATGGTGGTTTGAAGATCGATGAGGGTTTGTCGCTAGGGTTTATTTAATTTGGGGATTTTGAGTTTGTGTTTGATGCGTGTGGAGACATTAGTTTGTGGGTTGCGCAGATCCGTGATGGTGTCACGTGCTCCGTTTGCAGCGGGAACTTTGATTGTATTGCAAAATTGAGTTCTTACATAAAACTAGACGGGTGTACGTTAAACTTGTTGGATTATGTACGGGTTTTATTGATTGACGTTGTCAACTGAGCTATTATCTGTAAGAGTTACATCTTGGGCAACGATTTACAAACCCATTTAATTTAATTAATTGACGTTTACGAACTAGATCGGGTTGAATAATTTATAAAAGGATAAATTATTTAACTAAAACTTTTAAGTGTTAAACGTTATTGTTTCGGGTTTTTGGTTTGACACATGGGCTAATATTAATCTGACCGGGTCCGGGGCCCGCAAAAAAATTAATATTAATTATCAATATATAAGGATCATTAGGGTGGTTAATCCCTTGATCTTTTGGTTTTACGGCTGAAGCAAAATCAAAAGGATAAATCCTCTTGATTTACAAAACCCCAAGAAAACAAAAAACACAATTTAATTTGCTTCTCGATTGCATCAATAAAGAACCACAACGACCGCCCCTTTTTGGCCGGCCACCGTTAAACCACTTTCTGCCGCAGTCGATTTCGATCATCTTGGTCGCACCCTTCAGCCGTGGAACCGAGACTCAATCCCGAGCACCCGTGTAGTGTTCGTTTGTTTCTAGCAATTAATCGTTGAATCCTCGGTGTCTCAAACGGTTAATTATTAATATTTTGTATTAAAGTTCTGTATTTGCATTGTTTGTAACCCAGATCCTGTCGGGTTCACTTTCGGGTTCACTTTTGGTATTTTAATAATCTGATTAATAATTATTAAAATTGTTTTGATAAATAAACCTAACCAAGATACCACTGAACCCCACAATGGTATCAGAGCCAGGTTTACAACATGCAAATCAGATCCGGTCCGTTAACCGGTTATAGATCACAAACTTTAAAATTATTTAAAGTTTCAGATTTATATTATTTAGGGCAATTATATATTTTTGTTATATATTTATTAACCAAAAGATTGCCCGTTTTATTTTGATTGTGTTTTAATATGTAAATCTGGCTAGACCCTGTGGTTGACTGGTTGTGATGTGATTTGTTTTTGTTAAAGGTTTTTGGTTTTATGGTTTTGGCCCATTTGATGGCTTAAAGTTGTAATAAATTAGGGTTTTCTTTTATTTTGTATTTCTTTTGTAAATATTGTAATATTTGAATATCCGAATCCAAACTGAAGACAAGATGAATCAAGGAGTCAGTGGGAGCTCATCAAGACAACTAGATGCACTTAGGTCCATCCATGTGGTTGTTTTGTATTTTGACCCCGCGACCTAGTTTGATCTTGCTACTTGGCTCTAGTGAGATCAAACAATCATAGCCATTAGATTTATATATTAGTTTGCTATTAGGGTTGCTTTATTTATAATTGTTGTAACATCCAACCTAATATCAAACTAATTAAAAATATTTTTTTCCACAATCAAAATAAATAATAAGTTTTAAAGTTATATTTACAACTTGTTAAAATATGAAAACAAATTGTTTGTTTTAAAATGGATAACAGGATAAGTTTTTAAATTTAAAAATTAATTTGAATTTTAAAACTTAAAACTTGATAATTTTAAATTAAAAATTAATTATCTATTTAAAAGGATAACTAGATAAGTTTTCAAATTTAAAATTAGTTTAAATTTCAAAACTTAAAACTTAATAATTTAAAATTATCAACTTAAAATCAGTTGTCTATCTCGCGACAAACCTAGTTTTAATAGGGTATTAAAATTTGGTGTCTCGAGAGATAAAAGAGTTCGTCATTTATTATCACGAACTGAATATTGTAAAACTGGCTTTTACAACTCACGTATGACTTAATTATACGTTGTGTTTGACCCTATTTGGTAAACACTAAAATTGGATCCCATAGATAAAATTAGTAGTCTATGCCACTCTATTATAAGGAACACATGGAACATTAAGCGAAACATCAGTGTTTGGAGTCATAGCACCGTACTTGATATTAAGTTTATTCTTCCAAGGTGCAACGGTTTCGTTGACACATCCGACCCTTCCATACGTACCTGTTTTAGGATGACTATTACTTTTCTCTCTTGTTACGTGCCACAGCTATCTAGAGAGAAAAGTGGGCATAGATGAGGCTAAACGTATCAATGCATTGACAAATGTTGTCGTTACGGCCTCATACCCAAGAGTTGTGCAATTTTCACAATTGATAAGCGTTGTCAGTCTGCCTAGTCACTTATTAATGTTGCGTGCCCCAGCTGCCTTTAGTAACTAACCAAGCCAGATTCTCATTTCTTATTTAAAATTACTGTAAATGGGTCATTAATTAAAATAAGGAAATAATACATCGAAAATACTAATTAATTTTTTTGGCTTATTTAAACAGATGTCTTCAGAAACCAACAACTCCTTCATTCTCAAGTCTATACTTGAGAAAGAGAAACTTGATAACACCAACTTTCTTGCATAGTACCGCAATCTGAGAATTGTTCTCAAGATGACGAAAAGGCTCATGTTTTAGATAGTGTTGTTCCCAACGAGCCTGAAAACAATACGACCGCTGCCCGTAGAACTTGGAAAATTTAAGGAGGATGCCGATGAGGTAGCCTGCCTTATGCCAGCCACCATCTCCCCTTATCTCCAGAAGAACATAGAGGACATGGCTGCATTTGACATGGTTGAGCAACTTAAGGGCATGTTTCAGAAACAGGCCCGACAAGAGCGCTATGATACCATGAAGCAGATTATATCCTGCAAAATGCAAGAAGGCTCGCCTGTTAGTGCCCATTTGCTTAAAATAAAAGGGTACATCGACCAAATGGCCAAACTTGGTTATCTTATGCAGGATCAAATGGCAGCAGACTTCATCTTGAACTCTCTACCTAGTTCTTACGACCAGTTCGTAATGAACTTTAATATGAATGCATGGGTTAAGAGTGTAGCTGAACTACACGGTATGCTTAAAACTGCTGAGTAAAATATACCAGGTAAAGCCAGTCAAATGTTGATGGTCTGATCTACTGGTGTTAGGAAGCCAAACCCTAAGAAGAAAGCTTATAACAGTAAGGGTTAGTTAAAGTTGTTGCTGCAAAGCCTGCCACCAACAACAAACAACTGGCTAAAAACAAAACAGAACCCCCCCTGAGGAGCGACACTGCTTTGAATGCAATAAGATGGGCACTGGAGACGTAACTGTCCGGACTATTTAGCCAAGCTGAAGGCGAAGAAGACCAATGGTGAAGGCTCTTCTTCAGGTATTCTGATTTATGTTATTGAACTTTTCATTGTTTCTAGAAACACGTGGGTATTTGATATTGGATGTGGTTACCATATCATTAATGTCTTGCAGGAGCCTGAAAAGTGGAAGAAACTGACACAAGGCGACATGTAACTCATCGTTGGTGATGGGAAAAGAGTACCAGTTCTTGCAACCGGAACATATTATCTTTTTTGTCTATCTGGCCTTGTAATTACTTTAGATAATTGTTTGTTTGTTCCTGGTTTGACCAGAAACATTATTTCAGTTTCTTTATTGTTTGAACAAGGATTCAAGTACGTTTTTAATGATGCTTTTATTTCTGCCTACTTGAATGATGTCTTTTATTTTGAGGCTAAACCTCGAAGTGGTATTTATGAGATTGATATCAAAGCAAATAATAACATATATAATCTTTCTAAACGTATTAAATCTGGAATAACGATACATTTCTATAGCATTGTAGACTTGGCCACATAAGCAAGGCACGCGTGAAAAGGCTTTAGTCCGAAGGGATTCTTGAATCCACAGGACATGTTATTTTGATGAATGCGAATCTTGCTTAGCTGGCAAACTCACAAAGGACCCTTTCATCCATGTTGGTGAACGGGCCAAGGATATGTTATGTGACATCCGGTAATTTTCAGTTACCAAACTCCATTAGTTCCGTTAGGTCTTGCATACACGTGTCGTGAGCACACACTAGTTGTTGTTGAACGTTGGTGACTTAATAATAATTAACAATGGTTATCTGATAATAACTTGATTAATAATGTTGATTATTAATTTGTAATTATGGGATTTGTGAATTTAAATATTATTTGTAAATTTTACCTTGTAACGTGCCAACGTGTTAGATTTGATTCATGTGTTTTATTGCTAGTTGAAACATATGATTATTATTGTTAATTAGTAATACTTATGTTTTGTAGTTAAAAATATTCAAAAAAAATGTTAAAAGGATTAAGTATTTACAAAATATAATTAAGGATGGTAAAAATGATAATTACCAAATATTAATAAAAATCAAACCCTAATCCCCCCACCCTCTCCTTTTCGGCCGCGACCTCCCCACACCCACACACACTTCGATTTTGATCAACAACAACAATCAAGCATCGATTTTGATTAGTTCCAAGTGATTCCAACGTGTAGCAAGCATCAATTCTTGATTCTACGTGATTAAAGGTTAGATTTTGATTGGTTTTCATGGATTATTAGTTCAATTTTTATGGTATAAGTCGAAATTGATGATGATATGATGTTAGTTATGTTGTATGAATGTTAATCTATGTATATTATGCAAGAAATCCATGGTTTTGTGCAGTTTACCTTTAGTACCTTGTGTTTGGGTTATTTACAAAACGCTTCCGCAAATATTTTAAAGTTTTAGACTCTGATTTGTTGAAATGTTACATATAGAGTCGTTCTGAGTAACTAATGACTGAGATCCTGGTTTGTTCACACGCCTCGCGGAAAAATCCCGCACATGGAAATTAAGGGTGTGACATGTTAGCACTTATACATTCTGATGTATGTGGTCCTTTCAGAACCATGTCTAGAAATCACGAAAGATACTTTGTTATGTTTATTGACGATTATAGTCGATACGCCTATGTCTACCTTATGAAGCATAGACATGAAACCTTTGAAAAGTTCAAAGAGTTTCAGAATGAAGTAGAAAACCAACTTGGTAAAAATATCAAGGTACTTCAATCATATCGAGGTGGAGAATACCTAAGCCAAGAGTTCACTAATCATCTAAAGGAACATGGAATTGTTTCACAGTTCACTGCACCCGGCACACCCCAACTTAATGGCTTGAGTGAGAGGAGAAATCAAACCCTAATTAATATGATTCGATCGATGATGTGTAGAACTAACTTACCTCACTCCTTTTGGAGTTATGCTCTTATGACCGTCACCCACCTTGTTAATCTGGCACCGACTAAGAAGGTAGACAAAACTGCATATGAGATATGGCATGGGTCTAAACCTAATTTGTCTTACCTTAGAGTATGGGGATGTGATGTTTATGTCACCAGCGAGTCTGATGACAAGCTAGATCCTCGAGGCAAAAAAGTTATTTTCATTGGATACTATAATAGAAGCGGATATTACTTTTACTATCCTGATGCAAATATGATTTCCATCAAAAGGAAGGCACATTTCCTTGAGAAAGAGTTTCTTGATCGAGGAACTGGAAGTAATATTATGGATACAAAGTATGGTGACTGCTGCGAACCTCCCTACTATTCACAGGTTATTCGATTGGCTCACAAGCTTACTGACCAAGCGGTGGAGCAGGGAAAGCTACCCAAACGGGGCGTTGTGGCAAGCGTGCCTGACAATAAACGCAAGTGGGATAACTCTGGCAACAAGGGATCTTCATGACAGCCAATCTTAGCAACATCAGCAGCAACAATAGCATATTCAGCAGCATCAACATCAATAGTAGCAAAGAAGGTTAGACAACAATCGTAGTTTCAATCAGTCATCTTCTTCATCTCAGGGACAAGGTGGATACGTGGGGAAGTATCCCAAATGTAATAGATGCAACTACCATCACACTGGCAGGTGTGAGAATTTTCGATGCCAGCGTTGTGGTAAGGCTGGACACGTGGCAAAGGATTGCCATGGTGAATTGATGAAGAAGCCTCAGAAACCCCAAGAGACACCAAAAGGTTGCTTTAAGTGTGGAAAGGAAGGACACTATAAGAGGAATTGTCCTCAGTTGAAGAAGAACGGGAATGGTGTTGGAAATGGTGGAAACAACAACAAAAATAATGGCAATGGTGACAATAACGGTGGCAACAACTGTGGAGCTAAAGGGTGGGCCTTCGTCATGGGTTCAGGTGAGGCTCTAAATGACCCTACTGCTGTTACTGGTAAATTTCCTATTAATTGTCATTTTGCTATTGTATTGTTTGACACTGGATCAATAGAAGTTTTATCTCTACTAAGTTTAGTAGTCTCTTAGGTGATATGCCTTCTTCGTTGGAATCTAAATATACAGTAGAATTAGCTGACGGTAAGCAAATCCACGTGACACACATCCTTAAGTGTTACGAGATAGAACTTACTGGTCATACTTTTGACATCGACCTCATGCCTGTTATGCTTGGGAGTTTCGATGTGGTCGTGGGCATGGATTGGCTTTTCGAGAAGCAGGCGGAAGTCATTTGCCACGAGAAGGTTATTCGCATTCCTCTCCTGGATGGGGAAATTCTCTCGGTTAAGGGTGAGAAAGGTGGTGCTGTGATAGGCATCATATCCTTTATGAAAGCACAGAAGTTGTTACACAAAGGTCGCTTAGCCATATTAGCCCTTGTGACTGATAAGCAACCGGAGGAAAAGAAGATAGAGAATATTCAGGTACTTCGTGACTTTCCAGAGGTGTTTCCAGAGGATCTGCCTGGAATACCACCTTATCGTCAAGTTGAGTTCCAGATTGATTTGACTCCCAGAGCCGCTCCAATTGCTAGAGCACCTTACCGGTTAGCCCCGAACGAACTGCAGGAACTATCTGCACAACTACAGGAGCTGTTGGATAAAGGGTTTATTCGACCGAGCTCATCACCTTGGGGAGCACCTGTTCTCTTCGTCAAGAAAAAGGATGGCACATTTCGAAAACTATAGAGAATTGAACAAGGTTACAGTCAAGAATCGATACCTTTTGCCTCGTATAGATGATTTGTTTGATCAACTTCAAGGATAGAGTTATTATTCTAAGATTGATCTGTGGTCTGGTTATCATCAACTGAGAGTCCGAGAGGAAGACATCTCGAAGACTGCATTCCGTACACGTTATGGTCATTATGAGTTCTTAGTCATGCCATTTGGGTTGAAAAATACACCAGCAGTATTCATGGATCTCATGAATAGTATGTGCAAACCCTATCTTGATCAGTTTGTTATCGTGTTTATCGATGACATGTTGATCTATTCGAGGACCAGGGAAGAACATGAAGAGCACCTACACCTAATCTAGGAATTACTTAAAAAGAAACAACTGTACGCCAAGTTTTCCAAGTGTGATTTCTGGATACGTGAAGTACAATTTCTGGGTCATATTGTTAACGAGAAAGGAATACATGTCGATCCTGCAAAGATTGAAGCGATAAAGAATTGGTCGGTTCCCAAGACGCCTAGTGAGATACGACAATTTCTTGGATTGGCAGGATAGTATCGGCGATTCATTGAGGGATTCTCTAAGATCGCTCAACCTCTCACAGCTTTGACTCATAAGGGAAAAAATTATAAATGGGGTGATAGTCAAGAGTCTTTTCAGTTGTTGAAACAGAAACTGTGTAGCGCACCGATACTGGCATTACCAGAAGGAAGTGATGACTTTGTGTCTTGATTCAACGTGATAAGGTGATAGCCTACGCCTCAAGACAACCAAAAGTACACGAGAAGAACTACACCACTCATGACTTGGAACTGGGTGCGGTAGTTTTTGCCTTGAAGATTTGGAGACATTACTTGTACGGTACCAAGTGCACTATCTACACCGATCACAAGAGTCTTCAGCATATCTTTGAGTAAAAAGAGTTGAACATGAGGCAGCAACGCTGGATGAAATTGTTGAATGATTATGATTGCGCTATCAAATATCACCCATGAAAGGCAAATGTAGTCGCGGATGGGTTAAGTAGAAAGGAAACTGCTAAGCCCCGACGAGTGCGAGCTTTGCAGCTTACGATTAGCACTCACTTGCCTGAACAAATACGAGAAGCTCAGACAGAAGCCTTGAAAGCGGAAAACATTGGGTCTGAATCTTTACGGGGAATGGACAAACAGTTGGAGGTAAAAGCGGATGGAATTCGTTATTTCATGGACAGACTCTGGGTGCCTTTATATAGAAACCTAAGGGACTTGGTTATGAGTGAAGCACACAAGTCTAAGTACTCTATACATCCTGGTTCTGACAAGATGTATCATGACCTGAAAGCACACTATTAGTGGCCTAATATGAAAGCGGATGTAGCTACGTATGTGAGCAAGTGCTTAACCTGTTCGAAGGTTAAAGTTGAATACCAAAAGCCATCTGGGTTACTACAACAACCTGAGATTCCTATGTGAAAGTGAGAACATATTTCTATGGATTTCATTACCAAATTACCTCGAACTCCTACTGGTTGTGACATGATATGGGTTATTGTAGATCGGTTAACTAAGTCTGCTCACTTCTTGGCAATCAAGGAAACGGATAAAATGGACAAGTTAACTCGAATTTATCTGAAGGAGATAATTTCAAGACATGGTGACCGGTCTCAATTATTTCTAATCGTGATGCTCGTTTCACATCATATTTCTGGCAGTCGTTACAGAAATCTTTGGGTACGCATCTGGATATGAGTACTGCTTATCATCTGCAGACGAATGGGTAAAGTGAACGTACTATTCAAACATTGGAGGACATGTTACATGCTTGTGTGATTGATTTCGGGAATAACTGGGAAGTTCACCTACCATTAGTGGAATTTTCTTACAACAATAGTTATCACACCAGCATTAAGGCAGCACCATTTGAGGCTTTGTATGGGTGAAAGTGTAGATCACTAGTTTGCTGGGCGGAAATTGGTGATAGTCAACTAACAGGCCCCGAGTTGGTGCTGGAGACTACTGAGTAGATCGTATAGATAAGGAACCGTATGGCTGCAGCACGTTACAGACAAAAAAGTTATGCAGACAAGCGACGGAAACCTTTGGAGTTTCAGGTTGGCGACAAAATTTTACGGAAAGTCTCACCGTGGAAAGGTATGATTCGATTCGGCAAAAGAGGCAAGCACGAGATACGTTGGACCATTTGACATTCTTGAAAGAATAGGTCCAGTGGCATATCGATTAGACCTACCTGATTCGTTGAGTGGAATTCACAATGTATTTCATGTCTCAAATTTGAAAAAGTGTTTATCGGACGAGACGATGATTGTACCACTGGAGGAAGTACAAGTAGATGAACAACTATGGTTCATTGAAGAACCAGTTGAGGTGATGGACCGTGAGGTCAAAACTCTTAAGCAAAGCAAGATACCCATAGTCAAAGTTCGTTGGAACTCGAAACGTGGACCGGAATTCACGTGGGAACGTGAGGATCAGATGAAGCTTAAGTATCCTCATCTGTTCAAAATGACGATGTCAACCGATGGAGGTAATGGTTAAATTTCAGGACGAAATTTCTTTTAACATGGGGATAATAAGACAACCCACCGAAACTCACCCGATTTCTTTGTGCTAATGCAGTAGACTAGTGATGTAACACAATCATGTAATGCAATTTTTGGGACGAAAATTCTTTCAACATGGGGATAATGTGACATCCGGTAATTTTTCATTACCAAACTCCGTTAGTTCCGTTAGGTCTTGCATACACGTGTCGTGAGCACACACTAGTTGTCGTTGAACGTTGGTGACTTAATAATAATTAACAATGGTTATCTGATAATAACTTGATTAATAATGTTGATTATTAATTTGTAGTTATGTGATTTGTAAATTTAAATATTATTTGTAAATTTTACCTTGTAACATGCCAACGTGTTAGATTTGATTCATGTGTTTTATTGCTAGTTGAAACATATGATTATTATTGTTAATTAGTAATACTTATATTTTGTAGTTAAAATTATTCAAAAAAAATGTTAAAAGGATTAAGTTTTTACAAAATATAATTAAGGAGCGTTTAATGGTAAAAATGATAATTACCAAATATTAACAAAAATCAAACCCTAATCCCCCCACCCTCTCCTTTTTGGCCGCGACCTCCCCACACCCACACACACTTCGATTTTGATCAACAACAACAATCAAGCATCGATTTTGATTAGTTCCAAGTGATTCCAACGTGTAGCAAGCATCAATTCTTGATTTCTACGTGATTAAAGGTTAGATTTTGATTGGTTTTCATGGGTTATTGATTTTGGCCGAACCCTAGTTTGATTTTCATGGTATAAGTCAAAATTGATGATGATTTGATGATGATATGATGTTAGTTATGTTGTATGAATGTTAATCTATGTAGATTATGCAAGAAATCCATGGTTTTTGTCATCTAGTTCATACATTGCCAAAAGTGGAAACTTTTATTCATGAGAATCATGTTTTGATGAATTGTTGATGTTAAATGGATGATTATGAATGTTATGAACTTGATTAGGTATAAAGTTGATGAATTTTTGAATGAACTAGATGTTAGATTGGTTTTGTGTGTTACTTTCTCGAAATAGAACTTTATTTATGTAGATCATTGGATATTGTTAATTGAGCATGTTTATGATGTTAGGATCATGTTAGAATGTTTGTTAATGATGTCTAAGGTGGTAGATTGTGTTGTTTGGGTTGTATGAATACTTGATGCACAACTTTGAAAATTTTGGCTCTTATAGAATATACATGATAATGGATGGTGTATGATGAGTTTTATAGCATTTAAGGGTTTGTAATGTGACATACGTGAATAACTTGTGTGATAACCATATATGATGGATTGCTATACTTGATTAAACAAGAATTTAACTTGACATGTCACCAACGGGTCAAACGGTTCAACTTGGTCAAATGAGTCCTGTTTTCCAAAACTTTGGGTCATTGTGTTTGTTGAGCACTTAGGGTTGTTAAGTTTTCTGTGTACATGTACTTATGTACTTGCGTGATCTAGGTAACCATTGAAGGGTTGTCTTTCCACTCATCATTAGCTCTTATAATCATTCGTTTGCGTACCAGGCGAGTTCAATGCCCCACTTTTACTACTTCTCTTTTTGGGGGAGAAAGCATACTTGTTTTTAAAACGCTTTACTGATATAACATGTGTTTGGTAAGACATAGTGGGTTATACCATAAAAAGTCCTCACACTTTCAGATCATTAATTAAGGAATTTAGCCGGAAATCTTGGGTAGTACTACTGGGTCTGACAAGCCCCAACCGGGTGACTAGAAGTCAACGGGTGCAATATTGTCCTAAACGACTAACAGCGTCACGACCTGGTATGTCGTGGTGGGAGGCAAACAGACAAACATAGTCAGCTTCGATCGCGAAATCACTATTGCTTTTTACTAATGAAATCAGACTAGCTATCTATTTCAATGCACTTGTTTATGTTTTACTAACGCAACTGTTTATGATTGATTACAAACTCTTGAACTCACAAACCGTCATGTTGACACTTCTAGTATGCTTTTCTCAGGTCGTTTCTACCAGCTGCCCATAGGAGCATGCATGTGTCAATCATGCTTTGTTCAAACATTGTTTACTTTTAATTTAGCATTTACTTACGTAGTTTGGTTTGAGCGCGTGTTGTGCGCAGTTTACCTTTAGTACATTGTGTTTGGGTTATTTACAAAATGCTTTCGCAAATATTTTAAAGTTTTAAACTCTGATTTGTTGAAATGTTGCATATAGAGTCATTCTGAGTAACTAATGACTGAGATCCTGGTTTGTTCACACGCCTCGCGGTAAAACCCCGCATGTGGAATTAAGGGTGTGACATGTTAGCACTTATACATTCTGATGTATGTGGTCCTTTCAGAACCATGTCTAGAAATCACGAAAGATACTTCATTACGTTTATTGACGATTATAGTCGATACGCCTATGTCTACCTTATGAAGCATAGACATGAAACCTTTGAAAAGTTCAAAGAGTTTCAGAATGAAGTAGAAAACCAACTTGGTAAAACTATCAAGGTACTTCAATCAGATCGAGGTGGAGAATACCTAAGCCAAGAGTTCGCTAATCATCTAAAGGAACATGGAATTGTTTCACAGTTCACTGCACCCGGCACACCCCAACTTAATGGCGTGAGTGAGAGGAGAAATCGAACCCTAATTAATATGATTCGATCGATGATGTGTAGAACTAACTTACCTCACTCCTTTTGGAGTTATGCTCTTATGACCGTCACCCACCTTGTCAATCTGGCACCGACTAAGAAGGTAGACAAAACTGCATATGAGATATGGCATGGGTCTAAACCTAATTTGTCTTACCTTAGAGTATGGGGATGTGATGCTTATGTCACCAGCGAGTCTGTTGACAAGCTAGATCCTCAAGGCGAAAAAGTTATTTTCGTCGGATACTATAACAGAAGCGGATATTACTTTTACCATCCTGATGCAAATATGATTTCCATCAAAAGGAAGGCATATTTCCTCTAGAAAGAGTTTCTTGATCGAGGAACTGGAAGTAATATTATGGATCTTGAAGAAATTCGAGAACCATAAACAAACGCTGATGTAGTCGGTGCGTCTGAACAATAAGAAATTGTTGTTGATTCAGACATAAACATAAGCGTTCGCAGAAGTAGCAGAACTTGCAAAGAACCTGACAGATATCTTTGGAATCTAGAGGGTCCCGAGATTCTGGTAGTAGCTGATTCTGGTGAAGAACCTACTAACTACAAATCTGCTATCTCAGATCCGAAATCTGCGAAATGGCTAGATGCCATGAACGTCGAGATGCAATCCATGCAAGACAATCAAGTCTGGGAATTGGTTGAGCTACCCCCCGGTTCACGGGCAGTAGGGAGCAAGTGGCTTTTCAAGAGAAAAACCGACATGCATGGAAATATACACACCTATAAAGCACAGCTAGTTGCGAAAGGTTTCACTCAAACTTAAGGTATTGACTATGATGAAACTTTCTCACCTGTTGCTATGATTAAATCGATCAGGATATTGCTTGCCATAGTTGCGTACTATGATTACGAGATATGGCAAATGGATGTCAAAACTGCTTTTCTAAATGGACATCTCTCTGAAGATGTTTATATGGTTCAGCCTGATGGTTTTGTCGATCCACAATATCCAAATAAGGTGTGCAAACTGAATAAGTCTATTTATGGACTTAAACAGGAATCTCGTAGCTGGAATCTTCATTTTGATCAGAGAATCATGGAATTCGGTTTTGTCAAAAGCGAAGATGAGCCTTGTGTTTACAGAAAGGCTAGTGGGAGCACTATATCATTCCTTATATTGTATGTGGACGATATACTGATCATTGGAAATAATATCCCAATGCTTAACGAAGTTAAAAAATGGTTGGGAGTTTGTTTCGTAATGAAAGATCTTGGAGAAGCTGCTTACATTATAGGAATCAAGATCTATAGGGATAGATGTAAGTGGCTTCTAGGGCTTAGTCAAATCACATACATAGACAAAATGATGACACGCTTCAAGATGGAAAACTCCAAGAAAGGAGGTGTTCCAGTGACTAAAGGTACCGTGTTGAACAAATCGCAATCTCCTTCAACGGACATTGATATTAAGCGAATGGAAAAGGTTCCATATGCTTCAGCGATTGGTTCTATCATGTATGATATGTTGTGCACTAGACCTGACGTCTCGTATGCTTTAAGCATTACCAGTCGTTATCAGCAGAACCCTGGGTTTGCCCACTGGACTGCAGTTAAGAACATTCTGAAGTACTTGAGAAGAACTAAAGACATGTTCTTAATATTTGGAGGAGTTGAAGAACAGCTCACTGTAAGATGTTACACTGATGCTAGTTTTCAAACTGACCGAGATGACTCTCGCTCACAATCTGGTTTTGAATTCACACTTAATGGTGGAGATATCTCTTGGAAAAGTTCCAAGCAAAGTGTGGTGGCAGATTCCACCACTGAATCTGAATATATTGCAGCATCAGATGCTGCAAAGGAAGCAGCTTGGATGAAGAAATTCATAGTCGATCTCGATGTGGTTCCAAGTATTCAGCACCCAATCGAGATATTTATGATAACACGGGTGCTATTGCTCAAGCCAAAGAGCCCAGATCTTATCACAGGGCCAAGCACATTCAAAGGAAGTTTCACTATATACGGGACATAGTAAACAGAGAGACATCATAATAAGTAAAATAGACACAGATCAAAACCTAGCAGACCCGTTTACTAAGCCCATGACTCAGGACAAGCATGATCAACATAGGGATGCGATCGGGCTTATATTAGCTAGTAATATGTTTTGATTTAGTATGGATGTATGAACTTTTAATAGTTAACTTTTTAATTCATTTTCATTTACTGATTTAAGTGCAATTATGAATCTTATAACTGTGTTCGATTTTAATACGTTTAATCTATGAATATTGTATTCTAAATTATCCATGGTCTGTCAGACTTGTGGGAACAATTCTGAATTAAGACTATTCTGAATTTAGACTCAAGGAGTTGACTTCTAAATTCACAGACCTCATTATGAATGACGTTGGATGTAACTAGCCACAAACCATCTTTATTATAAGATTCTTTGATACTGGTATACTCATTTAGTATCCTCTGACCTGAGATGCATACTAGAACTTCCGTTTACCAGGGGTTATTCTTTGATCACTGACAACCACTGTCGTGTAACTGCCAGTCATAAAGGCTTTGGTTGGGAATAATTCTGAAGTTCAATGGGAGTTGTATGTAGTCAATAAGGGATTCTATACACTTACATTATATGTAACAGTTAGACATCGTGGCGTCGTCTTTGATTCAAACCAGTGAAGTGTGAGGTGATCTGGGTGTCGAGACTCGATCAAAAACAAGTTAATTTATCGGTCTTAGCTACCTTTATTGTGTAAGGGTAAGTAAGGTCGTCTCCACAGGGAATATGTGAAAAGTGTTTAACAATATGACTCAATTAACTTAAAGACACAAACTTTGATATTAAAAATTGGAACTTGGGATGAAATTAAGAACACAACTGCAAAAAGCAACAAACTTGAAAACGAATTTGATTAAATATTAAGAAACAATCACTTTCGGGTATCCAATTCCACAAGATCCACAATTGATACTTTCAAATTAGCATTTGTGAGAAACAGTACTTCAAGATCTTAGCTATTGATTAAAGTAATAACAAAGGAACAATCTTTTAAGACTCGTTCATTCACAAAGTTACCAATTCACCTATATCACGTTGTCTACTTTTCTTAATGAGCTCACGATGCGAGGAAACCGAAAACTGATAATCAAGCACACAACTTTATTTATAAGTAAACTTTTTAACTTAATCAAAACATAAAACTTCATTCACTAATCCATTGTTCAATACAAAAAAAACCTAATCAAACATACCAATTGCTTCACTTAACATGAATTGTACTCCCGAAAGCAATCAAGAAGAACTTAGCCACTCATGGCCTTCATTGAATCTTCCATCTTGATTATATGATGATCAATGATGATTTGGTTGGAGTTGGGAAGCTTGAAAGCACCCAAAATCACCTTGAACTAGCTAGATTTCGGCTGGAAAAAGTTGTACTTCGAATTGGGGTTGGATAGGTTTAAGTAGACATCAAAATCCATAAAATCCGGGTGTTTGCTGAAGACCGGCGTATGATACGCCCAGGGTCGGCGTATCATACGCCCCCTTTAGTGTTCCTACCCCCAACTTTCTGTAATTTTTGTCAAATATGCCGACCGACGTATTATACGCCCATACCCGGCGTATGATACGCCAGTATGCCTAATTTTGTGTCTTTTTTGTAACTTTTGATGTTTACATCTTTAGTCCTTGTAGTTTCGTGTTTGGCTTCTTATTCTCCAAAATAAGCCTCCTTTAGCTCCAATTACCTATAAATCAAAACACAAACAACTTGAAACTATTCCACCACAATCATGATGTAAAATCAAGCATTTGGATCAATTAAACCTTGAATTACATGAGGCCTCACCCAAACTGACTGTGTGTTTGATTGGACCATTTTGAATCTGGATCAAGAACAATAATGATTGAGCTCCATATGAGAATTAATCTCAATGACTCAATTGATGTCTTTTACAGAAAGGATAAATGACTATGATTACCATAAGTCTATTGTTTTGTTGTAGTAAAATGTTACTAGATCAAGATGTTTTGGTTAATGACTTTAAAGTGTCATACCTTGTTGGGGGCAGCCATGTGCAGCTAGAGCACCGCTGACTGTCTACGTTAAGATTTAATCGAATACCGTCCAAGTGAGAGTTTGTTGGATTATGTACAGGTTCGATTGATTGACGTTGCCAACTGAGCTATGACCCATAAGAGTTACACCTTGGACAAAGATTTACAAACCCACTTAATTTAATTAATTGGCGTTTACGAACTAGATCGGGTTTAATAATTTATAAAAGTATAAATTATTTAACTAAAACGTTTAAGTGTTAAACGTTATTGTTTCTGGTTTGACACATGGGCTAATATTAATCTGACCGGGACCGGGGCCTGCGAAAAAATTAATATTAATTATCAATATATAAGGATCATTAGGATGGCTAATCCCTTGACCCATTGGTTTTACGGCTAAAGCAAAATCAAGAGGATAAATCCTCTTGATTTATAAAACCCCAAGAAAACAAAAAAACACAATTTAATTTGCTTCTCGATTGCATCAATAAAGAACCAAAAAGGCCGCCCCTTTATGGCCTGCCACCGTTAAACCACCTTCTGCCTCAGTCGATTTCGATCATCTTGGTCGCACCCTTCTGCCGTGGAACCGAGACTCTATCCCAAGCACCCGTGTAGTGTTCGTTTGTTTCTAGCAATTAATCGTCGAATCCTCGGTGTCTCAAACGGTTAATTATTAACCACCAAGGTATATTATATCTTATCAGTAGGTTATTAATATTCTGTATTTGCATTATTTTTAACCCAGATCCTGTCGGGTTCACTTTTGGTATTTTAATTTTTACTCCGCTGCGTTAACTATTATTAATCTGATTAATAATTATTAAAATTGTTTTGATAAATAAACCTAACCAAGATACCACTGAACCCAACAAAATTAATCGTAAAGTTGTCACGTCTCCTGAAAAACGGAGGTCTGAGTCGTGGAAAAAGACTTTTACGGAAATACAGGTAAGACTGGGTATATCAAGACTTAGTTTTGTTGTCATGTTACCTGTTCTAGGTTTTTTTTAATTCAACCGATCATCTCCTATACTCGAGTATGCAACCCGAGATCACTCTCAGGAGAAACTCACAATAGGTGAGAGAAAACTCACTGTGCCAACCTGGAAATTCTTTTTTTGTTACAGGTTGGACTTGAACACATGATTTTTCTATTTTATTGAGGTCTTGAGGTATGTCACCTTAACCAAATGGGTTAAGGGTCATTGATTGATGAACAGGGGTTTTAATTGCGTAAATAAACACTTAAAAGAAATACAGTTAAGACTGTGAACGTTAGGCCAAGTTAGTTTGACACCTCTCCTTGACCATGTGCACCCAAGAGCTTAAAAACATTGGTTCTGATTTGAATTTTTTACATAAATAAATAACACTCTTGATTATCCTTACAAGAAGGTAACAAAAAGGACACAACAACGGGGTTCGATTACAATGAATAACCAAGCCAGGATAAATGAATTTGTAAGTACATACGCATGATGTAAAACGTAGATTAGAGAATATCTCCTAACACCTAGAGCGAACGTCGCAAATCGTTATCATGATGTCCCCTCCCTGTGTAGATATGCATCCCGGTAGCCAGAATGAGTATGGTAAAGGCGCCGAAGAAAAGAAATGTGTGGACTATTACCGCTCTTCCATTGGTGTGGAAGCTACCGAATTCAACAGTACGAGTATTCCCAGGAACTTGGAAGATAAGGCCCGGAGACAAAAGTATGAAGAGTAGCAACCCGACAAGTATCGGTGCCCAATCTAACATTTTTGGTCTTGTTAGTTGAGATGCTTTAAGTGTTGTTCTTTTTATAGTGTGGGTTGATTTCCTTAAATACAAGCAAGAATGATCTTTGTTCCTTCCTTTTTCCCTTTTGTCTCAAAGACTCGATTCCTTGCCTTCTTTAACTTCTTTCTTTGTGTTTGAAAGTAAGAGGTGTGAATTAAATCTATTATGCTTTTTTTAATGTTAATAAAAAGATAAGTCTATTTGTTATACTTAGGAGATGCGATCAAATGAATCATCTTATTTTATGAATTTTATATAAGGGTAACATGTTGAAACGGGTAATAAGTTAGATAGTAATCGCTTTGAATAGTTTCATTGGTTGATTGTGCGATTCTTCTTATTATGTATGTAAAACCGAGTTGTTTGAAAAATACAGATATTTCTTTGACATAAAAGAAACATGCATGCACATTTTTCTGGTAAAAAATAACAAAATCATTTTGTTAAATTTTAATGTGGTTTCTTAAAACATGTAAATATATCTCACACCACTATTTAAGGTTTGTATTGGTTTTAAAATGTTAGACAATTAGTGAAATTTCTAGCCCGTTGCGCCAAGAGTTCCGCACGGGAGGATTCCTATGTGCTCAAAACAAGAAATAAGTTCATCTGAAACCGCTCGTTTTAAACAAAATTATACCGTAATATAGATAAAAATAAGTACGTCATAATTTTATACTAGAAATTTCATAAACATCATATATTAAAAGTTGCAACACCAAAACCAAATAAAATTTAAAAAAATAAAAGAAAATATATTATGTTGGCACGTCTCGATTTTAAATAAAATCTATATGTAAACCCAGATAGAAAACAAACTAAAATTGGGTTTGAAACCTCGACGTGAAGCCGCTAAAGGCACCTTTCATACCGGATTACTTATTTAAGTATTAGGATTAAATAAATAGATTATAATCATGTTGGAAATGTTAGTATACAAAGTGATTTTTTCATACGAACTGTACAAAGTAAATTACTCAAGAAGAAACGTTATGCGTAGAATTATATTTTTGCGTGACAATTTCATCTACGCGTGATAGTGTAATCATTCTTACGTGATTATTACTTCTTCTTGCGTAATCTTACCACCTCAATTTATACACGTCACACGCAAAAGCCACTTTGTATTCTAAACTTTTTCTAAACATATATACTATAACTATAATAGTAAAAAATATATATGTAAGATAAAATCGAGTTTTTTTAGTGTGCAGAGAAAGAGAATAGTGGCCATTTTTTTGTTTTTGTTGTAAACTAGGATTTATACCTGCACTATACGATAGGATAACATCAATATTAGTCGTATGTAATGCAGTAACATGTTAGGTAAGCGACGTCTCGAAAATAAAAACAAAAATAAACATATAATAATAGTATATTTGGAATCAAGGCGGACACTTGGATCAATCTGAAAATAATACTGTAGACTTCACCTTCTAAGATTATGTATATAATGAACCTAGTCATGTCACATTTTCATTGCTTATGGTTTTTAAATTTTTTTCGTTTCCCTAAACAACTAAAATAGAGTAGCCAATGAAAAATAAGCATTGTTAATCCAGAGTATAAATGTAATAGTATATAAATGGATGTAGATGTAGAAAAGGGTACCACGTTTTTAATACTTTTAACCAACTATTCATTTGCGTAGAACTTAAAAAGTTGAAAAGGAGGACAAGCATAATAAGTTTCGAACCACAAATTTTGAGGTGTGCTAAGTGCTGGAAATTTACGACTTGTAAATGTGCAAATTAGCATGTTTATTTTTGTTCCACGTTGGTGGGGGGAAAAAATTTTGATTGACTTATAAGAGGCTTTTCCTTATGTGTCATTGAAGTGGTAGTTGGGCCTAGGAAGGGCTAAGCCCATACGCGCACTGAGCCGAGACAAAGACACGAGCTTGCGAATGTGTGCGTTTGAGGCGCCTTTTGCACTATCGTCGCTAGGAGCTAAGAAGCTTTAATTTTTAGCTAAGGCCTGATTCGAGAGACCTACGAATAGGATCTAAAGCAACTTCGAGATAAATACGGTGGACAGAGTCAACCAGTTAAGCAGTTATTCTGCATAACCGAATTCGCGAACTGGTGGGCGTCAACCTCATCCCCCGTTTTTCTCATAATCGGTTACGGTTTGAATCTATAAATAGATGCCTCCTGATTCGGGTTTCCGCATCCCAAAATCGCAGCTTCTTTCTGCTCTGCGCTTCTCTTTAACAGTTTCCTCACGAGCTTTACGTTGATCTGGTTTCATTGCTGTTGGAACACCATATTTTTTATGCATTAAATCTTAAGAGTTTACGCTGTAGCTGACAAAAATATAGCACGTAAAATCCTTTAAGGACAGGAGTATCATTGGCGGAGGATAGTGGAGGCCGAGGGGGGCGCCGCCCCTCCTCTTTTTTTCGTCGGTAGTGTTACATTTTAGTCCGGCAGTGTAAATTTTTGGCCCGGTAGTGTAAATATTTATCTAAATATCGAGTTCGCCCCCCTAAAAAAATTAATTTCGCTCCCGCCCCCTACGGGAATGTTCAAGCTCCGCCACTGAGGAGTATCATCCGTGCAGTTCATCATCCGAAGAACATCAATTAACATGTTGGTTTTATATTATTGGGTGTTTTCATTCGTCCGATAACGGGACACTTTCATTCTACCTTTCTTGTAATCAGTTTCAGTCGCGTAAAATCAAACTGATTCGGCCAATAACTTATTAATATTGATAATAGTTAATTAATCTCTATTTGGTATAATATGTTTTCAACACTAAGATGGGTCGATGAAACGCATGTCAAAGAAACCATATGATTTCCTTCATACATATTCACACCATAGATGTGACCGTAAGTTTCCTCACCCTCAAAATGAGTGCTACGGTTATCAGAAAGAAAGAAGAATATATCATATATTCCACTCAAAATCTACTTAGTCGCTGTAAATAACATTTATTTACAATAAGAAAGGTTAAATGATATGTAAAAACATGGTTAGGTTTCATTGTAACAACTAAAAAGGTTTCGTTAAAAGACTACTTAAATCTTTACAATGTTACAGAAGGTGGTTCGGTCACACTTGGTCTTCCCAAATCTTGTAGGTTAGGTTTTATTGTAACAAGGTTTCATTAAAATGTTATTTAGATTTTTTCATTGTTGCAGAAGGTTGTCCGCTCACACTTTGTCTCCCAAATTTTGTATTAAGTCAGTAAACATTAATGAAAACATGTCACAAAGGCATGATGCTCAAAACCTTATAGTATTTTGGTTGTTATTATTCTTAACATTCTGATCGTATATTGGTTTGAGTTATGATTTTTTTAATCACAATATGGCCAGACGTATCGGTTATGATGAAACTGAAAAACATAAATTTACATTAAAAAATGAAGTAACCAATCCGTATATATAAAAAAAGGTTAATTTTCTTTTTAACATCAGTTTTTTTATATATAGAAAACTTTAGTTATAGCCTTTATATAAAGTTAAAAAAAAATAGCTAAAACATAAAACGCTTCTGATTTCAATTTGAATGTATATAGAACCAGATTCTCCCCCAATTTGATTTTCCCGGGAAATAATTTCTTCCGATCAGAAATTCAATTGGATTGATATCATTAACGTAAACATCATATCTAAAGCTCCTAATAGATTTTAATGATGATTATCGGTATAATTTGTTCGTGTAGTTTATTTTGATTTTGATGCGATTTTAGTTAGGGCAAGGAGATAACGACCTTTGATTGATCGGTGACGATGAGTTCTCGTCATGGAGGTTCTTCACGAGGAAGCATGTCGTTCGCATCTTCATCTCCTCGGAAGAAGAAAGCTTATGAAGACGAACATTTTGATCCTGGTCGCAAAGCTCTCACGCGTTCTCGTTCCTCCGCGTATGACCTTTTGATCAGTTTTTGTATTGAATGATATGCATATAGATTGATCATTGATTCATGAATATGCAAATTGCAATCGATAATGATGAACAAAACATTGCCTCGTTATACGGATTACATGTTCGACCTACGTTTGAATTGAATGTGTAAGAGCTTGTCTCATGAATATTATTCTTCATGCTGAGGATCTCCAGAATCTTGCTGTTATTGTAGAGTATAATCAATTAACTATTTGTAAGCTTTCATTTAGGGGAGTCTGATAGATTATTTTGAGGAACATTGAAACAAGCAAGTAGCAATTGGTTTTTAAAATTAAAAATAAGAAATTCTACTTGGTGACATTGATAGCAGGGGTGAAAGAGGAGAGCGTACAGTCAAGCGGTTACGCCTATCGAGGGCCCTGACTGTACCTGAAACTACAACTATATATGAAGTCTGTTGTAAAATGGCTGCTAAAAGAGTTGATGCACTTTTGCTAACTGACTCGAATGCATTACTCAGTGGTATATTGACGGACAAGGTTTGTCTTAAAATCGTGATAATTTAGAGGACAATTTGGATGCATTTGCTTATAAATGGGTTGATGTGGGTTATGTTATATTAATAACAGGTAAATTAGGCCAGAAGGCTCAAAAGTGCTAAGGTGTAGCAAAAGTATAGATTCACAATTTTAAAAATATAGTTTTCGTGACCATATTTATCACATTAAATATTTGTAAGGATAAGATAAAATTTGAAAAAAATATGTTTTCGGGTCAACACAATCCAGCCTGTTTTTAAGTTGCTGTTTTGTCCCATTCCCTATCACAACCATTTTCCCATCTCTAGCCATGATTGTGCCATCACATTAGGATAAAGTTTCACTAACTAGCCTTTTTGGTGATTGAAGGATGTTGCAACAAGAGTTATTGCTCATGAGATTGATTTTATGAACACACCGGCATCAAAGGTGATGACAAAGAACCCGATTTATGTAATGTCTGATACTCTTGCTGTGGAAGCCCTGCAAAAGATGGTGCAAGGTTTGTAACAACTAGGAAAAACAAATGGTACATTTTGAAAAGAAAAGAGGATCAAATGGCACATTTTGAAAGCTGTTTAAAGATGGATCAAATGGGGGCAAAAAGAACATGTATAGGTCATATTAATTAATTAATTATTAATTTCAAGAAAATAGGACAAATGGCTCAAATAGGTGTGTTAAAAAAACTTGTTTAAAGAAAAAGGGACAACTTTTTTTATGGACTGACAAGCACAAACCATACATGAAGTATCCTTTGTGACCTGACCCATTTTGAACTGTCACTCAACCCGTCCTACTTGCCCGTCTTAACACCTCATTCTAATATGTGAATTAAATACATTTTCAGGAAAATTTAGACACTTGCCTGTTGTAGAGAACGGTGAGGTTATTGCTTTACTTGATATAGCAAAATGTTTACATGATGCAATTGCACGTATGGAAAGGGCAGCTGAAAAGGGAAAAGCTCTAGCAGCTGCTGTTGAAGGTGTTGAAAAGTACTGGGGATCTTCTTTTTCTGGTTAGATTGTTTAGTAATTCTTTATTAAATTATGACAGAGTTATGGAATAGTAATGATTTAATCTGAGTTATCGTTATACAGGTCCCAATACATTCATTGAAACACTTAGAGAGCAGATGTTTAAGCCTACCTTGTCCACCACTATATCAGAGAATTCAAAGTAGGTAATACCTTTACATATCTATATATTTGTCTGTACCACCTTCTACCTTTACATATGACACTGTGTCCACAATTTCCAAAATAAAAGTTGAGATTTTTTTATTATTTCATTCAGGATATTAACTGTTTCCCCATTCGACACGGTTGTTATGGCAACAAAAAAGATGCTTGAGTTTCGTAGTAGCTCTGCCATTGTAACAGCTGATAACAAGCCACGAGGGATTCTAACGTGAGTTTTTCTCAACTTATTTTATATGGGTGACAATTTAGACGGGTTTACCTATGAGTGAGTCAATTTTATTCATATTTTACCCAAACTGGTTGAATTGACTAAAGTTTTTAAAATAATGAAATGGGTCAGATGAATTGAAAAATTCTCCAAAGTGTATTTCTGATGCATACAGCATCCTTTAACACTTTATTCAAACATGTAGATTAAGGTTGAATTCACCATAATGTAACTTATGTTCATCTTTTTGTCATCGTGTACTAGAAAGAAAAAAGGTTTTTTTTCCCTTTTTATGTAACAAACTTCAATTTTTTACCATTGGTGTGATACAAGTTTTTTATGACATGACATTTTGCCACAACACTGGTTTACCTACCATAGAAGGTTACTTATACAATGGTAAAAAATCTGGAATATATTACATACAACAAAAGAAAATATTTTGGTCTTAATTATAATGACAAAATAGATGAAAGTAAGTTACATTTTAATGTAATATACCTTTTTTTTATACTAATGTAATATTATAGTTTTTGTAATCATATACAGCCCATTATTTACTGTTTGAGTAAACAAATATTGGTTTATGGAACCCCTCAACCTGACCTGATCGGTTTTGACCCACACTAAAAGTTACATGTTTGAACTGTCCAATTATCCTCCTTTGCAGTGAACACTGTTTCAGCTATGTATTAGAAAATAACCAATTGACTTTTAACAAACTGTATGGTAACATATGTTTTGTTTAATATTAGGCCAAATGATATCTTAACACGGGTGATAGCACAAGATATTCCTGCTGAATCAACCTTAGTGGAGAAGGTGATTAGTTTTTACGTGACTCCTTTTCCTTGTGTTCTTCATTGTTTTATCTTTTCAACTTACTTTTAAATTCTCCATGATTGATTATGCAGGTAATGACACTGAATCCCAAATGTGCCAGTATTGATACGGCTATTGTTGATGCCCTGCATTCCATGCATGATGGAAATTTTTTACATCTTCCTGTTGTTGATAGAGGTAAAGACAAGATTATATGTTTCTGTATATGTATTTAGTTATTAAATACAAATTTTGTATATCAAAATGACAGATGGTTTTATGCAGATGGCTTTGTTGTTTCCATTGTTGATGTACTCCACATCACTCATGCTGCAATAGCCTCAGTAAGTAAACTACTTATATGAGATTTAATTTAGGAAATCTAAAACTTATGAAGTTCCATTTAGTATGGTCTAATATATGTATTATATCCATTATATTTTATGCATATCATAGTATGGGTGAAATTCACTAGAGGTGACAATTTCAACCTATTTACATATGAATGGGTCTATTTGGGTTTGTTTTATCGCAAATAGTCAAATGAAAAGATTAGCTGAAAGTGGAATGGGTCAAACGGTGTCCAATGTCTCCCAAAGTCTATTTTTAATGCATATAGCCTCTTAAATGAGCTTTTATACAAAAATTTAGATTATTATTGTAATAATATTGTTTGGGTATTAAAAACTAAAAGTTTAACACGTTAATAAATTATAAAAATTTCCTATTTTGAACTAAATGACGTGTTTCTCCTGTGACCCAACCCGTTTATTTTGCCACGTCTATACTGAATGTCTAAGAATGGTACATTTGTTTCTCATTGTTATGCACATTTTTTCATTTTAAGTTGACATGAAGTTGTTTTTTGCAAATTAGGTAGGAAATGCTACAGGTGTTAATAATGAAGGAGGGAGTTCAATGATGCAGACGTTTTGGGATTCTGCAATGGCACTAGGTCCTATAGAAGATGAAGATGAAACTAGAAGGTTACTGGCCGCACCTTTAATACATTAGTATCATTTTGATTTATTGTTTGGTTCGCCTAAATAGGCCTTCTGAAATGCAGTGAGAATTCCTTGAAATTGTCTTCTGAAAATGGAGAAACTGGAAAATCTCATTCTTACCCTTCAACTGATCAACCTAATTCATTTGTTTTCAAAATTCAAGATAAGAGGGGTCGGATGCATAGATTTATCAGTGGTATGCTCTCTATTCTGTTCCTGGATTCATTTATCCATCATTTGACACGGATGTGGCAAGATGGACGCGTCACTCAGGTTGGGTAATAGGTCTTTTTAGATTCAATACAGGCGGGCCTGGGTTGGGTTGACCTACATAGATACTTTCGTTATTATTTTCTAATTTTATTTGTAAAAGGTTAACGTGTTAGTTATGATTATGAAAACAATATTACTACATAATAATTGACCTTTTGTAATAATGATATAATAGGTTGTTTCCAAATAAATATAGACTCCAGATGACTTTCATCCTGTTTGACTAGTTTGGGCCGTTAGCCCGTTACCCTCTCTGCTCCTTTTTTGTATTAAAGTTTTACTCATTTAAGATGATACAAAACCCAACTGACCCGTACAGAAGTAAATGAATTGAATTGCCAGCTCAAAGTTTATAATTCTAACATTGTCCACTATGTTTGTTGCATGTTTTGCATCTTGTAGTTATACTTATAGGGTTTTCTTTATAAAATAATGTATATTCTAGAATTTCAGACACCTTAAACTTCTTGTGCTCTTGCTTTGCCAGACTCTCGTAGTTTGACGGATCTTATAACAGCAATACGTCAGAGACTGCGGGGTGAGATCGACCACAACATCATCCCACAAGTTCTGGTACATCTGACCACATTCATTTGATATCAAATATTTTGTGCAATTCTTCTTTTTGATATGCTTGCCAATAGATATTACAAGATGGACTAGTCGAACGTGTTAGGGAAATGGTCAAGCGTTCACGTTGAAGTGTATATTGGTCAAGTGTTCTTGTTGAATTAACATTTTAAAGTACGGGTCAAAATATGCCGGATGTGATTGACCTGCAAACACTTTTTGTTAGTTACAAATAATTGATGTGTGGTATTATACTATAAGCTTATATCAGAAGGTTGTATGCATTAGAAATAAACATTGAATGACTTTCAAGTTTCAACCCATCAAATCTTTTCTATTTTAGCTAATGTTTTTATAACCCAAATCAACCCATGAATAAGTAAATGGGTCAAAATTGTCACTTCTGCTTACCAATGATACCATACTGTAGTATGAAGATGAAGACGAGGACAAGGTCATAATTTCATCAGACATTGATCTTGCTGCAGCTGTCGAACATGCACGTGTGGCTGGTTGGAAGGTATGTTTGGTCTTCCTCCTCAAGGCTAGTATTTTACAACTGCATATTTTAAAATATTTTGATTTGAACAATAACAGGTATTAAAATTGCATTTGGATTATTGTGGGACAGTTAATAGTCAAAATGGGTCAAAATCATCAGCCAGAGGTATGGAGGTTGGTCATTCTGACCCATGGGCTTCCACATACATTGCTATTACAGCCGGAGCCGCCTTAATAGTAGCATTAGGCGTATTAGCCTTCTTAAGACGATCCAATAATTGAGATTAGTTTTGGGTAATCCACCCATGCTTTAAACTATTGTGAAGATTACAAGATAGGCCTGAACGAAGTTGGTTGAAAGGAGCCATTTTGTCCATTGTCCAATTATATGGATCAATATGTATATATAAAAGGAAAATATAGTAAATAAAATGTCTATTCTTTGAGCTAACACACTAGGGACTCATGATTGAATATTTGAATGTGTTTGATCAACAGAAAGCAAATGAAATCTTCCTAGCGTTCGATTCCGCGAAATGATGACCTGTTTTGCCAGAGTATTCTGATTTGGAGCTTTGTGTTGTCATAGGTCGATAATGGGTCAAAATGATTCTGAGTTGGAACATATAAATATGAAGTCATTGTTAAATAGGGTACATGTTGAGTCAATTTGTCAAACAGTTTATAATTGATTTATTTTAAAAAGTCTTAGTAACTAGTTATGGTTATAAATTTTGTAATTATAGAGTTATAAAGCTTAACATAACCATATGTTATTTTCTCTCTTAGGGGTTAGGACTAATGCGAGCTGTAAGAAGCGTATATATGTCATAAATTTAAAAATAGATATATTTGATATTATGGTTTTTCGTTAAGTAAACATGATATTAGTAAAACTTTTGAAATGAATATATGAATATTATTTGAAATTAATAATAATTAATTTTCAATGGAAATACTTTATAATGTTGAGAAACGAAACTTTTGTTTGCTTTTATTTAAGCTTAAATAAAATGTTGAAATCCTTAGGAAATAAAACACAAACGTAAACATAAAAAACATTCCACCACTTGCATGAATCGTTCGTATTTTTAAAAAAGTTTAGTTTGATGTTTTAGAAAAAAATTTCTATTTTATGAAAAATTATTTCTCTAGAAATAACATTAATAAAAAGTTATATTTTTTAATTTATTAAATAAGTATTTTAAATATAAAAAAATATTAAATAATATTATTAATAATTAAGATAATTATTTAATAAGAGAGAGAAGCGATAAAATTTTGATGAGCAGGAATCTGGTGTTGTCATGTATTCTCGCTAGTTACTTTTTTATTAGAGTAGAAAGATATTATTGTGTAACGACAAGTTTTCTATCTTTTTCATACATCTTTATGTAATGACAACTTATCTCTCTTCTTATATGTATAATTATATTATAAAATACATTATACTCTAAAGAATAGCATACATGCACATTTTCTAAAAACATAAATTTGTTACAGCAGCATCGAAATTGTGTATCACATATCCTTTTCCATGTATTTATATTTACTCCCTTTATATAAGGATGGATGTTGATAACTTTTACCTAAAAAATAATGATGAAGATCATTAACTTTGATATGTATTGTTTTTAGTTTCAGTGATGATACAACTATGGAGTGTAATGTACATAGATATGATTTACTAAAATAAAATGCTAATAACTCAAAATACAAAAATTCAATTGACTTTCAATCGTTATAGTTAATTTTTTGTATCAAGTTAACATCTATTCTTGTGAAATATTAAATGGTGTGAATATAAGCCTAGATTCAGGGGCGTGTGAGTTTAACATTAAAAAAATTTTCTAAAACCATTTATTCTTGATATCACATATGGTTTTTATTAATCAAATTATAATATTATCTCTTATAAATTATATTTTAAAAAACAAGTTGGTTAACCTGCGCTTTACGCTAAGGAGGTGGGGTGAAGGGTGTTTCGGGTGAGGTGACTAAGTGAGGAGAGAGATTTACAAGGTAAAGGGTGTTTTGGGTGGCAGAGTGAGGAAGGAAGATCTGTGACTAATGAAGCCCAAGTGATAAGAATGAGGGATAGAGTCGATCTAGACATTCAAGTGTTTGCAAGCCGTGAAGTTAATAATAAAAAGTTTTCAATGGAAATACTTTATAATGTTGTAAACATTTTTAATGTATTTGGAATTATCAACCTATTGTTATGATTTAAAAAAAAATCACAAGTTTTTCTGATGATTATAAATAGTCATTTACAAGAATATTTAAACTTTTGTTTTCATAATCATTCATCGGCTTGGGTAAAATAGATTAAGAAATAAAACTTTTGTTTGTTTTCTATTAAGTTTAAATAAAAGGTTGAAATCCTTAGGAAATAAAACACAAACGTAACCATGAACAACATTCCACTTCTTGCATGAATGCACCGCTTCACATACATCACTATTTTGAATCATTAAATGACTCGAAGTCATCGCTTACTATTGTTAGGTGACTAACATATGTCATGCATTCCATATATTAGATTGCTAACATATGTTATGTATTCTATTGTGTAATGACAATTTTTCTATCTTTTTCATACATCTCTTTATGTAATGACAGCTCATGTATCTTTTTACATGTATAATTATATTATACAATACATTATACTCTAAAGAAATAAGATGCATGCACATTTTCTAAAAACTTAAATGTGTTACAAGAGCATCGAAATTGTGTATCACATATCCTTTTCCATGTATTTATATTTACACCCTTTATATTTATATAAAGATGGATGTTGATAACTTTTACCTTAAAAATACAGATGAAGATCATTAACTTTGATATGTATTTAGTTTTAGTGATGATACAACTATGGAGTGTAATGTACATAAATATGATTAATTAAATTAAAATGCTAATAACTCAAAATATAAAAAGCTCAATTGACTTTTAAATCGTTATAGTTAACTTTTTGTATCAAGTTAGCACCTATTCTTGTGAAATATTAAGTGGTGTGAAATGTGAATATAAGACTAGATTCATTGGGCGTGTGAGTTTGACATTAAAAAAATCTAAAACCATTTATTCCGGATATCACATATGGATTTTTATTAATCAAATTATAATATTATCCCTTATATTTTTAAAAAGTAGTTGGTTAACCTGCACGTTATACCGAGGAGGTGGGGTGAAGGGTGTTTCAGGTGAGGTGGCAAACTAATGGAGAGAAATTTACAAGGTAGACGGTGTTTTGGGTGGCACAGTGAGGAATGAAAATTTGTGGCTAATGAAATTTAAGTGATAAGAGTGAGGGAGGGAGCTAATCAAGATATTGAAGTGTTTGCAGGCGGTGAAGAAGGGAGCAGGAGCCGATTGGGACGACTCCACCCCCTCTTATAAGATGTGGAGCAATTACATAAAAACTCTTATATATTTCTTTTATTGCAATACATAAAACATATATGTTATGTGTAACCCATCACTCTTAGGTGCTGTTTGTTTTTCCTGCAGCAAAATATCTGCAGACATCTGCAGCAGAAGAGGTGGACCAAACGTTTGCAGTCTGCAAGAAAAAGACTGCTTGTTTTTTTAACATCTGCAGACTGTAAAAATAATAATAATTTGGTGTTATTGCAATTATGTGAAACAATAAGGGTCATTTAGTCACACAAATTGAGCCTCATCAGCCGCCCCATCTAACAAAAACCCACTTCACCCAAAAATTTACTCGTTTCATCTTTCCGATCATCTCCCACCGCTTCCGCCACCGCACCCTGAGTCATCTCCGCCTCTCGCCAGAGAAAAACTCAGGTTGTTCTCCGATCCTGCTTTCCAACTTCACCATCGTTGACCAAAATCACCCCCCAATTGTTGACCCTTTGTATCCAACCCTTCGATTCAACCCCACCCTCTCAATTTCACCGAATTCTTCCATTCCAATGGACAACCGTGGTGGGACGAGGGTGGGTGGATGGTGGCGATTGGTTGGGTCCGTCGTTGCCATGGTGATGATGGTGGCGGAGGGTAGTGACGGTGGCAGCGGTGGCGGTGGCGATTGGTGTTCGAATCGGGAGCGACGGTGGGTGGATGCTCGTGGTGGGATGATGTGCGGCGGTGGTGGTGGTGCAGTGGTGGTGGTGGTGGTGGTTGGGGCGGCGGTGGTGGGTGGTCCGATGGTGGATGCTGGAATATGGTGAGGGGGAAGGAGGAGGGTAGAAGAGGTTAGAAATGAATAGGTTATGTCTTCTTAGACCTCAGGAAGACCTTGGAAGACCTTTTTTAATGAAAAATCTTCCAAAAAACAAACAATCTGCAGACCTCAATGTCTGCGCGTGGTCTGCGCGGCGCAGACAAAAGAGGTCAGGAAGTTCTTCTCAGAAAAAACAAACACCCCCTTAGTCTTTTTTATTACATCTTACTAACACCGAGTACAAATGTATTATACAATTCTTACTATTCTTAACTTCAAATTAAATACAAACCTATGGCATAAGCAAAAAAGATGAAAGTTTTTATTTTCTTCCAACCAAATACATGGTGTAGAAATGTATATTCCTTGAGAGTATTCAACACGTGTGTTTATAACCAAAAATATAACCCAACTATATATATAACCTCAACTATATAATGAAATAAAAATTCAAACACACAACACCTCATTGTTTTTTCTTTCATCTCCTCCAAAAACCACATCAAATTCAATGAATTCATGCTTGTTAATATCAATTCATTTAGGGATTTCTCAACAATCTGAAGACTATAATCCACAATTCATGAACACCATCATTGATCAGAATCAGTCAACAAACGCACAATAAAATCGGTTTTTGGAGGAAATTTTCACTGGCAATTGCTCGAGTATTTTGGGTATTTTCTTCGTTAGTTATTGCTATTGATTTCATGAAGATACGTTTCTATATTCGCGTTACTGTGTTTGATTTTCGCTTGATTCGGAATGCTGTTGGTTTATTGTTCATTGAATGGTGTTAATCTATTGTTGGTGCATTCTAGGGTTTAAGGGAAAAATCTAGTGATTCTGATTGCGTTTTCAGTATGTTTGATTGCGTTTGGTGGATCTGATATGACTGTTTGTTCGATTTTTTTCGCTGATTCAACTTCATATAAGTAAAATGGATGTTTTGGGGATGATTTTTATGATTGTGGAGAATATAAGTATTCAATGTTGAAGGGGTTGAGATTATTTGACTCTTGTATGGCAATCAATGGAGTTAATGTCACAATATACATGTTTAGATTATGCATCTCTGTGAAGATTTGATATTGGGATATTGGAAATTTCTATTAGTTCTTCAAATCTGTAATCATCCTGGCACATTAATGTTTTGATACTCTGATCTGAGGATGATTTGTGTGATTGATTTGATTTGTGATTCTAATTCATGACATTGTTGTATGATATTTAGTTCTTGTCATTGGTTTAATCCTACCATAAAACGAATTGGGTACTTATTTGGCAAGGGTTAATCTAGTTTTGTCGACATGCTTCACCGACACGGAGAAACTGTATAATGCATTATGTTGATTTGTTACTGTTGCGTTAGATTCATGAACTTATGGCACCTGTGACGTTTGCACACAACTCGTTTCGATATAATTTTTAACACAAGTCCCGTTCAATAGGTCCATTGGTCTATTGTGCGGTTCTTCTTATTAGGCAATCAAAACGGAGCCTATATATAGGATGTCAGTTTGTATGTGTAATTGTGTTCATGATTGTTCTTGTCGTTATCGATCATTGTCGTTTTCGATCATTGTCGTTTTTGATTTTGATCACATCTTTCTTACTTTAGTCGTTTATTGTTCTTTTGTGTCAGGGACTAGGGCTTTGTCAATCAGAGGCAAATCTATTACTTTGCAAGCAAGCTCGTTTCATTAGTGAAGTTGGATATGAAACATTGTTGATATGGAATGTAATAAAGACGATGCTCTCCGTGCTAAAGAGATATCTGAGGCGAAGCTAGCAGAAAAAGATTTTCTGGGAGCAAAAAAGTTTGCGCAAAAAGCTGATAAGTTATTTCATGGGCTTGAAGGTGTTTCACAACTGTTAGTCATTATTGATGTATACATTTCTTCAGAGAAGAAGATTAATGGGGAACCAGACTGGTATGGTGTTCTTGGTGTGGGACCCACAGCTGATGATGAAACTATTAAGAAAGAATATAAGAAACTGGCTCTATTTCTTCATCCTGACAAGAACAAATCAGTTGGAGCCGAAGGTGCTTTCAAGCTCGTGTCTCAGGCGTGGGCGTTACTTTCTGATAAAATTAGAAGAAAAATCTATGACCAAAAAAGAAACCCAATGCCCGTTTACCGAGCTGTTACTGTAAATCAGAACACTTCAGCCTCTACTACTAAGCCCGTTCAAACAATTCCTAGGCCACCAAACGCCAACACATTTTGGACTTCATGTCTTAGATGCTCAATGCGCTTTGAATATTTAAGAGTTTACCTAAACCAGAAAATTATTTGCCCTAGTTGTCATGAACCCTTTTGGGCTATAGAGTTGTCAGCCTCCGTGAATCATCAGTCAGCAGTAATGTACCCTCAAAGGAACAATCTGAACACAAATCTTCATATGAGTAGTCAGCAGGGGCCATCTGTAAACTCGTCTGGTTTGAATCATGTTAATGTCCAAAAGGGCCCATCCTTAAACGCTCCAGCTGTGAACAGATTCAAAAACAGACGTGAAGCAAAATTAGATGCAATGAGATATCAGGCTTTAAATTCAGGGTTATGTTCTGCTAAACCTGATGTAAGTTTGAAGCGGAAACGTGTAGCTGAACAGTCTTCTAGCATACACGTCAGTAACTCATATGCAAAAGTCAATTCAGGAGGTCAAAAGGTCAAAATTGATAATAGAAGAAGGGAATTGTCACAGGCGGAAATTCGTACTATGTTGAAGGCAAAAGCTAGGAAAGAGATTCTTAAGAAAATGGATGAATGGAGTGCAGAAAGAGCTTCAAAGAAAGAAAACAGTGGTAAAAAGTATCATGAAGAAATAACTGTAAATGATACAAATAAGGTTAAAGATGTAAAAGCACCATTATTAGATGCTATTAGCCAAGATGACATGGATATTGATGTGGCAGATTCAAAAGCAACACTAATGAGTGTGCCAGATCCAGATTTTCATGATTTTGACATGGATAGAACAGAAAGATCATTTGAGGAAAACCAGGTTTGGGCTGCCTACGATGAAGATGATGGCATGCCTCGTTATTATGCGATGATACATAATGTTATTTCTAAACAACCATTTAAGATGCAAATAAGTTGGTTGAATTCGAAAAACAACACTGAATTGGGACCCATTCATTGGGTTTCATCTGGGTTTCCTAAAACCAGTGGTGATTTTCGATTGAGCAAACCTGAAATGAATACCTCACTTAATTCTTTCTCACACAAAGTTCAATGGGCGAAAGGGAAAAAAGGGCTTATTCAAATTTACCCTAAAAAAGGCGATGTGTGGGCCCTTTATAGGAACTGGTCTCCCAACTGGAACGAATTTACTCCGGATGAAGTGATTCACAAATATGACATGGTCACAATTCTTGAAGATTTTAATGATGCAAAAGGGGTAACTGTTGCTCCTTTGGTTAAAGTTTCTGGTTTCAAATCTGTGTTTCATCGGCATGCTGACGTGGCAGAAATGCGTACAATTCCAAGGGAGGAAATCTTTCGATTATCTCATCAAGTACCATTTTATTTGCTCACAGGTGAAGAATCTGTTAATGTTCCAGAAGGTTGTTTGGAGCTTGATCCTGCAGCACTGCCATTGGAGCTCCTTCAAACGACAATCGAACCAGAAGTAACAGTAGTGGAGAATGGAAGTTGCAAGAAAACTGAGGTCAAGGAGATTATAACATATTCTAGAAAGAAAAGTAAAAATGTGAAACTTGAAGAAGTGATAGAAGAAACCAAAGGGGGATGGATTTAGAAAACAATAGCAGCTGATAGATCGTGAATAGCAGTGGAGCTTAGTTTAATTTATGGACTCAACCATGTCCGCAATGTGAAGACATTTTGTGGAGCAAGTTTTGAGGCAGTTTGAGTTTTGTTGAGGTTCATCTAAACTTTTTACTTTCTGTAAAAACTTTGTTTTTTTTTTTTTTTGCTTACTTGAACATGTTATATACATGAAAGCAAAACTTTTGTTAGAGACCATCTTTTTCAACCTAAATGCAAACTTTCCGTTGCTTTGACATGTCTTTGAATGCATGTTAAACGATACTTGCATCATTTAATACTAACACTTTTAATATTTACATATATATATTTTATTACTTTTTTATATGGCTGCATCCTTGGTTTTTATTAATACTTGAGGGGTTAACTTAGTATGTGTTTAAATCATCTTTTAGTGACATTTAGATTTCCAAATGAAAATTTTGATTCTTTTTCATGATCCTGCAGTTTGAATCTGGTCTTGATTAAAGAATATACATGTGTGCGTAATGATACGCTGCTTTATGTTTGATGTTTCTAGATCATTTTCTATACCTCGGTTTCTAGACGTACTCACCATTTATTGATTGAAGCATTTTAGTGTGTAAAATGCATTTGTGGGTTCTCTGGTGCTGTAAGCCTGTAAGTGTGCACAGTTGTGTTTAGATGCACTTTTGATGCTATAGAAACGTGTATGACGTGGGCACTTATGCTCATATTTGCAAATAGAATTACCTTGTTTAAAAAACATATCTTTCTTAACTAAAATAGGATGGAAAGTAATATGAAATAGATTGAAGGAAGAGTATCATCTGGTCATATTATGTATTGTTCCATAATAGTTCAGGTTTGATTAGGTACCTTTGTAATGATCTAATCTTGCTAGAAATGCCTAATGGATTGGAACTTGTACTCTATGCATAGGAAACTAGGGGTGTAAATGAGCGGAACCAAGCTAAACCTGACTAAGCTCAAGCTTCACTTGATTAACTTAAGAGGACTTAAGCTCATGTTGGTTTGGAGCTTTATTTCTAAAGGTTGAGCTTGGCTCGTGAGTAATAGTATTAGTACGAGTTTGAGCTTGGATCGTTTATTATTTAACTACTTTGTATTTATAATTATAATCATTTGTGTATCTATTTATAATTATAGCAATGTATATAACATATGTAATCTAACTTTATGTTAGTTTATTATTTATATATTATATATACAAGGGAGGGTTCTATGCATACCACTAAAAAGTATGAATGATAATCTGTTATGTAATTACAATTTTTATATTTATATACGAATATGCTAGCCCGCCTAATTAAGCTCGATATATGAAGCTCGGGATTGAGCTCGAGCTCGTCTATATAAAAGCTCCAATCCAAGCTTGAGCTCGACTCGATTCAAGCTTTGAGCGAGCCGATCTTGAGTTGTTTCGAGGGGCTCCGCTCATCTACACTCCTAAGCAAAACACGCAATGCTAAGATCATAGGTGACAAAGTGGGTGGATTAATGAGTTGTGTAACGGGTCAAAATGGGTAGTTTTGTATGGGTTGGGTTGGGTTGATCCGAAGCCTTCTACCTTCTAGATTATTATTTACGTAAAATTATTTAGTGTGTTAAATCTGATTACAAATTCATAGTTATCTGAATAATAGTTTAGATCTTTTAACAAAATGATTTTAGAACCTTATTATATTAATTATTGCTTTTGACCCGTTTGACCAATTTGACTTGTTTCCTTCTAAGCTAATATAGTAGTATAATTTTGCTCATTTGATGTGTAAGATGGCATAGCCCTCTAACTCACACATTATAAGTTTAAGTTGAAATTATCTGATAGAATCCAGAAAAGTAGGCTACAGATTACTGAAAATAAATGATAAAAACAACCCAATTCGAGCAGGGTAGAACTCCAATTACAGAGGATAACATTGATATTAAAACTAGACAAGAAGCAAATGCATGAAAACAATAATACTTAAACTAAGATTGGGTGGGAACAGTTAGAAGGTTGCTGCCACACCTCCTGATTTCGTGGACTACCCCCACATTCTGAATTTCAAATGCTTTCCCTCCAACCCGTTTCCCTCTATCCAGCAGAGAACGGGTCTGCTCCGACCCAATTGGACCCAATAGTGGGTTCGTATCATTACATACAAGAGGACTTGGGTTCGTATCATTATCACATATTTAAAATACAATTTAACGGAGAGGAATTGCATCAGCAAGCTTAAGAAACCAATAATCATTAAATTCTAAATGTGGAATAACATTGTCCATGGCAAATAAGTCAAACATCTAAATTAAAAAGTCAATTAAAACAAAATGCCAAAAAAACAAAAGGTTGATGTCAAGATGATAACTTCAACTTCAGCCTTACAGGTAAAACATATGATGCTTTCTTCCTCTTGGTTTATGCATACATTTGGCTTTTCTGCGATGCTAATTTGAATTTGTTACAGGGTTTCTCGAGAATATCATCATTGACTAGAGGTGGAAATTTCGTCCCTTTTACTTATGAACGGGTCAGTTGTGTTATTTTTAATTCAAATAGGTCAAATAGTTTAATTTTAACATGTCAAATGATACAGGTTGAAAATCACCCACCATCAATTTTATTCAAAGCTTTTTACACCTTATTATCCAAGCAAATCTTGAATGAAGATTTTGGGTAACTTTCCTTTTCTCAGTTTCATGAATTACACATTATTATCCAAAGTTACATTATTATCTTGATAATATTGATCTTATAATCATATTTGATACATTAATTACTCTTATAATCATGTTTGATACATTAATTACTCATAAAAACAAGAGAAACATGAATAAAAGTGTTGGTAGGTCAACCTTAATCGTTTTGACCCGTATTTAAAAAAAAAAAGTTTTGACATGTTATCCAACCCGACAACCCATCCATTGTTCCATTTTGCTTCTTATTTTATTTAGGAATATAAATTAGGTTATAATGTTTGACTTTGAATATAATTTGATGCTACTGCTAGGTTATTTTTGTTAGAATATTGGCCCAGAAAAAACAAAGATAAAACTCGGTATTTTGTGGGAACTACCACGACTCTTTTTATAAATATGAAGAACAAAAGACCACACCTTTAACTCTATACAATGACCCTCTTTTATACTACTTCTAACCTTAATTACTATGAAACCACAACTCAAACACAGCTGGAATAACAGCCTATTTACAGCCAAAACATTCAATACTTTCCTAATATTAACATTGACTAACGTATTCTATATGTTAACTAATTTCATCCTCATCTTTCTTGGTTCACCCGTATACACCCTTGAACATCAAGATTAATTTCTAACAATGTTTCATAAAACAAAAAGATCATTCAAGGAGGTAAAAAGGATATTCTATAAAATTAAAATAATACCATTACTACAAGTGTGGCACTAAAGCTTAAAAAATTGTTTAATAGACAGGTCGGGCTGGGAAATGTGTTAAAATTTGATTTTGGCAAACATTGTCATCGTAAGTGCTTATCATAACGGGTCAGGTAGATCCACCAATATACTGAATTTGTGACATCTAGTTTCGTTGGTTTCTTAAACCTCGGCCGGACTTATTGTAAATTTGAATACTAAGATTTTGGGTTAAATGCACGCATATCACCTAATATTACACTTGTTCCAAACTCGTAAAATTTTATAATTAATCTCATGCTTAGTCTCATACCCGAATGTACTATAGGTTTTAAGTTTTGACTTTTCTATCGGGTTCAATTTTTCCCTCAAACAAGAGGCAACAGCCTTTAAATCTTGTTGGATGTCAAAATGATCTCATCAGGTTCAAATTCAGGGAGGTCAAGTATGAGGAAATTGTCCATGGCCTTGTGGCTTTGTGATATTGGTGGTGATGAAGAGATAAGAGAGATAATGTGTGTATATTTGTGTTTGGTGAGATGAAGATGAAGAATCTTTTTAATTTTTTAAAATTTGAAGGGTAGTTTAGTCTTTTTTAAAAAAATCTAACAGAAATACTAACGGTGTTAGTATTCAGAATGCAAATGGATGAAAAAGTAAAAGTCAGAGGACATAATGATTATTTTAAACTTTAGGGATGCAACTAGTTATTTTTTAGAAAGATCAGGGATGCAAATAGTAATTTACTTTAAAAATTATTTTGATTTTAAAGTTTTTGAAAATTATTTTTAAAAGCTATATCTAAATTTTTGAAATTTTATTTTTAAAAGTTATATCTAAAGGTTCAAAAGTTTTATTTTTAATATTTTTAATGTAAAAAAAAACACACAATAGCAGGTAACTTGTATAAATTCCACATTTGATTCGAAATTACATACTTTTGATCCAAAAAATGCAATAACAAAATTCCACATTTGAGTCGAATAAAGCAACCGAAACGCAGGAGTCACACGTATGAATTAAAAACGATTAGAAAATGCAACAGCAAAATTCCATCAAGATATTATATATTGTATGGTCACTCTATATACCGCAGATGTGATCGAATAACACAAATGTGTGTCTAGTATATATTGTATGAAGTTTAGATCGCAAAACACTATGAAGTTTAGATCGCAAAACACAAAGACATCAAATAACACAAACATAAACACAGCAACGTGTTCGCTGCTTCTTGCGTGCACCGACTAAAAGAAATACAACAATTACGTTTATGTGCGATTGCTCATCTGTTTTTTTTTATTCTTTGTTCTTGTTCAATCAGGGACTTAGGGTAGCAAGTGTTTGCTGTTTCTTCTTGTGCCGACCAAAAGAATTTGATCGGTTATTTCCATAAAGATAAGTTTTAATATTTTACTTAATAAATCCTCAATAAAAAAATATTAAATATTCATCTAGTCATACTATAATACTATAATAAGCATTTTAGCTGAGGAAAATATCATGTCCGTACAAAAATTTAAAAATACCATACATACCCAACTAAAGTTTTACCGTATAATATATGTTACCATTTTTTAAAAGTTTTTACTCTAGGATATAATTACACGGATTTACAAGTTTCAGGTATTGAAACATCGGTGCTTCTTTATTGTAATCTATTTAACGTCAATAAATCTAAAACGAAACCAAAACCAAACTACTAGTAACGGTTTGGTTTGGTTTAGCTTTAATGTTTATCGGTTTTAGTTTACAACTGTCAAAAACAATCAGTAACTCATAACTTGACCTTCTAACCGTCAAAACTAGACCGTAAGCACCCGTAGATACACATGAACACCAAGTTTCTTTATAGTTACAAACATTTTTTTTGAGTTTATTAACTAGAACACGAGGTGATTTATTGTCATTTTACGATATGTTAAGGGAGTGTTGGGGCATATCACCATTCACCAACATCATAATTTTCATCCCTTTTAACCATAATAATCCACCATTAAAACTGCATTAAACTTCATCTCTTCCACCAAATTCCACCATTTACAGTTTTCTCGAAGCTTCAACAATGGACGCCATTGATTCAGTCATCGATCCACTAAGAGACTTTGCGAAGGACAGCGCTCGCCTTGTTAAAAGGTGTCACAAACCTGATCGCAAAGGTCTGCATGCATCTCGATCGATTGTTTTTAGGCTTACATGTGATTTTTAAGTTTTTAACTGATTATGAGTTATAACGCATGTTTGTACCTACCGATTGATGTGATTTTCACATTTTCGACGATTTGGTGCAGAATTTACGAAAGTCGCGACTCGTACTGCGATTGGATTCGTTGTGATGGGATTCGTCGGTTTCTTCGTTAAATTGATCTTCATTCCGATCAATAACATCATTGTTGGCGCTGCTTAGGGTGAGTTTTGTGTTGTTATGATCTGTTATCTGTTATTGCGTAATTGATTGATTGCGTGTGAGATTCGATATGCAGTTGCCTGTTCTGTTCATGTTTTTTGAATTTGGATTTGGAGTAATGTGCTTGTAGCTTGTGTTACATGATGATTGTAATGATCAGGTGACTAATTTTAACATACTATTCTCATGGATTTACACTTTGGAAGATGTTTAAACGAAATTGTTCTTGAAGTATTGTGTTAAAGGTGGATGATGTTATGCCAAGATAAGTGTTTTGAGGAGAAGTGAAAAGATTGTAGCTTAGATGATTTCCATGAGAAGCCTATTATAAATTTATAATCAAATTATCGACTTTTTGAAAAGAACTTTCAACTTTTTTGGACAAATACTTGCAAGGCGTGACGTATAAGATGACAATAATTCGGTTGGCTGTTGCTTTACTTTAGTTGGTTTTGACACTTAATTATTAAGAATTTTGCTACAATTTGGCTCTTGTTAACTTGTAGGTGTGAAATTTAATTCAAGTACAACCTTGTTAATAATGATCTTGTGAACTTGTATGTTTGTGATCGGATAAATTATCATACATTCTAGCATTATGATTATACAGTTTACGTGCTAGATTGGATAGAGTGTTTGTTTTGCCTTCCTAATTGTTCAGTGTTTATTAACCAAAATACACCCAGCTTTCACCTTTTTTTTGTTGTATGTGGGAAAAAAAAATTATTTTTCCATTGTATGTAACATATTTCTGATTTTTTATCAGTTTATGTATGTAATCTTCTATAGTAGGTAACATGGCGACTTAGCACACTCGCACGTCATCAATCCCAGTGCCATGTCACTATTTTACTTGCTATAGAAGGTTGGTGACATAAAACGGTAAGAGATTTAACAAGTATGTTACATATAACTGAAACAAAACAGTTTTTTCTTGCATTCAACTTCAAAAAGGTGAAATTGAGGTACATTTTGTGATTTACCCTCGTTTTTCAAACATCTTTGATAGTCAGTTTATGCTGAATTTTCCTGAAACTTTTCTTTCTCTGGTTGTAGTTGTTGGATCTACTAATTTGAGGACACAAAATGTATATTACTTCTGGTTCTCTGTGGTGTTCTCTGATACAGTGATTGTAGAGGCTTTCCTCATATTTAGTATTTTAAAAAAATTTACTTAGCGACAAGCATTTAAACAAATGCATATCATGATCAGCAGGACAATCTGAATCTGTTTAATCAAACACTAAGAGCATTCACAATGGATTCCTTATCTTTATCCATATAATTACATTAAAATTCACTATTTTTTTTCTCTCATTTTCAATTAAATAATACTTTTTATACCCTTATCATTACTTTTTTCTCTCTCCTAAACTCACAATCATTTTTTCAAAAATATTAAAAAAATTATAGGGATTGAACAGTGATTCTTCAAATATACCAATCAACAATAACATTTTCTCTCTCCTTCACTCACAACCACTCAAACCCATTCCATATAATATAGAAAACACACTTACATCTTTTTAGGGATTCCACTGTGAATGCTCTAAGAATCCCATAATGCAGGATCCAAACACTCTCTTAAGTGCCCGTGTGATGGTAAAAGAGATATCATAATTGTATTGGTTTGATGTATGCTAAATCATCTATTTTATATGCTTTCTTGAAACAGTTTTGTAGACCCATTTGTTTCCTGAAGTTTGATCAATATTGCTGTTGACCAAATTGTTATACATCAAAACTCAATTACAGGCTGTGTGGAAGTTGAAGCATGCAAAGAAATACAAGTGACAAGTCCTAGAGGTGAGAATAACATGAACAGTTATATGCTCAAACATATCATATGTTCATTCTTGTATTACCATTCGTGTTAGCTCTAAATACAAATGCGTATCAATATTTGTGTGCTTTAATCTCTTCTTTCCTTGCTATTACTTTGTTGGTATTGCATTTCTCGACTATTTAGTTGGATTCAGGACTTTATATATTAGTACATTACCATCAACCATGGCTTGAGCTCGGGCTCGAGCTTGACTAGACGGTGTTATGTTAGGCTTGAACTCGACTTTGAGTCCTTGTATTAATATAGGCTCAAGCTTGTCTCGTGATAGATTTGAGTTTGATTTAAGAATTAAGTGTTCATATAGCTTGAAACTAATAAACATACCCCACTTAAGTCTCACTAGATAGTAGGGTCTGGGGATGTGATGAGTGTAAACCTTACCTTTATCTTATGAGATAACAAAGACCGAGCTTAGCTTGCTCAAATTTGCTATAACAAAGCTCAAGCTCAAATTTTGGGTAGCCATGACAATTATTTTTTTTTTTTTTTTTTTTTTTTTTTTTAAATGAGTCAACTTTCAACATAGATAGAACACTTTTAACACACCCAAGTCCACATGTGAGTGGAGTCAAAAATTGACACTTGGATTATATTATGAGCAGTTGGTTGAGAAGCTTACCAATAGTTGCCATGCTTCCAACCTAAGCAAACTTCATTCCTTCATCTTCACTCAATCCTACTGAAAATGAACACATTAACAAACACACATATAAACAAACACCTTGGGTTTTATCACTGCATCCATGGGATTTACTAAGAGGAAAATAATCCTCCCTCTTGTTTTCATTCTAGTCATCATCTCCCTCCTTAGAATTCTCAAACTCACCATCACTTCATCATCCTTTTCGTCTTCAGGATTCGTCCTTGATACGTTTGACCACGAACCCACGACGGTCCAACCGAGTCTCCCTTTATATTCAATCCAACAACTACTCCCGGAAAAGGAGACCAGGTTTCTGTTTGATATAGTTCGTCAAAAATCTCCCTGCAACGTTCTTGTTTTCGGGTTTGAACACGACTACCTCAAGTTACAGATGATTAATGAAGGTGGTACCACAGTTTTTCTAGAAAATAATCCAGAAAAGGTGAAGAAGATGAAGTGGGAATTTAGATCATTTGACGCCACAGTACGGGTTTATAAAGTTGAGTACAAAACTTACGCCAAGGAAGCGTACGAGCTGTTAAAGCACACGAGATCAAGCGCGAGTTGTGATCTGGATTCGGGGATGAGAAATGTTACATCGGAGTGTAAACTTGCGTTGACCGGGCTGCCCAAGGAAGTGATGGAGATGAAATGGGATGTGATTGTTGTGGATGGACCTTGTGGGGATGGACCCGAGTCACCAGGTAGAATGGGTTCTATTTTCATGGCTGGGGTTCTAGCTAGAGCTGGAAATGGGACCAATGTGGTGGTTCATGATGTCGATCGATTGATCGAGAAGTGGTTCTCTTGGGAGTTCTTATGTGAAGAGAATCGGGTTTCTTCGAAAGGGCGATTTTGGAACTTTAGGATTCCTAGGGTGATGATTGAAAAAAATTCTAGCCATTTTTGCTCTTCATAGACAAACTTACATAGTTTCTTTTACTTCGGTATAGTTTTTTGAATCACTATAAGGCATTTAAGGCTATTTCAATAGTTTCGAGTCTTTAGAATGGATTCTCAGACCTCCAAAAGCTTTATCACCACCAAATTCAAATGGTTGGTGTCAGGTTCGGTTTTGATAAAATTTCTAGGTCGTACCACTATCAGCGGGTTCTAAAATCGGCACACCAAATGGGCCGGTCAGGTTTGCCAAAATGGTAGGGTTTGAACCGGCTTTCTTATTTCTTTTCTAAATCTCTAGTTTGTATTAAACTTCTAAGTAAGTATGGTTGATGAGTATTAATACACATAAATTTGCATTGTATATGTCGACACTCGGTACTAAAAAAAATAATAACAATGTCAAGTAGCCTGTTTTATTTGCCCATAAAATATTAGTGTTTATATAAAATAAATATGTAAGCGATCTTAGCCCATTTTTGAAAGTAACGACTCACAACTTCACAAGTCACAAGCCATAATAAGCATTAAATTGATTTTTGGTGAATCATTTATACAATTATACTTTTATAGTTTTATAGTCGGGTGATTTTGATTTAAAGCCCGGTGGATCAATCGCACGGCCCAGGCCCAGGCCCAGAAAAAAGTTCAAAATAAAATAAGCATAAGCCCAACCGGAGTGTTGAACAGTTGAAGGAATGCTGTAAACTAATTCCTAATATTTCACTTTTCCAAAAAAGACTCCTTCCTCCACTACAACAAAACTAAAAATGCGTCTAAACCGATTAACCCATATAACTAAATTTGTTAGGTTTAACTCATATAATTAAATGTGTTAAACAAGTCGATAAATTTACACGACTTGTTTATTGAAACGACCTAGTTTTATAAACATATCATATTATCAACACCCAAAGTTTTAATCTTTTCTCAGTTTCTCTTCTTGGTTTCTAAGGTAATATGATAGAACTTGAGAAATCTGATGGAACAAAAAGATAAATAGATAGATAGTCGGCCCGATTCGAGAAGGGCAATTCTCCGATTACAAGTCACAAATAATCCAAATAACCAAGACAAAATCCTATAGCTAGAACACAAGACTTAAATAAACCTAAATAGCAGAAGTAACTGCTGCAATTACCCCCACGATTAGCTCCTTTATTTTTGGTAACCCACGATTAGCTCCTCTATCTCGGGTAAGAGACTAATGCAGTTGACCCTATTTCTAATAACCGACTAATTGAGTTGACCCTAGGTGGCCTGATTTGAGGATACGTATCAATACTTCCGGCCCGGAAAATCGACTTGTCCTCAAGTCGAAAAGAAGGGAATTATTGTGCCACGCAAGAAGCCATTCAATTGTAGGCTGACCCGCTTCATAGACCCATTGGTGAACCAAAATGAATTGTGATTGAAGGTCGATTTCCCTGCGCTTCAAATTTGCATGTACAATTTTATTCCCGGGCAGCAACACCATAATAACTTCATTATTGGTGGCTTGTTCCTTCACCTTTATAGATAGGTCTGTGAACTTTACTGGCATACTCAGACGACTAGAATTGACATTCTGATCATTATATCTAAACCACTCCAGCTTGTCCTTGCATAAGACTTCATATTCGTCCTTAATTCTTTGATTATCTCCTGCATGTTTCTCATCAGATACTTCAAGATCACATTCGAACATGGGAATGTCACAGATACAGTCCTCCTTGATTAGATCTGTCACTGGACAGTTCTCCTTGATCAGATCTGTCACTGGACAGTCCTCCTTGATCAGATCTGTCACTGGACAGTCCTCTTTGCCCAGATCTGTCTCTAGACTTTGAGGTTCACCCTTAGGTTCCTTGTCATCCTTGAAATCATCATCAAGACATGGGTGACATTCATAATCACCACTCTGATGGTGTATGGTGCCAAAATCAGTGAGAAAGAGAGGTGTAGATTGTGCGGGTGGTGGTGCTTGGTTGCTGGTTGGTTTTCCAAACATCGCCATCTTGAGCGCTGCAACATCATCCCTACATTGTGCCTCTATGGCAGCAAGTTTGGCAGCAATGGCTGCTAACTGGGCGGCGATTTGATCGGATGAAACACCTCTATGGGTTTGAACCATGTCGATTTCCCGGCAATGGAACCAAATGATAGAACTTGAGAAATCTGATGGAACAAAAAGATAAATAGATAGATAGTCGGCCCGATTCGAGAAGGGCAATTCTCCGATTACAAGTCACAAATAATCCAAATAACCAAGACAAAATCCTATAGCTAGAACACAAGACTTAAATAAACCTAAATAGCAGAAGTAACTGCTGCAATTACCCCCACGATTAGCTCCTTTATTTTTGGTAACCCACGATTAGCTCCTCTATCTCCGGTAAGAGACTAATGCAGTTGACCCTATTTCTAGTAACCGACTAATTGAGTTGACCCTAGGTGGCCTGATTTGAGGATACGTATCAATACTTCCGGCCCGGAAAATCGACTTGTCCTCAAGTCGAAAAGAAGGGAATTATTGTGCCACGCAAGAAGCCATTCAATTGTAGGCTGACCCGCTTCATAGACCCATTGGTGAACCAAAATGAATTGTGATTGAAGGTCGATTTCCCTGTGCTTCAAATTTGCATGTACAATTTTATTCCCGGGCAGCAACACCATAATAACTTCATTATTGGTGGCTTGTTCCTTCACCTTTATAGATAGGTCTGTGAACTTTACTGGCATACTCAGACGACTAGAATTGACATTCTGATCATTATATCTAAACCACTCCAGCTTGTCCTTGCATAAGACTTCATATTCGTTCTTAATTCTTTGATTATCTCCTGCATGCTTCTCATCAGATACTTCAAGATCACATTCAAACATGGGAATGTCACAGATACAGTCCTCCTTGATTAGATCTGTCACTGGACAGTTCTCCTTGATCAGATCTGTCACTGGACAGTCCTCCTTAATCAGATCTGTCACTGGACAGTCCTCTTTGCCCAGATCTGTCTCTAGACTTTGAGGTTCACCCTTAGGTTCCTTGTCATCCTTGAAATCATCATCAAGACATGGGTGACATTCATAATCACCACTCTGATGGTGTATGGTGCCAAAATCAGGGAGAAAGAGAGGTGTAGATTGTGCGGGTGGTGGTGCTTGGTTGCTGGTTGGTTTTCCAAACATCGCGATCTTGAGCGCTGCAACATCATCCCTACATTGTGCCTCTATGGCAGCAAGTTTGGCAGCAATGGCTGCTAACTGGGCGGCGATTTGATCGGATGAAACACCTCTATGGGTTTGAACCATGTCGATTTCCCGGCAATGGAACCAAATGATAGAACTTGAGAAATCTGATGGAACAAAAAGATAAATAGATAGATAGTCGGCCCGATTCGAGAAGGGCAATTCTCCGATTACAAGTCACAAATAATCCAAATAACCAAGACAAAATCCTATAGCTAGAACACAAGACTTAAATAAACCTAAATAGCAGAAGTAACTGCTGCAATTACCCCCACGATTAACTCCTTTATTTTTGGTAACCCACAAATCTAAAATTGAAGAAAAAAATCTGTGTAATTTTTGTAATTTTCAAGGGATTATATAGATTTTGGAAATTTTATATATAGATTGTAGTCTGTGATAACTTTGGTTTTATAGTGTCAATAGGGTGGTGCCATTGTGTTATGTCACGTTAATAATTGTGTTATACATGTTGTGGCATTAATGCTATTAGGTTGTTTAATTTAATCATGTTAAACAAGTCATGTCACATAATACATATCAACAGGTTTGTGTTAGTGCTTTAATTGGTGATAAGTTTAGCTAAAGAGGTCGTGTTCGGATTTCAAATCCTCTAAGTATAGCATGTTGAGACGTTCTATTTACCACAACATGACACGTTTTGCTAGCTTCGTTATATACTGCAGACTATGTACGTTTTTTCATTGTTTCATGAAACATCAGGGAACGGTTGCCTCAACCTTAGCACCAAGAAAATTATCATTCGCCCCATGTCATTTTTACTATGTCTTCATTTCTGTCTATGCCATTCTCCTAAACATGGCTAACCCTATGTTTCTTTTGGAGATAACTTGTTATCTTGATCTTTGAAGTGGCATACTTTTATCTCTCACTCTAGTACTGAAGGTGAATATCATGGGATGGCTAATGCAATGGTAGATGCTTGTTGGTATCGAAATATACTTTGAGCTTCATTTTCCTTCACTTCATGTCACCATAGTCTGCTATGAAAATGTGAGTGTTGTCTATCATTTCACTTACCCGATGCGACATCACCATGCAAAATATAAAAAAACCGATCTTGATCTTGTACTATAAAAGATTTCTATGGGTAAGCCTCATGTGGTTCATGTCCGTCAATATGTCAACATCTTCACCTAAGGACTTCAATATATCGATTTTCGAGCCAATTTAAATGTCCACCTTTTATCGTTCCAACCGTAATGTTGCAAGAATGTAAATCAAACTATACTTGTAACTAGTTAGTTCATTACTCAAATGGATTCTTGGCTTATTCTACTTTTTAGAGTTTTCTATATGCTATCACTTATTTTTTGTATTTTACTGAGAAATACTTACATTGTCATACAATTTTTAATTGAAATAACATAGATATTGATATCAAACCTCAAAAGTAATAAACAACATTTAAAAACATGTTGCGAACATATAGATTTTTTACTCAATGTGTTCAAAAGTACATAACATATCTCTTCCCAAAAGATCTTTATAATACAACTTTGCATTCTTTACAAAAAGAAGATTAATTTTTTACAAATTTAAAATGAATAATGTTATATATATATATATATATATATATATATATATATATATATATATATATATATATACACATATATATATATATACACATATATATATATATACACATATATATATATACACATATATATATGTATGTATATGTATATATATATGTATGTATATGTATATATATATGTATGTATATGTATATATATATGTATATATATATGTATATATATGTATATATGTATATATATATGTATGTATATATATATGTATGTGTATATATGTGTATATATATGTATATATGTATGTGTATATATATGTATGTATGCATATATATATATATATGTATGTATGTATGCATATATGTATATATATATATATATATATATATATATATATATATATATATATATATATATAAAAGATAAGACGTCTGAAATGTTTTTCAAAAGACTCGAGTTTATATGTTTAACGTGTAATTAAAAAAACTATATGAGTGTACACACTCTTCAGTGATGATTTCCTTTTCATTCCAATCATTGTGGCAAGTGTTGTGTATCTGTGTATCATCATACATCACCATCAACTCTGAAACAAATCACTAATTACCATGCAAAGAAAGAGTCCAAATATAAAAAGACAAAAATGCCCTGGATTTACCTCTTGGCATTCCTTTGACAAGCTTTCCTAAAGTAAAAAATCATATCATCCAAAGCCTTGACTCCTTGTAAAGACCCTTTTCGGTAATTATACAGTGTATGTAAGTTCATTAGATAATAACCGAATGGGTGCGGTTGAATTCTTGTGGTAAGATGGGTGTCTCACAATTAAAAAATTATAAGTTCTAGTGTTGGATCATGCAAGTATGAAGAACTTATTCTAAAATCTTTTACATGTTGCTGTTAAATAAATAAAAAAAGATTAGGAACTGGATTTTAGGTGAGAAGTGTATGTAACGAATTTGGATTGTTGATTAAAGCTAATTAATGGATAAGTTGAGGCATACGACAGTTTTGTAATTAACTGAGCGTAAAATGAGAATATCACAAAAAGCCAACAATTTTGGTTTATATCTAGTTTTAATATTTTTAAATGAATATAACATTAGTATATTTTCTTATTAATACTTATTATATCATAAAATCAATCATTTATTTCATTTATTTTGTGCATAGTATTATTCTCCTATATATTCAAAAAGAAAGTGAAGGAATAGTTATTTCTTATGGTTTTGACATTAGCCACAAAGGTATTGTATATTTACGATTTGCCCTCTTTTGTCGCCTTTATAAAACGTGAAGACCTTTCAGAGGGTTTTGTGGGTGCCGACGGTTGTGTTTATGTGGTGCTTCCTTTCCTATCAGTGGGCCGATTGATGCCACCGCTATGATGGCGCGAGACGGCCTCCGATGGCATGCCGATGGTTGGAACCGTCGCCTGTGGCAGATTACAGTGGCGCTGTTGGTGGTCCTGTTCTGGGGGTTGTTTCCCTATTAAAGCGGTGGTCGGGTCCATCGCTTGCGGCAGTGTCTAATGGCTCTATTGATCGTCTTCTCTTTGCATAGTTTCACCCTTTAGGGTTTATGGCGGTGGTGTTCTCCGGAGAGATGGAACAGCGTTGCCGCAGCCGTCCCGGCGGGCTGCCGTGACGGCTAGGGGTGTTCAATATTCGAATCGGATTCGAAACACTCGAAATTCGATTTGATTCGAGTCGAAATTCGCTGATTCAAAATTCGATTTGAATTTTCAAATTTGAATTTGATTAAATTCGAGGTCTAATTATTGAATTCGAATCGAATTGCGCATTTTTTATTTTTGATTCGATTCAAAATTCGAATTACAAATACACACATACATTTATTTAGTTTGTATATTAATTTAGGAATATGCATATGAGAAATTAAGAATTATAAGTTTAAAAAATATATAATCTAAACTGTTAAAGCCTAATTGATATCTTTTGACTTATTTAAAACTTGTAATATTTCATATGTGATGCTTGTTTATATATTTTGAGCATTTGAAATTGGATTTGTCGAATGAATATTGAAAATACTATTCGATTAAATATTTTTTTATTAAATATGAATCGAATAAGTTCAAATTGGATTCGAATTCGAACTTTTTTCGAATACGAATCGAATTTGAATCATGTTTGAAACTTTTGAATTCAATTCGATTCGAATTCCATTTATCTTTTTCGAATGCGAATCGAATTCAAATCCAGTTTGAAAATTTTAAAATTCGACTTATTAGATTTGATTAACTCGAATTCAACTCGACTCGATTCGATTCGATGAACACCCCTAGTGGCTGCAGCGCTGCTGTGCATGTCGCTGGTTTTTGTCTTCCCCTATTTTGGGTTTTGATTTAGTTATTTCTGTTGGTTTTGAACTGTTGCCAATCAAAGTTAAACACTAATTTTTTTATGGTTGTTTCTTGATCGGATGACGGTCTGGTTGACAGTAAACAGCCCCCATGGTGGCGGTGTGGCTGTGGTGGTCTGTTTGTGGTATGTTATGTCGCCCATTTCTATTTTGCATCTATTTTTAGGTTCTGATGTGATCTTTCGGTTTTGGTTTAATGTTTTGTTCGATTATTCACATGATGATCTTGAGTTGTTGCTCATCTGAGCGATAAACCCTAATTTTTAAGGGTGGGTTGTTTTACTCGATGAGGATGAGTGACCTCTCATCTGAGAGGCAAAACTTATGTGTTAAACGCAAAAGCAAGCAACTAATGTTTTGATATAGCAACGAAAAATTCCATTAAGTTTGTTTTGCCCTGTTCATGACCAGTATAAATCTTATGAAAACATATGATACCCTCTGGTTGATGGTTTATTTATTGGTGATGGTTGCCATTCTATAATGATAGGCAGGGCTTATCTCAGAGGTTGATGAATTCGGATGGTATTGACCCTAAATGCCTCATTTAGGCTACAGTGTAGCGCTACGTCGGTAAAAGTGAGTAGGTGCAATATGTCCGTTTACGCGTACTTGTCAGGCTGTGATGATATAAATTTGTGTTTAGTGTTTGGCGCGACAACTTGTTTTGCAGCCACAGTGAATCATGCTATCTAAGCCTAAATTGGACAAGCAGACCTAAAGGTTGTTAACGAACCTTGATTTTGAAAGTTCGAAGTGAAGCGCGAACAAGAAATACCACCTAGTTATATATATATTGTAACTAAACAATTTTATTATAATGTTTTGTTGTGTTGTGTTTATAACTACGCATCAGTTATACATATAACTTCCTATGTGTTACAGTTGTGTAATTATTATTATTATGATCCATATGCTCCATGATTTATTAATTTAAACATACATACTCTGCGTAATTGAACCATGAATCCGTATACTTCGCACCATACATACACACAAATATGTTTCATTAATATTAAATTTATATTTTGAGTTATATATTACCATAAGTTTCACTTAACTTCAAGGATTACACCTCTAAATTCATTAATAGCAATAAACAAATCACCCTTTGACTGGAGTCTTATTTCATTCACCATCAAAGAGAAGAATTTAGATGTTCCTAAGGAGATATTTTGATGGTAAGTGATGTATTAATTAATCAAAAAGTTGTGGGTTCTACATCTACTCATGCAGGATTACAGGTTGCATTATGATTTTGTGAATATCTCCTAGAAAATTTAGGTATTGTCGTTAAACCAAAAAAGAATTTCGACTAAGTTGTCAATCAATTGAACTAACAAATTCGAGCCATGTAAACAGACACGAAAGAAGCATACTATAAGTGTGATTTTTATAACTTTACATGACATTCACTTTTCATTGTATATACATAGAGGTGTTTTTTCAAGACAAATAATATGTTGAGAACCACGTTAAACACATAATGCACCTATACTTTATAGACTTATTTACACGGATGGTCCATGTGGTTAGGCCTGATTTCACTTTTGGTCCCTAACTCTTTGAAATTACAAGGTTTGTCCAAAACTTTGCATAAACGCAACAACGATGGTCCCTGAAACGAATGGACGTTAACTATTGCTGTTAAGTGCGGGTGAAATGACAAAAATACCTCCTTTTACCTTTCTTATTCTCCATCTACACTACTTCTCCTACCACCATTAAAGCCTCCACCTTCAACCACCACCCCCACCACCTTCAACCACTGTCACCACCACCACCACCACCTTCAACCTTCAACCACCACCACCCTCAACCTTCAACCACCACCACCACCACCTTCAACCTTCAACCATCAACACCACCTTCAACTACCGTCACCAGCACCACCTTCACCATCATCACCACCAGCACCATACCACCCCATGTAACACCAAGAGTAGGGTTTTCTCCTATTGATTTGGGGGTTTTCGTTTCTAGGGTTTCTAAGTTTTTCTTCGATTCAAACAATGGAGGTCGACCCTGGTCACAAATCAGGAACCGTTAAGTGGTTCAACGACACCAAAGGCTTCGGTTTCATCACTCCTAAAGAAGGCGGTGAGGAGCTCTTCGTTCACCAGTCCTCAATCAGAAGTTTCAGCCTCGGTGATGGTGAGGTGGTGGAGTACGTCGTTGAAGAGGGATCTGATGGCTGTACCAAAGCCGTTGATGTCATCGGTCCCAATGAAGGCCCTGTGCAAGGAAGCACCCGTGGTGGTGGAGGTGGCGGTGATGGTGGTGGATGAAGGTGGTGGCGGGTGGGCTGGGAAGATGATGATCCACGTAGGGACCATTTGTTAAATAAAAGGGTATTTTAATCATCTAAAAAAAATTAATAGTCAAAGTTAACGTCCATCCATTTCAGGGACCATCGTTGTTACGTTTGTGCAAAGTTTTGGACCAACCTTGTAATTTCAGAGAGTTAGAAACCAAAACTGAAATCAGCCTTACCACATGGACCACCCGTGTAATTAAGTCTACTTTATATTTGATACATAAAACAATCCTGAAAAAGAAAAAATAATTTCCTGGTTGCAATCATATTACATGAATCCATCCATATAAGTGTATAAGACAAACACTAGCTAGTAGTACTTCACGTGACTTGTAACATCACAATTCTACAATTTTCTTAGTTTATGATGATGGTAACACTCGAATTATTCGTTTCATATTCAATCTAAACATACTTACCAAAATTATGTTCTACACAGTTTCTACCGTTAATCGGCACCGAGAATATTTAATCAGGAGTACATAACGACACACAAGCGTTACATATGAGTTTATGAATCTATATAGTTTGAATTACAACAAAACAGTTTATATATAAACACGTTATTAAGATATAATCATACGAAAACAAATCGAGTCGAGCTCAAGTTTTGTTTGTTTCGAGCTACATGTCTAAAACTCTAGCTCAACACAACAGTAATTTTACAAAGGGAGAATTACATATATCCCTTTATAAATTTCATCAATTACATGTATATCCAACTAAAAATTTTAATTACATATTTCTTTTTGTAAAACATAGTTAATTACATATATACCCAAATTAAAATTTTAATTACATATATCCTCTTCTAAAACTTAGTTAATTACATATATACTCAAACTAAAAGTTTAATTACATATATCCGATTTATTAAACATAAATATTACATATGTACCCATTACTTTTATTAAAAATAATTTATACAATTAGTATTTTACTCTAATTTTTATTAAACTATAAAATTATGTTGTTCCTTCTTTACTTGCTTTTTAAGTTTTGATTATTTATTAATATTTCTATACTAAAGTTTTTTATGTTCTTTTTGTTTTTTTTTTACTTTTTATGCTAATTTTTTACAGTACATGTACGAGATACTTCTGGTCTTATTATACAACATAAAATTTTGTATTTGGATCATGTTGCATAATGAGACTGGAAGTGTCTCGTACAGCAACTAGAAAAACATAACATTAAAAGTAAAAAAAAAAACGTAAAAAACTTTAGTATAGAAATATTAATAAATAATCAAAACTCAAAAAGCAAGTAAAGAAGGAATAATATAATTTTTTAGTTTAATAAAAATAAGATTAGAATACTAATTATATAAGTTATTTTAAATAAAAGTAATTGGTAAATATGTAAAATTTATATTTAATAAAGCGGATATATGTAATTAAACTTTTAGTTTAAATATGTATAATTAACTAAGTTTTAGAAGAGGATATATGTAATTAAACTTTTAATTTAGGTATATATGTAATTAACTAAGTTTAACAAGGGGATCTATGTAATTAACATTTTAAGTTGGGTATATATGTAATTGATAAAGTTTATAGGGGAAATATATAATTCTCCCTTTTAAAAACAAGAGTTTGTTTCATGCTCGAGTCGTCTAATATTTATTAATTTGTTCTGTATTTATTAAACTAATATTTGTTATATACACAACAAAATCTATCATTTAACCCTTTAATCATAACTATATATAATGATATTTGTTATATATATATATATATATATATATATATATATATATATATATATATATATATATATATATATATAATTTTATATAAATATCATACTCAACATTCAACTCAAGCTTAGTGTATGAAACTTGGGTCAATTTTCATAAAAGTTTCCCTTTTTAACTTTTTTAACAAAAATTTTCACTTTATAATATTACCTAATCAAACTGTATTCATAGAAATTTTTAACCAGATCATATTTATAAGAGGTAATCATGAACGTGACTAGTTCATCACTGTCATGTTGTTTGCTTTTTTGATGATTTTGATATTTTATGCAGAAGTGGAGACTTATGATCTTTGTTTCTTGCATTGAATCAAGTTTGACTGCAATAATATATACTGAACCTATCATAAAATTCCGATTCGATTGAAATCAAGAAACGACAGTCACCACGCGTAACTAAAGGTAAAAAATAATATAATAATGAATATAATATAGCATGAGCCTGATGGTGGTTATAGGAAGTTTAATATATATCTTAACCAATAGTCCTAATACAGATTTCTATGAAAATACTGAATATGATAAAGTTTTCAACTGTTAATCATCAAGTGCAAGGTTAAAAATATCCCTCCTGTAAAATAGTGTATTTTCCAACAAAATGTTACGACAGGAGCGGAAATATCTTCAGAGAACGGGATCAACTGACACCATTATTTTCTTTATTTCAAAAAGAATGTATTAATAAGCAAATTTTGAATGACACCGATCTTTTTTTACGATTGACACCATTGTTTTTTTTTTTAATTATTTTCCATTGCGCATTGATTTCAAAAAAATTATATAAGCTTTTTTGTAAGTTAAAAAGTAACTAAAAAGTTAAGTAAGAGTTTAAATAAATATTCGTGTCTTACTTGCGTAGATTGTAGAATGCTAGAACTAAAAGCTCAAATCTCTAGTCATTCTCATTTTATAACCAAATTATTAATTAGGTTACCAAATTAATAATTATTTCTACCGGTTGCATAGAAACATATTGGATACTCATTGATCTACCGTTTAATGAAGTTAACATTCGTTCTACAAGTTGCAACCACGAATATTAAAATATGTTTTATTCAATAAAACATTATAATAATGATTTACGTGATCAGATGTGTTATGGGTATATAAAAGATGCTTGTATTTTACTATATTGTAATACTGTTTGTTGTAAAAATTACAATTGAAGAAGTGATGGATTGATTTCAAAAAATGAAAACTTGTATAAAATAACTATAAAAGGCGTTTTCTTATATTTTAATGACATTGATTTTTTCCTAATGGCAACGTCTTTATTTGTGACCCAATCCGACCTTTGAACAACCCAAAACATATGACTTTGAATTGTTAGAATCTAAGAACCATAAAATACGAACACCATAGGAAAAAATTTCAAGTTTAGCTACTATGTTGTGGGTTCAAATTCTGCCATGTGTGCAATTGTGGTGGTTTTCGGAGTATAGTAGGTTTAGAGTGAATATCGTGTTTGTTCGCAAGTAAAAAATGGTTAAAATTGATTAACTTCAAAATAATTATTAGTTGAATATCCTTGTTAAGGAAAAAGATTTTTTATTAGTTATAAACATTATTGGTAACCTTATATTATGGAACATGAAATATTTTCAATCAATCAATCATGGTTCAAATTTTGACCCCCAAATCATGTGACTAAGAGACTCGTGTATTGTAGAATAATAGTGAAGAATGGCTAAGCCATTTTGATATCTTTAAACGAAAGCTTCTTCCTGATATTTGGTGATCCTAAGGATTCTCCCAATCCCATCCATCACTAATTTTCATATTTTTTTTGCCCTCTAGATGTACTCTAAACATCAATGATTTCGAGACCGGATCGGACCGACCGGTCCGACCGGGAATTGGAGGGTGGGCGAACCGGTTCAGACCAGTTCGTTTTGGAGGGTTTGGACCGGCCGGTTCGTCCCGAACCAGTGATCGGACCGGGAACCGGACCAGTGGTCGGACCGGATTTTGATATATATTTTTTTTTGGATTTTAATGGGTAAAAACGAGAGGTTAAACAATAAATTAGTATGTTGGACATAAGATTATTGTTAAGTTTTATATATAACTATTAAATACACACATAAGTTACTTATATTGAATTATATGTATAACTATATATATAATATACTGTATATATAATTATGACGTCATCCGGTTCTTAAATCCGGTCCGACCGGTCCGACCACCAAATCAGTCCGATCCGGTTCTGAAAACATTGCTAAACACAAAATACTAAGATGGTGGTATATAAATGCATGAGACTAAGTTAAGAACTACATGCCAAGAATCTTAATACAAAAACCGGCTCAAGAAAGTTGCAAAGTGGTCTTATAAACGAATCTAACATCTAAGAGATAGTATTACGGTTGTTATTAATGTTTTTTTTTAAACTAAATATGATCACAGTTAAAGCTTGAACTCACACTCAATTGTTATTATTGTTTTTTAAAAACTAAATATGGTCACAGTTAAAGCTTGAACTCTTACTCATTTAGTTGAGGATACGTCTCACTTAGGGATTGGATACCATGAAACCTACATGTTTTCTATTTTCTCTTAACAATACTTTATCTTCTACATTTGAAGGTTATTTCTTTGTTGAAGATGGATTAAATGGTGTGACTTTTTTACATATGAAACTTTAAATGATAAGATTTTATGTATATAGCATAAGATAATGAAACAGAATCTTTAAATGATGTGTATCCTTTAGTGTTTGGATTTGAACCTAGACAAGGGTAGTGGGTGTTTGGTTGAGATGTTGTATGGTGCTAAAAGCTAACAAGGTGTAAACAAAAAGTGTATTGTGATAGAGAGGAGGATTGTGTTGGCTTTTAGTTGTGATGATGGATGATGAATCTAAAACCCTTGTTGCTTTAGTCACATCCATAGTCTCTTTTGAACAGGTGAATCAACTTGTTCTAACTTATTATCTCAACTCATGAAATAAAAACGGTTTGAGTTTTTTTATTGTGAAGGCAAAACTTTAAAGCGTATTGAAATACAATGTAATTACGTTGTAAGAATGAGGTTGAATTCTTACAAGTAAATTATATCTATCACACGAACTTTTGGCTCATGTGTTTGTATGTTAAAACTTTTAACTGGACGTGTGATTTATAAAGACGCGATGCTCTATTTTAATAAAATAAACAGGTCACTATGTGCTTTTGTGCATTACACATTAAAGTTTTTATAAATTTAGCGCAATTTAATTCATTTTATACTCAACTTAATTACTCATGTTTCAATCCGTAAATAAAATCAAAAATATATACATTTTGGTTTATTCATACTATTGTGTTTAGTAGATGAAATTTTTACATCTATAACCATGAATTTTATGTATTTCACTTTATATTCATGAATTGCTAAAAATGTCTTGACGTGTATAAAACTAACACTTATACTTCATGTACTTAAAAAGTAAAAAGAAAACATAAAAAAATTTAACAAAAAAAACAAGTTAGGAAACGTACTTTCAAGGAAAATATGACTAATTATGAAGACAAAATATATTAGTGTAACTTATATTTATATTTTGTCTATAAGTATAAAAAAAATAGCTCGTAGTAATGCTTTCATATAAATATAACTAAAAGTTTTAAAAAGTTATTTTGTTGTTTTGAAGCCCTAAATTTTAAAAGCCACTTGAGAAAAAGGCGCCATAATTGGTGTTATTCAATGGTTGTATGAAGGACAATAATGAGTGTAGTGGAACTTAAGGTTTTGGAGGGCAGTGACAAGATGTAAGTCAGTCAAATGGTCAATCATTGTTTGCTTCTATTCCATATGTGATTATATAACTTTAAATAAATAAATAAAAAGCATTTGATTATCAATCACATATATAACAATATGCTTTAATAAAAAAAAACAAAGTTAGTAACAATGAATAATATGCATTGGTAATTAAAAAAATCTAAGTTCTAAACTTTTCAAGAAAGAAGACATTGTATCTTTCTAAAAACATAGAGGTTATAAGAAAACTTCATTGAATGAGATAATTAAAAAAACTCTTTTCTAGCCATTGATTTTTTATTCTTCTCGATCAAGTCGTTAGTTTAATTTCTATAATAATCAACGCTAATTCATCTAAAATCAAACTTGCTGAACCACATGTAACAAACACTATTCCTTTGAAATTGAACTATCACCATACGAAATATTCACCATTCTCAAGTGCATGATTTGCATCACAGGTGGTAATCCTCTTAATCCAGTCTGAAGTAGTCAAATTCACATACTTCTCTTGAATAATCTTTATATATGTATCCTGAGATCTAACCTCGTAGCTGAACACATGTCTAAGAACTTACTATTGTTACATGAGTCGCTAGAAAAAACATGTTAATCCTCACAGACGAAGGTATACATACTGATTTGAGATGGTCTTTGGATTATACTTCATAATATTGTTGATGGCGTAGTCGAAGTGCTAGGAAATTAAAGTGAGATCATTTCCTTGTTCAACATAGTATGGACCAAACCAAGTGATAAATCACAGTTAAGATTGAGCTAATGAAATGAAACAACTTGAGCTCTAGAACAATATCACTACTAACCGTAAGCTAAATTGAGCTCCAACATGATCTATTAGGCTTCACGTTAAAGTGATAGTTTAAAATTGATTAGGGCAAACTGAAAAACAAGAGAAATTAGTTCATGTTGTGTAAACGTGATCCCATTATTGCTAACATTGAAACGCATGAGCTATATGTAAGCTATGGTTCAATTGTATAATATTATTGATTGCATATGAAACACAATTAATTTCATATGAAACATATCTAAGATATTGAGAATTTTGAGATAAATAAAAGTTTAACTTGAAGACTCTTAAATTTTAACAATGACTTTAGTCAAAGTTAGAGGCAATAGGAGGTCGGGTGTTTGTATATTTCCGGTTGAGCTTCATCAGAGTTTAATTAAGGTATTGTATCATTGATGATAATGAAGTAATAAGTATGATATATGCAGTATATGATACATCATAGTATAATACTATTATTGAGTATCATGATACTACATATATGTAGTATTTAATAACTTATGACACGTTAATATATTTTTTTCTAATACAGTGATATTATATCTATATTAAAGATGAAAAAAGTTTTAGATTTTTAGTAAAAAAAATTTAAACTAATAACGTATGAAAAATTGTTACTGATAATATTTACTTAGGCCTAAAGCGTAAGTAATCATTGTATTTAATTAAAAAAATGAATTACATGTCTAGAATATAAAAAAAAAAGAAAATAAATAAGTTGACTATCATGTCAAAGAGTGAAAATGAATTTTATTTTTCCTTAAAAGATCAAGAGAATTTACATTAACATTCTGTTAACACATAGTTATTTGCTATATAATTTATAACAGCAAATATATAAAATCGATTAACATAATGTTTATGTAATTTACTAGAAGTAATATAATAAAAATTGAGTACATTTTTATTTTAATCCTTATTCAAGATTTCTAACTTAAGAACCCTGCGAGTTAATTGTTAGATATTTTAGTATAATTATATCGACTAATAACCAATATCATCATAATATCTTTCATTAATATCAATATAAGAAAACATCTTCAATTCCTTCTATATTCAACTTTCATAAAACAGTACACGTTATCACCAATGTATTAGTTCTATTTCTAGTTTGTTGTATATTGCAGGTTTCACAAAAATTTATTTTCATATTAGATTCACGAGTGGAACTAGCGGGGAACAATGTCTGTTAAAATCTTCTAATGGTTAATTTTTTTTTATTAACATAAGTATCCCACGTGATGGGTTTCTCGTAATTGATCTCTTTAAATTGTCGGTAGAGTAGTTAAAGAAAAATATAGGAAAATATTCTTGTAAATCTTTGTTCCATTGCTAATTAAATTCACACCTACGTACGTACACCTACAACATTGTTCAAAACATCATACATAAATCAATTACAAACAAGTCATTGTTTTTTCAAGACCAATAATTGTTGTAATATGAAAATTTCCATGAGAAAATTATTTAAAATGACTATTTTTCATCTAAAATCTCATTCTTTGAAAATAATGAATTTCAGATATTAAAAAATATGAATTATCATAATAAAATACCAAACAAGTGTTTAAATGTGGTGTGAAAAAGTGATTATTATCAATTAAATTATAATAATCGTTATTTTATGAAACGTGTTACCACTTTTGATATTTTTAAGTTAAAATTACCAAATGTAGAAATATAACTACGAAGATGTGTAATAGAAAATAATTGACACAGAAATATATAATTAGCTAATTATTATTAATAAGTTCGAAATTTTCTTCTACATGATTGACAAGTGATTTCCATACACGAATCAATACGTCGTGTGGCTCTTTCTTTCATCCTCTCCACCCTCTCCACCTCCTCATGTGCCCTTTCCCACATGTGCCTAGCACGTGCGAATTCCGATTGCGCCATCTCCAATTCCCTTCGAGTCATCTCCATCACGCGCTTCGCGTACGCACTCTCTATCGCTGCTATCCGGATTTGGTCTGTTGCTCTCCTTTTCCTTGTCGTCGTCCCTAATGATGGTTTGATTGGGAAGAGACTGTTGGAGAGCTGGAGGTCCAAAGAAGGACCTGCAGCACCATTCAGTGGAAATTGTAGGTCGTCGGATTTGAAAGTCATTAGATCCGACGACCATGGTGAGATGTGTGAGTAGGAGGGTGTGGTACATGGTATTGGGAGGAGTTGCAATTCCTTATGATTATTTTCCATTGTCTAAGATAATGGAAAGAATGTGGCAAAAGGAGAGTGCTTGAGGCTATATATACACCTTTTAGAATGGTATAATATAGTATTTTTTATTAATAACAAAAAAAAAAAAAGATTTAGCTTTAGTTGTTGTTATTATTTATTATAACTAATTAAATAATACAAGATGACGTGTAAATATGATCATATTATATAGGTGAAAATTTATATGTATGTAAATAAGATGAGTATCACTATAAGACACTAAGTTATTATGAAAAGTTAAAAATATTCTCTAATAAAACAAAATATTTTTTGTCACATGTTATCTTCTCATATTAATTTTGTCACATGTCATTTTCTCATACAAAATTTGCCATATGTCATTTGTATAGAAAGTCAAACATTTAATGATAATATTATATACTAACTAATGTTATTATTTATATCATTTTTAAATTATAAAATAGTTTTTTTAAAACATGTTTCCTTATTGATGGTACATTTTAGGGGTGAGCAAATAACCTATTTAACCGAACCATAACCGAATTAAGTGAACCATATTAACCGAACCAAACAATTAACCGGTGGTTCGGTTAAGGCATTAGCGATTAACCGCACATTGCGGTTTGGTTTTGCTTTTGATGAACGAATTAACCGCGTTAACCGAGCCGCACTAAAACATATAAACTTTTCCTCAAGTTTATTATCTATAAACATAAAATAATATGTATAGCTATGTAATTAATCACATCTAAAATGACACGTGTATTTAAATTTAAAAAAGAATAAAAAAACTAATGGTTTGTTATTTAGTGTATTTTCAGTGCCATGCAACGTACACGCCCCTACTTCAGTTTTAGTTTTGGTTGATGCTTAAAATCAAATTGTATTGGGCACATTACTATTTAAGTTGGTCTAAACTTGACCCAACAAAATTTTATTAGTTAAAATTTTGATTTAAAAGCACATGCTAAATATATTAGTTAATTAATCGTATTAACCGTAACTGATCCATAACCGACAGTTTACCGAAGTGTGATTAACCGCAGTAGCAGTTACGGTTTTCGGTTATAAGAATTGTATTAACCGTAACCGATCCATAACCTACGGTTAATTTTTATTGTTGACTCCTGGTTTCTATGCACTCACTTACATAGCTATTAATCATAAAAAGACCATATGACACGAATATGAATATAATTGTTTCTCATATGACAAAAAATATATAAGCTATCTTGATTTACTTATTCAACCCATCAATCTAAATTCATTCAAAGTTCAAACTGTGTACTCGTCAATACAACATGATTGACACCCATACGTTATAGAGAGAGTGAGGTTATTCTACAAAGTGTATTTTTGCTACAAAGTGTGAGAAGACACAATGAGGCTAAAAAAGTCACAAAAAATTATATTTCACAATCTAAATCGAATTTAAAAAAAGTACTTCGAAGTCTCTGTTCCTCTCATCGTCCTCTTTCAGAAAAAAATAAAAAAATAATAAAAATAAATTTTATTGTGTCTTTTATGACACAATGACGTCATTGTGTTTTTCTGACGTCATTGTGTCTTTCACAATGACACAATAACATTATTGTGTCTTTCATAATGACACAATGACGTCATTGTGTCTTCTCACACTTTGTAGCAAAAATACATTTTGTATTTGAACCTCTTTCTTATAGATATATGTTAGAAAAATAAAACAGTAATATTACTTACTCCTCCTATCCTAAAAACTATTTTGGATTGCTTAAAGTAATCCCAACGTTTATCTTCTTAATATACTATTATTCTACTTTACGTATTATTTACATAACAAATTAAATATTTTATTCTTTTAAAACGATTATAAAATAAAGTTATGATGTTGTATGGGCCTCAAATGTCAGTTTAACGGTCCCAATAGTAATAATAATCCAAGAAAATATAAATGTTAGATGGCATTTTGTAATTTATTGTCAAACCTAATGATACAAAGAAACATTTTAATTACAATAGTTGTAACAAAATCAGTTTCTTTCACCAAGAAAGAATGTCAAATTGTTAAATTATCATGGACAACATGATTGTAACTATTTTTTGACTAGATTTGTGGGCAACCAAGGGCCATTATAACGCTCATAAGTGCATTTTATACACGAGTACATACGCGAACGGTGAATGCCACACATGTACGTAATATCTTACTATAACAGCAATTTTTTCTGACAAACGTAACATTAATATCCCACTTCTAAAGTTAGTGTCGAAAGAGGACGAGAAAAAGACAAACTTTACATCCATCTCAATAGATATAGAAACTGCTCCCAATAAAACCAACTGCTATCATTGACTGATCAAACCCCTTTTAATATAATGTAAAGGGGCTTGCAATTTTGATTGCAGACAGGGGAAAAGGAAAAAGAAAAAAAAAGGTGTAGAAGTTGATATAATTTAATCAGTTTAATACAAGTCAAAGGTGCTCCTAGACCAAAACTGGAAACAGTCCAAAATTCTTCATGGTTCATTACTCAACTTGTAAGTTGTAACTTTAGAAAGAAAAAAAAAACAGAAAAGAAAAAAAAACTAGTCAGCATTAAGTGCCTCAAGTTGCCTTTTGAGATCTTCAAGATCATCTACAGTGTCCACAGTTTCGTTTGAGACCGTTGGATGCTTGTAGACATCAGCGTTTGGAAGCTCATGAACAAGACCTTCTGGCAGTGCATCTGCCATCAAACCAAAATTATATCACCATTCAGTAAACGCGTAAAAATGTAAATATTACACCTCGCAATCTTGGCCCGTTAACTTATAAAATGTTTGATTCGTGCTATGTTTTATCTCTACGGAGTCAAAAGCCAAGATGAATTAACTAAAATATACAATGTTTGTAATTGTATTTGTCACGTTGCTATGAGTTTTGACAGATTACCTAACCCGTGACCCGCCTAAGTTCCAACCCACCCATTTTGGCACCACTAGCAAATACTTGATTATCCTAAAAAGCAGTAACTGCCTAAATAAATATTTTCACCTTGTAAGTTACATATTTTTGGCGACGATTATTAATTTAATCAGAAATTACATGCTAATACGATTTATAAACATACCATCTTAAGATGACGGGCCAATTTTTGCATAAATGAATTTAAAAGGTTGTAAACACTTGAAACAACTTTTGAACCATTCAATACCTCACAAGACTTGTTAGCAATACAATATGACCCAAAAAAAACTTGTTTTTAATTATATGGTTGGTATTGTCCCCTTTAACTATGTTTATCGGTTCAATGGTAGTTTATTTGAAGGTTGTATATCAAATTAATGTAACATTTTACTCCAATTACACGCTTCAGGTGACAACTAATAGTGTATATTTGTTGTAATAATTACATTTGTCATAGTTAGATAACTATTAGATAGCCATAAGAATTGAATCAGCTGATAGTAGAATGATCTAACCTGAGCTTTGGGCATTGATGGCATCAACGTCGCAATCATCAACAACACTGAAAAGCAACAAATAAGAAAGCATGCTTGTCAAGAACAAGTAAATTTATGATTTTTACATCGAAATATCGAAACAAAACCTTTTGCACATCATTAATAGTAGAGACGGCAATTCAAACCCATTTACTAACAAATGGGGTCGATTAGGACTATGTTAATCCCTAACCCTGGTATAATTAATAAAATACGCATATAAGAAATCGGTTTGGAAAGATCAAAAATTACTACACAAAACCATGTAAACATGATTAATAGAAGAGGCAGAAATTCCAGCCTATTTACTAATAGATACGCCGATTAGGTCTGTGTTTTGAAGCCAACTCCGGGATAATAAAAAAAATAGCTAATAAGAAACAGATTGAACATGTCAAACTACCAGAAAGTGTGTTTGTTAAGCATAAAACCTCATAAATCATTTTATTCAACTAATAAAATATAACATAATATTTTAAATCGTATTTGACATCCTAAGTGTTCTGGTCAACCCAACTTGACCTGTACAAAAAAATTAAACATTTTGACCCGGATCCCTTCTGCCATCTATAACCAGTAGTTTAATCAATTAATAATCATGAAACAGAAGTCATGGATCATTTAAAAACCTTAGTGTAAGTTACCTTATATTCCATTCATTATCTGCGTGAATTGGGATTTCTATGGCTGATAGTTCTTCCTCCATCTTTGCTTTGGCAGCTGCATCCCTTGCGGGTTTTATGAGCATGTATTCTTTCTGCATAATGAAGTACTTATTATATCATCAAGAAGAAACCAACGACCTTAAATAGATCAAATGTTTCTAATAAAAAAAATCCATGATATTGATATACCTGGCGTTCTAGGCAAGGTCCATTCGAACATTGAGGATTTGGCTTCATTGCCATCGTCGGGAAGTAATCCTTAAGAGCATTGTATCCCTGATATCATAATACAAAGAAAGATATGTTGAGTCCAAAAAAGCATCCACATGTGAATGACTATTGGCCCATAGCCATAAATAGAGGCGACAATTTTGATTGATTTGCGTTCTATTTTATTGTAATATATACAACCTCTTAAATTACTCAAATACCTAATTTAGATTATTATTGTGATAATATACCTTTTGTTAACAATGTTTAGTAACAAAATTATTCGCAAAAACAAACATGCGAGATGTGTAATATTTACCAAGTATGGTGACACTTGCCCGAACTTCAGCAAGAACTTGAGTGTGTTTTGGACCAAGAGCCCAGCAACGACCCCCTATCAAATAATTAAGGATGTTAGCCGCAAATGTACACAACATGATTTATTAATCTACAATCACCACAGACATTTAGACAAGCAAGAGTTGCCTAAACTTACCAAGATACCGATAGGAATGAGTTCGAAGAAGGGGTAAGAATTAAATGATAATAATTGTTATTATTATAATCATAATAAGAATAATGATTATATTAAGTTCAGGAATTATTGGGAATATTTTTTTAAAAAGCAACACATGTAATGGGTGTAAAAGGCATTGCTGACCATAGTAGTTGGCAAAGATGCAGCACACACTCCTTCACGTTTGAGCGTGCGTTCATCCACCCCAGATGCAACAACCTAAACAAGAGGACAATCACAAAGTAAACAAAATGATAGTTCGCATATTGTAGTAAAGGGAAAAAAAAGGCAAACGTGTAAAGTTGTTTTTTATTTAATTACACACTTACCAAAGGAGGTGCACAAGCAAAACAAGCAGTTTCTCCAGGAATTAATAACTGTATATGACCTGAAACAGCATCCTCAGACACACCTGCCCAAAACAAACCAAAGCCGCCTAAAGCATAAACTAAATTAATAATGTAAAACAAGCGGCAGACAAAATCAATGTCCATGTGAATGCTACATATGTTAGACTTTAATACATTTTAAATTGTGCACACAACTAATTTAATAATTTCCCATATGTTTGAAGCAACAAAAAAAGAACAGATACATTTACTCACCAGATTCCATCCAAGTTTGATTCAGTTCATTGCACGCCTGTATAGGCAAAAAAAAAAAAAGGTTAGCTACACAACCATAACTCAAGAAAACTCATTCCTCACTTAAGAAGAAATATATCAATTATTATTAAAAAAAACATCTTTAGGAAAAAATTCAGTTAACCTGATTTACAACCATCCTTGCTTCATAATTATCTACACAGCTCAAAACAAGATCCACTCCAGTGCCTTCTTTCTTTTGATTAAAAGATTTGTTTGTAAGACTAGAGATGAAAGTTTCAAACCCTTGCACTGTTGTTATGTTCAGGGTAAAGCTCTGCAAATAGTAAATAAATCTTATAGTGTGAAGATGTCAAAAGAAATTTAAAAAAGATCGGCAGTGATAGTGATTTTAAATCTGTAAAAAATTAATAAGCACAATAGAACATTGAGCATATTTGGTGATCCAGGTATTGGAATAAACTAGTTCATGAACACCCCTATCATCCAGTATGTGTGCGTGTCGTGGTATTTCCCAATAGCTTTACGATGTCTAAATGAGGAGTCGTGGACGTGGTTAGGGCTGCAAACGAACCGAACAAACACGAACAAGACCTTGTTCATGTTCGTTCATTAAGAAATAAACTTGTTCATAAACTGTTCACGAACACTTACCGAACGGGTTTTCTTGTTCGTGTTCGTACATTAAGGAAATGAACATGTTCATGAACTGTTCACGAACACTTACTGAACGCAAACGAACACAAACAGGATCAAACGAAAACAAACAAATGTTCATGAACATGACGAACACAAAAAAGTCTATGAATACAAACAAATACAAATGGTCACATATTTATTTTAGAATAAAATCAATATTTTCATCACAAAATTTACCAAAAATAAATAAACACGTAACATAAATATCCAAAAACACTTGACATAAGTGTCATAAAAATAACTAACACAAAAATTAAGAACATAATCGAACACATTAACATCGAACGTTCACGAATGGACATTAACGAACACATTATCGAACGTTCACGAACATAAATGAACGAACACGGCTTGTGTTGATGTTCGTTCGTTTAACTAAACGAACGAAATTTTCTTGTTCGTGATCATTCATTTACTAGACGGACTAACATAAATGAACTTCCCGAGCTGAACGTTCAGTTCGTTTACAGCCCTAGACGTGGTGGCTGAGGAATCGGAGGATTCAAGATGCTAGACAACCATCACCCTCTCATTGTAAACTATCAGCAGGGAGGGTAAATGGGGCAAAGGTTTAGGGTGGGGTCTTGATTGCATGGTGCCATGGTGGTTCGGTAAGTCTTAGCATTTTGGTGGGAGGGGAAGAAAAACGCATTATTTATGGACCGTTTAGAATCCTCAGGAAGATTGAAGAGAATGAATGTAAGCGACCAGCATATATGGAAATGTAATCAGTAGTCAAATGTTGATATAATTATTTAAGCCCATGATACTTTATTTAAGGACTTGGTGACTAAAATGTGGCTGGTTGGGTAAACATTTCCTGGATCCATGTGGCATGTGCATGAGACTACTATTTACAATAGTAGTGGTCAATACGCAGCATTTGTTTTATTACTTCCTTTGAAAATCTTACCTCGAGAACAACATCCGGATTGATTTCTGATAAAGTTTGGACAGCAGCATCAGTCTTGGTCATACCAACCTGATATATTTAGAATCAATGTTAGCATGCCGAATACCTTGATTGTCCTAAGCTTAACAGAAGAATAGTCGAAACAGCCAGAGAATGCTATCAATCGAGAATGTTACTAAACTAATAATTTCAGTAATTTTGTTTGTATGGAAATCTAATAAACAACTAAAAGTGCAAATCATATCAATCGTACCTGTTCAGGACGGAAAAATAGCCGATTCATGTTAGCTAACTCAACTGTATCATAATCATACAACAAAAGACGGCCTATACCACATCTTGTAAGCATTTCAGCAGCAACGCTCCCCACCCCACCAATACCCTGTGAAAAGACCAGAAAAATTAAGTGATCATTTTATCTAGCTAGCTCAAACATAGCAAGAAGCATGATGTTAAGCTATTAGGCCTATAAAGTTATAATTGAAAAGATGGGTTCAGTACAGACAACTATGGCAACTGAAAATTCCCGTATTCTTTCATAATTGTCCACAATACCCATCCTCTGCAGGGCCATAAGCCTGCTATAAGGGTTGCTGTCTACAACCTCTGCACTCATATCCTGAAATCAAATCAACAGCATTACTAAATCACTGGCTACATATAACCACTTTATTAGAAATCAATTATAGCTGGTATAGATATAGACAAAACCTTGACTTTTGAACGACGAGTTGGTTCAGCCATTGCAAGACTGATGAGATTTTCTGCACGCAACCGAATCTGCCAGCACATATGTTACAATTAATAACCAAAGTAGCATGTACCAAAAGGCAAAAACAAAGATTTTTTTTCCTTCGAAATGAAAAACCATAATTATATGACAAAAGATGCCTTTAACTTCAGTCGCATCTCACCAAAGTCAAGTTCAGTTGAGTTCTAATTCATGTAAGGCCTAAGAAGAATCTGTCCTGCTGATATTAACTGATATATATAAATATTTAGACTAAATTTAACCTAGTTATGCTAAAAGTAAGCTTATGGGCACATTTATTTAAATGCCATTTAAGAGTTGAGCAGGTTTCAGTGCAAATAACAGCACCCCTAATTGGGGAACTGCAAGATGAAGATGGCATCACCAACGGACACCCAAGGATTGACGATTGTAATGCAATATCCTTCACGAAACTCCTTTGTTTGTCCGCACGAACGGATGGTCAAGGACGAAGAAGAAGGCCACCCTAATCTAAACCGATTGGTATTATGAAATATTGTTGTACAGATTGGGATCCACTAAAATGACGAATAATTGTACAGACAAATGCATTGCAGGGTTTGTTTATAAGTGATACTTAAAACATGTTATGTACTAATTGCAGATGCTGTAAGTTCTCACACATACTACTTCCTGGTTCTCATTTATCAACTACAAGTGCAAAGGCCGATATAAACCCTAATTCTTTTGAAAAAAGTAATGATGAATCGCTGCTAAGTTACTGTAATAACTTATCAAACAATCAGATGCATGTCACATAATCAGATGAATTCAAGAAAATGTGCTGAAGTAGGATAAAGATTACTACTTTCCAGCTGTTTTTATCCCGATCAACAACAGAATTCACCAATTCATCAACAAAAACGCTAGAACACTAAAAACAAATTTAGGGTTTTGCAATCATCAACTCTAATCCCTTGATTAGCAACATTTTCAACACAAAAACCCCACGGATCGATCGGATTAAGATGAACTACTTGCGATTGTAGAACAAAATGAGATCGAACTAAGAGAAAGTTACTTGATCGACAGAAGCCTGATGAGATGGATCCGACAATGAAGTCTTGAGGCTTTGGAGATCAGATAGAATCCCTTTGAGTTCCACCTCCATTGCCGACGATTGTTCAATTGTCTCTGTGGGTGTAAGAATTCAGAACTCTTGTGGTGAAAACGGTGGAATTTGCTACAACAAGAGTCTTATATACGCCTATGTTTGGATTCCTTTTTATTAAGGTCTTGTTTGGGATTACTTATTTAAGTTTACAATGACTTTTAATGGAGAATGATTTATTAACTTATAGTTTTTTAAAGAGTAGTTTTTATAAAAATATTTGAATTAGTTTATAAAAAAATAATATTTTTTATATAATAAATTGTTTTCTAAAAACTTTTTAAGATTGTTTATTTATTATTATATAGACTTTTCCCTCTCTTGCATATTTAAAAAAAAAAGAAATTCACGAAATACATAACATAAATTCATTCATAATTCGCAACAAACTAAAGTCATACTACATTCATCTCAGTAATTCCATTATATCTTGCGCTATAATGTCTCTTACCGCTGCCATATGCATAGCATCATGATCCATACGATTTGTAGCCGGAACTTCTTCATGAAGTTCATTAGCAGTACCATTTTCTCTGGGATTGTAAGATTCTTGTTGGGTCGTGTCAAATGCTTCATCAAACCTACCATTCTTTCTAATAAAGTTATGGATCGCCATTGATGCTATCACAATACTAACTTGGTGCTCGTATGTGTAATTAACATGCATGTCTCTCAATAACGGCCACCTAGCTTTCCACACGCCAAATGTTCGTTCAATGATGTTTCGCAATGATGAGTGGTAATAGTTAAATGTCTCTTTTGGTCTGCGAGGAGCACGCATAGCACTACTTTCTTTTACTCGAACTACTTTCCACGTAACTAGGAAACAAAGGTTGGTCATCACCCAAACTTATTTCATCACTGTCTCCTTTGCCCTCTATATTTTCTTCACATCGAACCCCGCTCATATTGTTGTTGTTTTGAAATTGCAACGGAGTCATAGTTTGATCTCCTACAGCAACCGAATCCCGAAATAAAGGACCATAACACCTCTCAAAGATGTCCAAATTTGCTTCCTTAAATTTGACATAATCTTTATTTTCCTACAACATAAACAAATTAGTGAGAAGCATAAATTGCTAAAGATATATTTGCAATATTTATTAGAAAAATCGATAAAGATAAATTGATAACCAGATTAACAAATGGAAAACTTACATTTATTTTCTCCGCCCACCACTCCGGCGGTGCATCGATCAAGCTTTTTGTCCCACCAATCCCAGTTTCAAGCCTTGTCAATCGATCATAAAGTTTCCATTCTTGTTTCATGCTGGTCCACTTGTTTTTTATTTGTTTTTTATCAAGTATTTTGCCTGTTTTTTCGTACATGGTTTTCTTTATATTTTCCCACCCAATCTTATTAAAATGAGTACCCGGTCTATTCCCTCTTCGAAGTTCAAGCAAGCACGCTTCGATAAACTCCTTGCACATAACATCATCCCACAATATTTTTGGTTTATTGTTTTTAGTTGATGTTTCACAAGCAACAACATTAGAACGATTTTCATCCATTATCTAACAACAAATTTCACACTCATTAGCAAGCAATTTAAACCAATATTAAAGGATCCTATATTATTACAACATGCTTAATCAAGTCATTTACTAGTCAATCTAAAAGAGGTGCAATTCAAATGTGTTTTTTTTTTCTCTTAAACGGGGTCAAACAAGTGAAGAGAACTACTAAAAGAGAAAAGTTTCAAATATGTTTTTCCTTAAACAGGTCAAACAAGTTTGTATAACTACTAAAAAAAGTTTCAAATATGTTTTTTTTCTCACTGCAGTCTAATAGTTGCACCCCATATCAGAAAAGAAAGTTTATCATCAATACATAAACTAAGATAGTCATATAATTAAAAACAAATCTTAACCATAAAAGATCATATTATAAATCATTATCTAATTCATATAATATTATACACTTATAATATGACCATGATGTGATACTAGTAAAGTATGTATCCCTATAAATACAATAAATCTAACTTCACTTGATACAAGTAATGTTTTTATATAAGCTTTCTGCACTTTAACTTATGTGTATCAGAGCAATAATATAATATACTAAAACTTCAAAAATGTTAGCTTGATCAACAATTCTCAAAGCAAACACTCATATTGTTACTGGACATATAAAATTGCATTATGGTATTATACAAAAACTTGAGATAGAAAAAATCACTTTGCTTACGTTTTTGTTGCTTGTCTGATTTTCCCGATTGCAGTATCAAAATATCTCTACAAGAAAAAGCAACACATAAACATTAAAACAAAGACATATACTTGAAGAATGGAGATGGGGTATATATGGTTAGCAGAAGCTGTTTAATTATAGGCAGAGGGGATGGTAACGGGGTTAATCGAATTGATGAAGGGGTAGGTGATGGTGTTTATGCTCACAAAATTGAGTTGATGGATAGATCAGCAGAATTGATGAATTGATGGACGACAAGGGCAGAATTGAATTGATATAGAGGAAATCGACGGCAAAAGGGTAATGACTGGTATGTCTTCGGCGGAATTGATGGTAGGGGATGGGGTAAGGACCGACGGCAGAGGCATTGATGACTGGTTAATGATCGACGGCGAGAAGGATGAGGGGTAGGTGACTGTTCGGTCGGCATTGATGGATGAGAGGGGAATGAACGAGAAAAGCGATGGAGTTGAGAAGTTAAAAAGCAATGGTCCCTTGACTTCTTAAAATCTTCTTTTTCACCCAAATCCAAAAGTTAATCAAAAAGCCCTTCTAAATTTACCAAACACTAAAACACCTCCTTTTAACTTTTTAAAAAGTAAAAAAGTTAAAAGTTAGTTCAAATAGCAATCCCAAACAGCCACTAACTTTTTAAAAATAACTTATTAACCTTTTAAAATCAATTTTTTAAAATTTTGCCAAATATATTTATTAACTTATTAACTTTTCAAAAGTTAATAAGTCAAAAGTTAATCCAAAAGTTGGTTTGCCAAACATGGCCTACGACATTGATAAAAGTATTAACATCTTTTTAATATTTTTTAGAGTTAATTACAAGCATGTTTTCGGATTTTGGCCATAACGTTGTGTTCCCGAGTCTTATTTAAGAAGAGAAATGGAAGGAAATGAATGAAAAGTAAAAAATTATTATATTTCTGAGTTTTTTTAAGGAGTGAAATGGAAGGAAACAAAAAAACGTTATGTTCTTGAGTTTTTGATAGGGAGGAAATGGAAATAAATAAAAGGAAAATTTTTAATAATTTTCTCTTCTAACTTTTCTTCCAAAATGAAAGGAAATGGAAAGAAATGAATTGAAGCGAATAAATTTATATTTTCTTTTCATTTTCTTCAAACTCTGGAACACGAAAATTTAAAATGTCTTTTTCTTTCTCTCCTTAATTTCTTTTCTCTTCATTTCTTTTCTCTCGCTAATTTCCTTTCACTTCTTTTCTTTTCTTTTCTTTCGTTTATTAAACTCGGGAACACAACGTAAAGTTTGAGAAGTTTAGACATCATACATTTCATACTTTCATCCTCGTGTAAAGACGGTTGTTTGGAATGAGCATCAAGTTATTCTACGTGACTATTATGTGAAAGTAAATTCTATGTCTTTACTCAGGTCCCTGAATAAACTAGGTCGGCTTTCACTCTTCACACTTATTTGTCACGCACATCTACTTCCCTTCGTCTTCTTCTCTTCTGTTCATTCTGTTGTCACGTCTATGTGTCTTGTTCTTTTTATGTTCTTGAACCTAAAAAGTCTCATTCACAACAAATGACTTCAGAAGATGGTTTGACACATTCGTGGAAGCAACAATGAGCTAAAAAGGTAAGAAGTTTACGGTAAGCTAGTGTTGGTTGTACTCTATCACTTTGGTATTTTCCTTCCTTGTTTCAAAATTTACATAATGCAACTCACAATTTTTGCTTTTAGTCTTCGTATTTGTTTATAGAGGATGCATGAGTTTGTTTTCATTAATGAGGACTCGTCATACATGCTTTTTTCAAAACTTATTAGGAAGGAGATAACTTATAGCATCCGCAAGCTTTGGTAAATCATATATACAAAGTGCATGAAACGTATTTCATAATGCTAGAGTTAATGATTTTGGAAAAAGGCGGAAATAGTTTATTATCATTTATAACTCATGAAAATAAAACATTGAAATTGTTCTAGTATTGATTGTGTTGGTTTTTTGTACTGATCACTTGAAGGATCATCGTATTTGTATATCGTGTAACAAGTTGAATCTGTTGATCATTTTATGTTACTACTTAGTATTGTGTTAATGATTGTGCAACAAGTAGATCTTCAACTGTAAATTTCGTAGATTGTTATTTGTCATCATGATAATTGTTATATATTGTGTAATCAGTTGTTATCTGGCCATAATTCAAATGTGTACATGTCATTATAATTTGAAAATAAACATGCATGATTTGAAACATAACCATGATTATAGTTTCATCAACTACAATTTGGAATTCGGACTTCTTTAACATTTCATTAGACACATCAAAAATTAGAAATGTTTAAGGTGTGCACTAAAAAAAAAGAAAAAAAAAACATTAACAGAACAAACCTAATGATAAGAATAATACAAATGTGTGAATGTTCTTTTAAACTCATACAAGAACCTGTATTTTGGATCCAAGCTTGTTTTTCGATCTTAATATTTCAGGAATAGTTTCACATTTTGGATCAACCAGTCCAAAAAATCCACACTTAGATACCTGCAATTTCACCCATAAATCAAATATGTTCATATAAAACAAAACCATAGCTAGATTCACATATGAGGGCGACAATAAATCAGGGTAACAATGTAACATCCTGAATTTCAGGGTCAAATGTAATAGTTAAAATAAAAAAAAATATGAACTTTACATTTTGTATATTGTTAAACGAGTAAGTAATGAGTGAAATGACTATTTTAAATTTAAAGTTTTAGACGAGTTTTAGTGTCGTAAAAGACCATTTAAATATATATAAATATAATAATATATTATACTTAAACGTGCTCTGTTTTTAACGAAATTTGGGTTGACTCGTAGAGAAAAATAAGATCGTCTTAACGGCATATTTAAAATTTTATAAGATGTTATATTTAAAAAATTATAAGAAAAAAATAAAGTAAGCAGTTGAATTAATTATAATGATATAATAATAACAATATTAAAAAAATAATTAAGCTAGCAGGCAGGCACGTCAATTTTGTCTCCCACATCGCCTGCTTAACTTTTTCACCTGCCTGTCTGCTTTCTTATAAATAGAGACCTTAAAGTTGAATTTAGATTATAAGTTTTCTTGAGAACGCTTTAGTATAAAGAGAATTCCGAGTAATCGATACCCCATTGGGTATTGTTATTAGTCTTTTTTGGAGCTCGGGTAGGAGAGCGAGTAGGGAGACTCTACATCAAATTGTCGTAGATAGTTTTAAGGTATGTTCTCTTTTAAGTTTATGTCAAGTTAATTATTATTTATTTTAGATTTTAGATTTAGATTATTATTATTATTAAGAGTAGTTTTAGTATTATTTTAGGCGTTAAGGTTATTGTTAGTGGTGGGTTTTGGGTAGTCTAGCCTTAGTTAGGAATGGACTGATCACCCATACTTAAACAAGGCAGCGTAAACCAATATCCAACCATTATAATTACAAGTTAGTTGTATAGTTACCTAACCTAGGATTACTTAAACTGTATCAGGACCTAGAGATATTACCAGATTGTACTAGAAAAGGTTATCAACTGTTGGGCAACTGCTAAACAGGTGAGTTCCTCTGAACTGTTTTCTAAAACGGGATGTGATGTTTTGATAACTGGTAATAATTGAATAATTGACTATCAATAGCATTTGCGATATGTGGCAATGCTTGATAGGATGCTTGAGGGCTGCTTGTATGATTCTGTTTAGCCAGTGGAGTTTGTATACATAGCCTGGTTATGTGAATTTATACTGTGCTTACTCTGTTCGTATCTGTTTGTCATGGTTGTATCTGTTTGATGCAATAGTCAATATCAATATGTTTTGAATTTTAAAGAATGCTATGTTCACGAACTCACAAGCTTTATGCTAAGTCCCAAATCTTTTCTTTTTGGACACACATCCTAGGTGCCAAATGATTGCAGTACGTAGAGATTACGGGCTAGCTTATGAGAAAATAGAGGTCTAGAGCAATAATTAAAGATTTGGATCTCCAGTTAAATTGATGTAATGTATTATATAGTCTGCCAGATGTACAGTATGCTATGATGTTAATCAAAGTTAGACTTCCGCTGTGAATTTAGATTACTATGTGTTCTGTATATCTGATGCGTAACGCTCTACAGGGTGTGCCCTGGGAGGCGGGCGTTACAAACAATAGAACCAATGACATGTTTTTGTACTGTCCATGATTTTTAGATAACAACCTCTATTCGACGACAGCATATCACCGTTGATAAGTATAATTTTCAAAATTGTGATTGTGGAATGTTGATAAGAGGGAGAAAAAATGACTATATAAAAACACAATTTGAACATGTGATAATTAAGCGTGGTGTTTCTTAAAAAGACAGAGGAATTGCAGGCATTTACCTTTATTAAAACTTTCTTTTAGTGTTAAATGTGTATGAAAAACCTGAACGCTCCCTTAAAATTATGTAATCACTTTGCCTTTGCCGCCTATGAAAAAATTCCCTTGTTCTGCTACTAGCTAGGGACAAAATATGTAACAATGGAATGACACTAGAGACCATAACTATAATTTCTCCAACATAACAACAAATGCTATAATATTATATGTGAAATGGACAAACCAATTAGTCTACTCTAGATATTAATTACAATAACTTTTACATGGAACATAATATGTAGTAACGTGAGTTTTTATGTCGTGTTACATTTTTTTTTGTTTTTCGAACAGCTAAGAACGTGTTACATTATCATATCATTGGAATCAAGGATTAACAAGTATCAATTTGAAAATAGTTGTTTTCATTCGCTTTGTAATATATATTTAAAAATTATTTTGATACACACCCCGTTTTTAAAGATTATTGGTGTTGTTATATTTTTAAAATTTAGTCACATCATTAATCAATTACTATGAAGCATTGCTTTAACAAGTTTGTGGCATTATTATTTACCAGATATCAAAACTCATCGAAACAATAAATCAAATATGTAAAGCATGACACACTATCATAATATGTTCCATGCACCATTATATACATATGTATAAAAACGTATCGCAATAATGAATCAAAGTGTTATCATGTATGCTGGACGTACTGGTCTAACGTTTCGACATACCATTACATACTCGTGCATCCAAACTTATTATAATATAAATCAAACATTTTACAAAGTTTTGACGCATCATTGTAATGAGTTTTACGCACTAGTATAAACCCATTACAATAGGACATTACACTTATAAAGTTTGACGTATTGTTATAATGGTTTTTATTCATTGTCATGTACATATGTATTTGAGAACATTTACTCCATTAATAAGATATCATATGATCTTAGGTGTGTGTACTTACATATAAATAAGAAACATAAACATTATAATGGATCATACATTTCAAATATGGGAGTGAGATTATGATGCACGATGCATGCATCCAAATTCTGGAATCTAAATGTATGACTAAGATTAATTCTTATAGTTTTTATTTATATCAAGTTTCTATTTGGTCTCACTTACATATATGTGTTCAACATCATATAGAGCACCTATTTTAATAAGCGTCTGTTTGGTATGTGATAATGGAATGGACGAAGTAATGAAATGAATGAGAGCATTCACGCTAACTTCCCCATTCCCATCCACATATTTAAACTAATAACATTATTTTTTCACTATCTCTTTCGATTAAATAATATTTTTTAATATTTTTATCATTACATTTTATCTCTCCTCCACTCACAATCACTTTTAAAAATATTAAAAAATTTATGGTGGTTGTACCGCATTTTCACAAAAATGGGAAATCACAGTACAATCCTCATAAATATTCCCCCTCCTTCACTCACAACCACTAACAACCATCCCTAAAATATAGAGCATACACTCACATCGAAAATGAGAAACCTACTGTGAATGCTCTGAGTGAATGGAATGGATGAAAGTATTAAATGAATTATTACATATGATTGTCCTGTTTGGTTAATCTTTAGGATTGGAATGAATCACTACATTATGTTTTTTAGGTAAAAAATTAAAAGAATGAAATATAAAAGTGGTTATGCTGGTGATGGCTGGCTGGTCGTGGTGGTTAGCAGCGGTGGCGGCGGAGGCTGATGGTTGCCAACGGGGTGGTGGCCGGTGGTTATTGGCGGTGGTGGTGGCTGGTGGTCGGCGGTGGCCTGTGGGTGGCGGCGGAGGTGGTGGCTGGTGGTTGGAGACGGCGCCGGTGGCCGGTGGTTTGCTGCGTAGGCGCCAGTGCCCGGTGGTTTGCTGCGACGGTTGTGGCTGGCGGTGGCGCCGCGGGTGGCCGGTAGTAGGGGTGTCATAGTTACCCAAACTTGAATACCTAACCCAATTAAACTCTATCCAAACCCGATTAGGGCATAACCCGAAAAAACCGAACCCGATTACAAATCAAACCCGAACCCGAAATTCTAATTTAAGTCAGTCTTTGGATTGTGTTTTGGCAATTCGGGTTGACCCAAATACATATCGTTATAATTGATAATCTATATTTTATATTATAGGGTTTCAACCGACGCTATCTGTTTTTTTAATTTTTATGAACTCGATTAATCCTTCCTTCACTCCATTTTCAACCGATAACACAAATCTTAAACTCGATCATTTCATCCATCCAACTTTCATACTAAACCATTTAAATTGATTATAAACAAGGTATAATGATTCTATACTCGAGCATTCTCGTGTGTTTGTTTAAACTATATTGTTTGTTACTCATTGTATGTCCGAACATAATAAGATGAAGGTAACATGTCTTATGGGACTAGTAACATTTTATTGCTTTACTTATGTTTGATCAATAATAGTTATGATGTTTGTTTGTGTTAAGGATATGTTCGAGTAACATGTGGATTTAGAGGTTGATTTTATTTTATTTTTTAACTATAATTATCAAACCTGCTTGCGAAGAGATGTCAAATCTGATAACCAAAATCGAAACACATTCAAATATGTTGTCTTTAATTTTTAAATTTACAAGTGGACCAACCCGATCACCGATTAACCCGACCCAAATAAACCCAAAAACCGAAACCCGGATACCGATTAATATATTTTATTTGGTTCGGTCTTCGGGTAGATTTTCTACATCTAATAACCTGAGGAACCCGAAACCCGACTAAAAAACCCGAATGACACCCCTAGCCAGTGGTTGGCGGAGGCGGTAGTGGCCGGTGGTTGGCGGAGGCGATAGTGGCCGGTGGTGGTGGTCGTGCCTGGTGTGACATCCGGTAATTTTCCGTTACCAAACTCCGTTTGTTCCGTTAACTCTTGCATACACGTATCGGGAGCACACACTAGTTGTCGTTGAACGTTGGTGACATAATAATAATTAATAATGTTAAACAATAATTTCTATGTTGATTATTAGTTGTGATTATGTGATTTAAATGTTTATTGTGAATTTTATCGCGTAACGTGGAAACGTGTGTATTTAATTCGTGGATTGTGTGACTAGTAAAGATAAAGCATATAATTGTTATTACTAGTTCATGTGTTTATTATTTTGGTTAAAAACATCTTAAAAGGGTGTTAAAAGCCTAATTTTTATAAAATACAAATTATAAGGGTTAAAAGGGTAATTATGGATTATTAAATAAAATAAAAAAAATCAAAATCCTAACCCTAAACACCCCATCGGCCGCGACCTACATTCTTCCCCTCTCCCTTTGCGAAATTCGACCTAAACCAAGCAATAAACATCGATCTTGATTAGTTCCAAGTGGTTCAAACGTGTAGCAAGCATCAAACCTCGCCCAACACACGATTTAAAGGTTAGTTTTGTGCTCTTTTCACGTATTTTGATGTGGCCGAGGGTTATGGTTCGAATGTGATGATTGGATGTCGAATTCCTTAATGTTTGTGGATGTTACTATGTTAGTTAGATTGAATACATGCTAGTTAACGTTGATTATGCAAGAAAGTTTGGATTTTGGTTGTTTGTTCACATGATCATCTTTGGCCTAGAGGTTGAGGCGATTTTGGATCAAATTGGATGTTGAATGTTGGTTGTTTGATGTTTTAATGATGCTAGTTAGGTTGTATGCATATTGGTTAACGTCGATTTTGCAAGAAAGCTTCGATTTTGATTTATGGTTCATAGGTTACTAAGAATAGTAACTTTATTTTGCATGAATTGATGATTTGATGATGTATAAATGTAATGGATGTGTTTGTGATGATGATTAGATGCTAAGTTGATGTTATGAACAATTGAAAATCAAGAAGATGTGTTATAGTTCATACATTGCTAAAAATAGTAACTTGTGGTGTTGAATGTTGATGAATCATAATGATTAGGTGTTGTTGATCATGTTTAGATGTTGTTATGGACTTGAATTGGTATATAATTGATGAATTCATGAATGTAGTGTGAGTTTGATGAATTTGGGATGAACTTTCCCAAAAGGGAAACTTTAATTGTGCAAATCCTTGAATTGGATGATTTGATGAATTTGGGATATTAGGATCATGCTAGTGTGTTCATGGATGATTTCTAAGGTGATAAAATGTGTTGTTTAGGCTATAGGGATGTTGATTTGGTTTGTCATCTGTTTTGGCCTGTTGTGATTCGCATGACTTGTGTGATATCTAGTTGCATGATGATCTAGGTAGTATATGTGGTTAATGAAGGGCTATATGTGATCAAGTTGTATGTGAACATGTATGACATGCTGTTGTGTTAGTATTAACGAGTTATCACCTATAATGTCACCAACGGGTCAAACGGGTCAACTGGGTCAAATGTGTCTTGTCTTTCTAAAACCTTGAGTTCTTTGGTTTGTAGAGCACTTAGGGTTTCATGTTGATTCTGTGTGCACGTACTTATGTACTCTTGTATTCTAGGTAACCTTTGAAGGGTTGTCTTTGCACCTATCACCAGTTCTCTTTAGTAATTATCTTACATACCAGGTGAGTTCTTGCCCCACTCATTTTACCTAATCTCTTTTGGGGGAGATAGCATACTGTTGATCACAAACGCTTTTTATATATGAGTGTGTATAATATTGATATAGTGCTGTTTACCATGGAAAAGTCCTCACACTTTCGGATTGTTAATATTGAATAGCGGGGAAATTTTGGGTAGTACTACTGGGTCTGACGATCCCCATCTGTGTGACTCGAGGTCATACGGGTGCAATTTTGTCCTAACATATATTCGTCACGACCTGGTAAGTCGTGACGGGAGGCACAAACGTAACACAGTCAGCTTCAATCGCGAGATCACTATGATTAATATTTTTATGTTAATAGACTAGCTATCTATTGCAATACACTACTTATGCTCTGGAAACTGTTGATTGGTTTATATTTTAACGCAAACTCTTGAACTCACCAACCATGTGTTGACTTGTTTAGTATGCTATTCTCAGGTTAAGGTTGCCAGTTGCCTAGGAGCACGCACGTCAGCATTGTTGAGTTGTCTACATTTGCTTGTTTACAAATTTGGGATTATTTTCATATTAAACATTTGTGTTTGGGGCGCGTATGTTTTGCGCATTCTCTTTACATACTACTTGTTTTGGGTTTTCTGGTTTTAAAACGCTTCCGCAGTATTTTAAACGTTAACTCTGGTTTTGTTTATTAATCATATAGAGTCGTTCTTGGTAACTAATGACTGAGATCCTGGTATGTCACGCGCCTCGCGGTAAAACCCCGCACGCGGATTTTGAGGGTGTGACAGATTGGTATCAGAGCCATTGGTTATAGGGAACTAGGTTGCATACACACACTAGACTATAACCGCACAGTTGTGAGTTACTTATCGCTTACTCTCCTTACTGTATACTCATTGGCATACGCAACACGTACTTCGCAGCATGGCATCGTCGTCCAGAAATTTAGGCAAGAGACCTGCACGATCTGAGTCACCTCCTACGTCTCCCGTACCGGATAGGGGATTTAACTGGCCTCGACATCCTTATCCTCCTGGCGAGATAGACTGGGATCAGCCTTTCATACCTCCTGAGCTTGATCCTCCGCGGAACTGGGATTTCTACCCCACCTACATAAACCGTATGGCATATAGAGAGCGCGTACCACCAGTAGCACCTACACGACCTAGGACTAGGTCATCGACCGCCTCTACTTTGCCTACACTTCCTACCTTGAGCATCCCTCTGGAGCAGGCATTTGCAGCCCTAGTAGCCACACTAGACACAGAGCGACAGCGTATCCGAGGACTCACTGATGAGAATTCTGCTTTACGATCTGAGATGCGTCAGTTGCGTTTCCAGGTAGAGACGCTTCAGGAGCGACTTTCGATGGCCATTGGTGGACATCATACGCTGGAAGGCAATGTGGTAGCACTTAGTGGGCGCATGGACGCACAGGATCACCATAACATAGTGATCGATGATAGGTTTGCTGATTTAGAGGCACAGCTAGCAGCACTTTAGATTGCTGAAGCCCCTGCACCTTTGGTGGACCCTGATGAGGAAGATCCAGAAGAGGAACCCGAGGAAGCCCCCGAAGAAGAACCAATAGAGATGGATGAGGACAGTGACGGATCTGATGTACTGGACTGATCCTATCTTTTAAATGACTTAGACTATGTAGTGTTTATTTTCTTTGAAACCTATGTGGGAAGGGTTGTTTCCCACCCAACTGACAAACTTAAATTTTGACATTGATGGAATATTTTGTGACTCAATTGCAATTTATTTATCTTTGATTATTATTTCTGTTATAAATGTTGTGGTTGTGGTGAATGCATTATTTCTTATTGTTTACTGTACCTTGATGAGATTAATGTGTTGGATGTTACTCATTATTGTAATTATGAATTTTAAAGTGAAATATGGACGCACGTCGAAGAGGACGTGGGCGTGGTCGTGGACGTGGCGCCGGAGGCCGTGGAGCCGGAGCCATAAACATGACGCCTGCGGAATTGGCGGCATTAATTAATGAACATGTTCAGGCGGCAGTGGCTGCTGCCCAACCGGGACAACCAGCAGGTAAATGATAACAAGAGGTTAAACTGATTAACCTAGTTATTTGTCTAGGATATCTGACTAATGTTTGGGTTGTCAAAACAGGACCACCACCATGTACCTACAAGTCCTTCATGGACTGTAAACCTCATACCTACAGCGGGACGGAATGAGCTGTAGGGCTTGTAAGGTGGTTTGAGAAGACAGAGTCTGTCTTCGCGAAATGCAACTGCCCGCCTGCTGATCAGGTGAAGTATGCCACCGGGACATTGGAAGGCGCAGCACTTTCCTGGTGGAATGCCCAGGTACAAATACTGGGTCAAGCCATGGCCAATGAACTACCTTGGGATGAATTCAAAGAAATCATGACTGAAGAATACTGCCCCCGAAATGAAGTGCAGAAACTGGAGATTGAGTTCTGGCAACTCAAAATGCAAGGCTCAGAAATTGAAGCCTACACGACTCGTACTCATGAGTTAGCCACTTTATGCCCAGGGATGGTGAATGAAATGCACAAGAGGGTGGAGCATTATATACGGGGATTGGTGCCCGAAATTCTAAGTATGGTAACTGCTTCTAACCCCACTACCATACAACAAGCTATCCGAACAGCCCACAGGCTGACTGATCAGGCAGTTGAGCAAGGACGATTACCTAAGCGGGGCGCTGTGGCAAGCGTGCCCGACCAGAAACGCAAGTGGGATGGTTCAAGCAACAAGGGATCGCCATCCAGCAGCCAATCTCAACCTCAACAACAGCAGCAAAGTCAGCAACAGCAACGGAAGTTCGATAACAACCGAAGCTTCAACCAGGTGACTCCCTTAAATCAAGGACCCGGTGGGTATGGTGGAAGACTGCCGAAGTGCAACCGGTGTAACTACCACCATGTGGGTCGATGTGATAACTTCAAGTGCCAACGTTGTGGGAAGATTGGTCATGCAGCCAAAGACTGTCGGGGTGAACTGATGAAGAAGCCTCAACAATCACAAGAAACTCCGAAAGGTTGTTTTGAGTGCGGAAAAAAAGGCCATTACAAACGCAACTGTCCCCAGCTTAAGAGGAATGGTAATGGCAACAACAACAATGGGAACAACAACAATAATAACAATGGCAAACAACTATGGTAATGGCAACAACAATGGTGGAAACAACAATGGAGCCAAAGGAAGAGCATTCGTCATTGGCTCAGGTGAGGCTCTAAACGACCCTACAACAGTAACTGGTAAATTTTCGGTTAATGGTTGTTTTGCTAACGTATTATTCGATACCGGAGCCGATAGAAGTTTCGTGTCCACTAGGTTCTGTAGTCTTTTAAGTGATATGCCCTCAGCCTTAGAATCTAAATACACCGTAGAGTTAGCTAACGGCGCACAGATTCACGTAACGCATATTCTTAGAGACTGCAAGATAGATCTTGCTGGTCATACATTCACCATAGATCTCATGCCTGTTACACTAGGAAGTTTTGATGTGGTAGTAGGCATGGATTGGCTTTCCGATAAACAAGCGGAAGTCATATGCCATGAGAAGATCATACGGATTCCCATTGGTGAAGAAGTCCTTACAGTCAGAGGTGATAGGAGTGGTGCGGTGATAGGCATCATCTCATTTATGAAAGCACAGAAGTTGTTACGAAAGGGTCGACTGGCCATATTAGCACTCCTCACAGATAAACAGGTCGAGGAAAAGAAGATAGAGGATATCCCCGTAGTTCGTGAGTTTCCTGAGGTGTTTCCGGAAGACCTGCCTGGATTACCGCCTCATCGTCAAGTTGAATTCCAGATTGAGTTGACTCCAGGAGCCGCTCCAATTGCGAGAACACCGTACCGGTTAGCTCCGAACGAACTGCAGGAATTATCTGCCCAACTACAAGAGTTGTTGGATAAAGGGTTCATCCGACCGAGTTCGTCGCCCTGGGGAGCGCCAGTTCTATTTGTGAAGAAGAATGATGGTACATATCGAATGTGCATTGACTATAGGGAACTGAACAAGGTTACTATCAAGAATAGATATCCCTTACCTCGTATCGATGATTTGTTTGATCAACTGCAAGGATCAAGCTATTACTCTAAGATTGATCTAAGGTCTGGGTATCATCAGCTGAGAGTTCAAGAAGAGGACATCTCGAAAACTGCTTTCCGTACACGATATGGTCACTATGAATTTTTGGTAATGCCATTTGGGCTGACGAATGCACCAGCAGTATTCATGGACCTCATGAATCGCGTGTGCAAACCCTATCTTGATCAGTTTGTTATCGTCTTTATTGATGACATACTGATATACTCAAGGATCGAGGAGGAACATGGAGAGCACTTACGTTTGATCTTGGAATTACTTAGAGAGGAACAACTGTATGCAAAGTTTTCTAAGTGTGATTTCTGGATACGTGAGGTACAATTCTTGGGTCATATTGTCAACGAGAAGGGAATACATGTTGATCCTGCTAAGATTGAAGCGATAAAGAATTGGTCTGTTCCCAAGACACCAAGTGAGATACGACAATTCCTTGGATTAGCGGGATATTATCGACGATTCATTGAAGGATTCTCTAAGATTGCACAACCTCTCACAGCCTTGACTCATAAGGGAACAACATACAAATGGGGTGAGAGTCAGGAATCTGCTTTTCATTTGCTGAAACATAAATTGTGTAGCGCACCAATATTAGCATTACCGGATGGTAGTGATGATTTCGTAGTCTATTGTGACGCTTCTATTCAAGGACTTGGATGCGTCCTGATGCAGCGGGATAAGGTGATAGCTTACGCCTCTAGACAATTGAAGATTCATGAGAAGAACTATACCACCCATGACTTGGAACTGGGTGCGGTAGTTTTTGCCTTAAAGATCTGGAGACATTACTTGTACGGTACCAAATGCACCATCTACACCGATCACAAGAGTCTTCAGCACATCTTTGAGCAAAAGAAGTTGAACATGAGGCAAAGACGCTGGGTGGAATTGTTAAACGACTATGATTGTGCTATTAAGTACCACCCGGGGAAAGCAAATGTAGTTGCTGATGCGTTGAGTAGAAAAGAGACTGCTAAACCTCGACGTGTGCGAGCTCTGCAACTAACGATTAGTACGCAATTACCTGAACAAATCCGAGAGGCTCAGACGGAAGCTCTGAAAGCGGAAAACATTGGGTCTGAATCGTTAAGGGGTATGGAAAAACAATAAGAAGTAAAGGCGGATGGGATTCGTTATTTCATGGATAGATTATGGGAACCTCTACACGGAGGCCTGAGAGACTTGGTGATGAGTGAGGCTCACAAGTCCAAGTATTCTATACATCCTGGATCTGACAAGATGTACCACGATTTGAAGGCGCACTATTGGTGGCCTAACATGAAAGCAGATGTAGCTACTTATGTGAGCAAGTGTCTGACCTGCTCGAAGGTTAAAGTGGAGTATCAGAAACCATCTGATCTACTACAACAACCCGAGATCCCTATGTGGAAGTGGGATCAAATATCAATGGATTTTATTACTAAGTTACCTCGTACTTCTACGGGTTGTGATACAATATGGGTTATCGTGGACCGATTGACAAAATCTGCTCATTTCCTAGCGATAAAGGAAACAGATAAGATGGAGAAGTTAACCCGACTTTATCTGAAGGAGATCGTTTCGAGGCATGGAGTACCGATCTCAATCATTTCTGATCGCGATTCTCGTTTCACATCACACTTCTGGCAGTCGTTGCAGAAAGCTTTAGGTACGCGATTGGATATGAGTACTGCTTATCATCCACAAACTGATGGTCAAAGCGAGCGTACTATACAGACTTTGGAGGACATGTTACGTGCTTGTGTGATTGACTTCGGGAATAACTGGGAAGTTCACCTACCATTGGTGAAATTTTCTTACAACAACAGTTATCACACTAGCATAAAGGCAGCACCTTTTGAAGCTTTATATGGGAGAAAGTGTAGATCGCCAGTTTGCTGGGCTGAAATTGGTGATAGTCAATTAACGGGTCCCGAGTTAGTACACGAGACAACTGAGAAGATTGTTCAGATAAGAAACCGCATGGCCGCAGCGCGAGACAGACAGAAAAGCTATGCTGACAAGTGACGAAAACCTTTGGAATTTCAGACAGGTGACAAGGTTTTATTAAAAGTCTCACCGTGGAAAGACGTAGTTCGGTTTGGTAAGCAAGGAAAGCTAAATCCGAGATACGTTGGACCATTTGAGATAGTGGAAAGAATTGGTCCAGTAGCTTATCGACTAGCCTTACCTGATTCATTGAGTGGAATCCATGATGTATTCCATGTTTTAAATCTAAAGAAATGTTTAACGGATGAAACAATGGTCGTACCACTGGAAGAAGTTCAAGTAGATGAACAATTACGTTTCATTGAGGAACCTGTCGAAGTGATGGATCGTGAGGTGAAAACGCTTAAGCAAAGCAAGATACCCATCGTCAAAGTTCGTTGGAACTCGAGACGTGGACCAGAATTCACGTGGGAACGTGAAGATCAAATGAAGCTTAAGTACCCTCAGCTATTCGAAAGGACGATGCCAGCCGGCGAAGGTATTGATTAAATTTCGGGACGAAATTTCTTTCAACATGGGGATGATGTGACAACTCATCCAAAACTCACACGATTTCGATTTCCTTGTGCCAATGCAGTAGACCAGTGATGGAACACTCACCATGTAACGCAATTTTCGGGACGAAAATTCTTTCAACATGGGGATAATGTGACATCCGGTAATTTTCCGTTACCAAACTCCGTTTGTTCCGTTAACTCTTGCATACACGTGTCGGGAGCACACACTAGTTGTCGTTGAACGTTGGTGACATAATAATAATTAATAATGTTAAACAATAATTTCTATGTTGATTATTAGTTGTGATTATGTGATTTAAATGTTTATTGTGAATTTTATCGCGTAACGTGGAAACGTGTGTATTTAATTTGTGGATTGTGTGACTAGTAAAGATAAAGCATATAATTGTTATTACTAGTTCATGTGTTTATTATTTTGGTTAAAAACATCTTAAAAGGGTGTTAAAAGCCTAATTTTTATAAAATACAAATTATAAGGGTTAAAAGGGTAATTATGGATTATTAAATAAAATAAAAAAATCAAAATCCTAACCCTAAACACCCCATCGGCCGCGACCTGCATTCTTCCCCTCTCCCTTTGCGAAATTCGACCTAAACCAAGCAATAAACATCGATCTTGATTAGTTCCAAGTGGTTCAAACGTGTAGCAAGCATCAAACCTCGCCCAACACACGATTTAAAGGTTAGTTTTGTGCTCTTTTCACGTATTTTGATGTGGCCGAGGGTTATGGTTCGAATGTGATGATTGGATGTCGAATTCCTTAATGTTTGTGGATGTTACTATGTTAGTTAGATTGAATACATGCTAGTTAACGTTGATTATGCAAGAAAGTTTGGATTTTGGTTGTTTGTTCACATGATCATCTTTGGCCGAGAGGTTGAGGCGATTTTGGATTAAATTGGATGTTGAATGTTGGTTGTTTGATGTTGTAATGATGCTAGTTAGGTTGTATGCATATTGGTTAACGTCGATTTTGCAAGAAAGCTTCGATTTTGATTTATGGTTCATAGGTTACTAAGAATAGTAACTTTATTTTGCATGAATTGATGATTTGATGATGTATGAATGTTATGGATGTGTTTGTGATGATGATTAGATGCTAAGTTGATGTTATGAACAATTGAAAATCAAGAAGATGTGTTATAGTTCATACATTGCTAAAAATAGTAACTTGTGGTGTTGAATGTTGATGAATCATGATGATTAGGTGTTGTTGATCATGTTTAGATGTTGTTATGGACTTGAATTGGTATATAATTGATGAATTCATGAATGTAGTGTGAGTTTGATGAATTTGGGATGAACTTTCCCAAAAGGGAAACTTTAATTGTGCAAATCCTTGAATTGGATGATTTGATGAATTTGGGATATTAGGATCATGCTAGTGTGTTCATGGATGATTTCTAAGGTGATAAAATGTGTTGTTTAGGCTATAGGGATGTTGATTTGGTTTGTCATCTGTTTTGGCCTGTTGTGATTCGCATGACTTGTGTGATATCTAGTTGCATGATGATCTAGGTAGTATATGTGGTTAATGAAGGGCTATATGTAATCAAGTTGTATGTGAACATGTATGACATGCTGTTGTGTTAGTATTAACGAGTTATCACCTATAATGTCACCAACGGGTCAAACGGGTCAACTGGGTCAAATGTGTCTTGTCTTTCTAAAACCTTGAGTTCTTTGGTTTGTAGAGCACTTAGGGTTTCATGTTGATTCTGTGTACACGTACTTATGTACTCTTGTATTCTAGGTAACCTTTGAAGGGTTGTCTTTGCACCTATCACCAGTTCTCTTTAGTAATTATCTTTACATACCAGGTGAGTTCTTGCCCCACTCATTTTACCTAATCTCTTTTGGGGGAGATAGCATACTGTTGATCACAAACGCTTTTATATATGAGTGTGTATAATATTGATATAGTGCTGTTTACCATGGAAAAGTCCTCACACTTTCGGATTGTTAATATTGAATAGCGGGGAAATTTTGGGTAGTACTACTGGGTCTGACGATCCCCATCTGTGTGACTCGAGGTCATACGGGTGCAATTTTGTCCTAACATATATTCGTCACGACCTGGTAAGTCGTGACGGGAGGCACAAACGTAACACAGTCAGCTTCAATCGCGAGATCACTATGATTAATATTTTTATGTTAATAGACTAGCTATCTATTGCAATACACTACTTATGCTCTGGAAACTGTTGATTGGTTTATATTTTAACGCAAACTCTTGAACTCACCAACCATGTGTTGACTTGTTTAGTATGCTATTCTCAGGTTAAGGTTGCCAGTTGCCTAGGAGCACGCACGTCAGCATTGTTGAGTTGTCTACATTTGCTTGTTTACAAATTTGGGATTATTTTCATATTAAACATTTGTGTTTGGGGCGCGTATGTTTTGCGCATTCTCTTTACATACTACTTGTTTTGGGTTTTCTGGTTTTAAAACGCTTCCGCAGTATTTTAAACGTTAACTCTGGTTTTGTTTATTAATCATATAGAGTCGTTCTTGGTAACTAATGACTGAGATCCTGGTATGTCACGCGCCTCGCGGTAAAACCCCGCACGCGGATTTTGAGGGTGTGACACCTGGTGATGGTGGCCGGTGACGATCGATCTTGGTAGCCGGTAACGATCGATCTTGGTGACTGGTGGTGGTTGTTACGGTGGGTGAGTCGGTGGTATTGGTGACTAATGATGGAAGAAAGAATGAAATGAAAAAAAAAAACGAGGGGTGGATGAAATGAATTTGATGAAATAGAATCAATTATGTAATTGGTACATTTTATTATTTTCACCAATCAAACATGTTTTTTTTTTCATTTACCATCAATGTTACATTACATTATACACTTTATTTCATTATTTGTGAACTTGTGGTCATGTCACCTCATCAAGCAAAAATGAGGTAAAATAGGAAAATTGCACCCCTATTTTTTGATTATAGAATCTTTACAAATCAGCGTTTTAATTAGATAAGTAATACTAATAGATTCATTCTCTTATGCTCTATAATTTGAGAGCTAACATTGTTATGTTTTTATATAGCAAACGTGCGTGCAACTAAAACTAAAAAATAGCATATGTGACTTATATGAAGAGATGCACAAAGGTATAGTCATATTTAGAAAAAAGAAAGAAAAAAAAAAAAAAGAAGAGTAAAGCATAATCTCATACGATAAGCATAATCTCCAAGAGTCCAAGTGAGGTTGTCACAACGCTCGTAAGAGAGTAGTGCATCTTATTAAATGACAATTTTTTTTATAAAGCTATGAATAACTTAATTATTTTTTGTAAGGGTCATTTGATATATACGATATTCAACCCGCTCTATTTTAATAATGCTTTCTCTATTTAAAATCCAAAGATATGAAATTTGAGTAAATGAATAAAAAATGAGCTCATCTTTGTTAGAAATTTTAGTATAATTGGATTGACTAATAACAAATGTAATCATAAATATCCATCAAACAAGTTAGGGGATACGGAGTGCATGTTTGTTTGAGTATATTATGATTTTCGAAATTGAAAACTTTCTTAAAGCAACGGGGGTCCGGGGGCAACGCCCCCGGGAGCGGGGTCCAAGGGGCAGAACTCCTGGCTGGGGTGGAAATTTTTTATTTTGGTAAACATTGTTTTATCAAAAATTCACTAGAATTTGATTTTCTCAAAATTTCACATGTGAAATTAGAGGGTAAAACGTGTAAATTTTCGATATGAAAACTGTCAGAGCCTTCGGCAGTTTTCATCCCTTTCCTGCAAATGTTAATTTCAAATCAATTTATGGTCACTCTTGTTTTTTCTCTGTTCACGTATTCTCACGCACCTATTATATTTGTTCTTGAATTGAGTTTTATCCGATTGAAGATTTGGTGTGAACCCAAATAGTTTCAATCTGATAATATTTCGCGACTCTCAATTATAACGATAATTCTCAACGCTCTTTCAGATCATTGGCTTTAAATATCGCCTCATTCTAGTGTTTTCAACAAAAAAACATAAAGACATCACAATCGTCTTAACTATATGTCTCTTTTATTTGGCTAACTAGTTTGATAGAATCCACCCAAGACATGAGATGTGATGGGGGAACGATACAAGAAGATCTGAACCCGCCATCTTCTAAGTAGACCGAGCAACATAGCATTCCCAAAAACATGATCGACCAATGTCGCCGTTAAAGACAAAAAGGGCATGAAATATTCAGGATGTCCACACCTTTATAACACAAGTTCACCCTCTTTGGAAGACGATTTAACAGAAGCCGCCACACCTTGATGTTAACTTTTTTCAGTTGCCATTTATCCCATCTAATCAAACAAGTAGCCAGGGAAAATGTAAATATATAGTTCAGATTTTTTTCTGTTGCCATTTTCCCATCTAATCATTTAATGTTTTAATCAGTGTAATAAAATGTTTCTAACATCTATATCTATATATAATTTATATATGATACTAAAAGAATAATTTAGTGGGACACTTTGCACATTTCTAGACCTTCTAAGTTTATTTTTCCCGTCTCTCTCTCCTCTTAAATAATTACCTAAATTAAGAAATATTAAATAATTTTAATTCTTTTTTATATTAATTTTTTTAATAAATTAGAAAAAATGTCTTTTTATTAATGTTATTTCTAGAACACAATTTTTTATACAATTAATTTTTTTTCAAAAACATCTAACTTTTTTAAAATGTAAAATATTTTAAAATTGGCATTTTTAAAAAGTAAATTTTTCTATAAACTAAAAATAATTAAAATTAGGAGTTATAATAAAAAAAATTTAAAAATAACATTTTTAACACGGTTTGTTTTGAAAAAAATGTTTAACTTTTTTTGGAAAGAAAGTTTAAAAACAAATGTTTAAAAATTAATATCATTATTTTATTACTTATAGTTATTACTCATATGTAAATTTAATCATATCTTATTTTAGATTATCATTTTATAATTCATAAAACTTTATTATATTTAATATTTTATTTTTCTATCCGTATAATACATGGGTTTACTAAAGTTAGTATTAAATAAATAATAATCAACAACTAATCAGAGATATTATGAACATTTATAGTCTGGTCCAACCCGATTCAATACTATATCTCTATATTTGATTACATGATCAAAATAATTCAAAATTGTTCTAATTATTGCATATAACTTTTCAGTGTATATTATTCAAATCTTAATTTCTTTATACTAATATCCTCACACCCACTTAATATCTAGCTCACGATTTGACCCGTCAAAAGTATTCATTTTAAGTCTAAAAGAAAACAGTTTTCTTTGACTGTATATTTCACTATGACAATAAACAAAAGTTAATGTCAATCTCTGTCAAGTGTCGGTTTATACTTGAAAGTACCTATTTTTACGCATGATCAGCTTTATGGCATCTTGTCACAAGTTAAGAGTAAAGATGGATTGAAGCTTTTAGCTTTAGATAATGAGTGTAAACCTACTAATGTTACTACAAATATTATTTACAAGGATGTTTTTGCTCATTTGTGACCTTATAATCAAAATTTATTATGTCTTATTTTAATATATAACACACTTGATTTTATTTTTATTTTTATGTTATTTAATAATTAGCTCTTCACACTTTCGTGTAATACACGAATAATTAAATCTAGTAATATAATAATAAACTAAAGATTGATATGTAGTGTTTCGAATCATCTCATGAATTGCACAGCTGGTTCTACCCAATATGTATAGAGAGGGATGCGTATAAGATTAGTGGGTATATTAAATTTCGTTATGCGTTCTAAAATTCCCCCCTATGTCATTTTCAGTATTTGTGTATTTTATTTGAAAGTCAATTCAATTGTCACTGATTGGATAAATCACATGTAATAGGATAAATTACATTATGATCTAATGTGATTTAATTTAAAATTAAACCAGCAAGTTTCCACAACCAGGAAAGAATTGTGTATTTTAGGATAATAAATAAAAAAATATTCACAATATTAGATTTATCGAAAAGATAAAATTGTGTCATATTCATAAGATTTTTTATTTTTATAATAGTATTGAGTTTAATTAAAAGATAAAAAATAACCTGTCCAATTATACATTGAAACTTTATAATATAGAATATTTATTAAATTATAAAATGTTGCATTTCAAATTTTATTTTTTGTTAAAAGTAACAAAAAAGTTAATATGCTAATAAATTATATAATATATACATGGAGAATAATAATAACAATAATAATAATAATAATAATAATAATAATAATAATAATAATAATAAAGCAAATGTTTAGAAAATAATGCATGATAATAATAATAACCATAATAACAAACTAAACAATAATAATATGAAAATTAAAAAAACAATTATTAAGAAAGTTTCAAACTGAAAAAAAAAAAGCAGAATTTCATTTGTGCTTCGTGACGGGTTGATTTAGAAAAAGTCCTCGTAAAAACATAATAAAATACAAACACATAGTCGGGGTAATATTAAGATTATTAAAAGCTTAACATAAAAAATACGAAACAATAAAACTAATAGAAAAATAAGAAAAAGGTGGTAAAAAGTTAACAAATTATACATTTCTTCCTTTTTCCAATTTGAATTAGACATGGCCAAAAAAATCAGTTCGGGAACCGGTTCGGTCAAAAAAACAGGAACCGGTTTCAAAGAACAACCGGTTTTGCCCAAACCGGTCCCAAACCGACCCGAACCGTAGGTTTGTATACCGGTTTGGTAACTCCACCCTCAAAACCGATTTATAAACCGGTTTAAAAAGTTAAAAACTGGTTTATTAAAAAAACTGGTTTCAAACCGGTCCAAATCGGTTTGCCAGGTTTGAGTATCCGGTGAGCCAGACCGGTTTGAAAAGAAAAAGGGTTTGACCCCACGACAACAAAACCGGTTCGGTTCTGAACCCGAACCGGTTTGGATAAAAAAACCGGTTTGTACACCTCTGATTTGAATCATACTTAACTACCATTCAATCATATCACTAAAAACTCCTTAATTTCAACCATTAAATTGATTTGATCAATGACATATGTTAGTTACAGTTTTAACTAATTATGTGTTTTTATCAAATAGTCTTTTGTTTAATATATTGTGATTGGTATAGTATATATAGGAGTCAGATACCAAGCAAAGTGCAGATGAGTGTGCTAAGTAGCGTTAAACTCATAGTTGTAAAGCATTAGAGACATAATTGTAATCACACGTTTCTACATAGTTTTAATTAAAAATAACTTAAATTAATTTCAACCACTTGTTGATAGGGAAAGTGTAGATGAGTGTGCTAAGTATGTTTTATCAATCCAATACGACTATCGAAATTCTTTGCGAAATCACAAGTAACCATTTAATATTGATTTAATTTAGTATCACTTGTTTGTTAATTCATCGAAGGTAACCATTTTTTAGTTTAATTTATAGTTTATGATATAGTTTAGTTTATATAGATTCATCATTCATGTAAGAAGCCATTGGTTATTTAATTATAGGTTATGTCATGTGAACTCACAGTTCACGGATGACGGTGCACTTGCAGTTTATTTCTATTTTTTACTTGTAACTCTACTTTTTAAAGAACTTAATGAAATCTTGTTGATATACTTTGTGATTTATAGTTATAGCCATTTGCTATTGGTTTAATTAAATTGCACGCAAGTAATGGCATACTTTTTCAGTAAGATTAATGAGATTGTCAAAAAATTTGGCTTTAAATTTAGGTATCATAAAGTGGTTTTGATGAGCGGATCAATGGAAAACAATAGATACAATAAGAATAAATTTAAAAATAAGGTTAAACTTGAAAGAGAAGAGTGACAGAGAAGGATGAAATGTGGATGAAATTTATGAAGATCAATGTTCCTTTTTCAAACTAAAAAGATTATTTTTATTTTTAATTAGATTTTAACGAAAATTAAGTAGTTTTAATGGGTTTCGCATCTAAGTTTAGATACCTAATAACCTCATATTTACTTTTCCCAATATATTATTATATAAGAAAATGAAAACTCATATAAAAATTATTTGAGTTTAGGTTTTAAAGATTTTAAATTCAAAAAGTCAATATTTCATCTTCACCACTTTAATTTTTAGCGTGTATTTTTTGTCTATCACTAATTACTATATAATTACATTAGCTTTAGTTACCCGTGTATTACACGAAAATATTATGAGTTAATTATTAAATAACATAAAAATAAAAATAAAATCAAGTGTGTTATATATTAAATAAAACATAACAACTTTTGATTATAAGGTCACAAATGAACAAAAACATCCTTGCTATATTTGTAGTAACATTAGTAGGTTTACACTAATTATCTAAAGCTAAAACCTTTAATCCATCTTTACTATTAACTTGTGACAAGATGACATAAAACTGACCATACGTAAAATAATTTAGATAATTATTTAAGAGAAGAGAGATACGGAAAAAATAAACTTAGGGGATCTAGAAATGTATCAAATGTATGCGTATATATACTTAACTCACGAGGAAGAGAGCGAGAGAGAGTGTGACATACCCCATTGAAGCCGGCCAAAAAGTGGAAAGGAATCCCGGACACGAAACGCACACAGTGGGTGGAAAGAGGAATGGATTCCTCAATCTCTTAACATCACCCATCAAACCCATCATCTTCTGACTTCTCACACACCACCGTCCTCCGCCGTTGATCCCTTAAACCACCCTCTCCATTCTCCAACCTCCGGCGATGGCGGCCACAATCGAAGGACAGGACAGAGTCTTGGCCACAGCTCAGCATATTGTCAAGAGCCTGAACATGAACACGCAAGCAACCGAGGATATGATCATGATCCTCTCGCGTTTCGACAATCGTCTCTCCAACATCTCCGATTTGATCGACGGTGGCGCCGGTGGTGCCAAGGTTAACGATGAGTTTGAACGAGCGGAGAGGGTTATTCTCCGCTATGATTCGGGCGGTGCCGGTGAGCCGTCATCGAAGAGCTCGTCGCCGTGGGATGAGTCGCCGGAAGCGGCTTCGGAGTATCTGGCAGCCGTTGATCTGATCATACAGATGACGGAGGACTTGAATATTGAATCGGAAGGAGGCGATGAGATTATCAATCGAGCTGAGAACGCCTTACAGCTCGCGATGTCGAAGCTGGAGGATGATTTTCGTCATACGTTGATTCACAACACAGTTCCGTTGGACGCCGATCGGCTGTACGGATCCGTCCGGTCCGTTTCGCGTAGTTTTCCGGCGAACGACGGTGAGATTGAAGACGAACCGGAGCGATTTGGAGATGACGATCATGAACGAAGCAGTACGTTGCATCACGAACGAGGTGCGAGCTTAGGTGGCGATTTCTTCGTCGATTTGATCCGTCCTGAAGCAATCGACGACCTCAAGGATATCGCCGATCGGATGATCAGGTCCGGCTATGAGAAAGAGTGTTGTCAGGTGTACACTAACGTGCGCCGTGATGTATTGGATGAATGTTTGATGATTCTCGATGTCGAAAGGCTTAGCATCGAGGAAGTACAGAGGATCGAGTGGAAGATTCTAGATGAAAAGCTGAAGAAATGGATTCTCGCCATCAAAGTTGTTGTTAGGGTTTTGTTATTTGGGGAGAAACGTATATGTGAATCGATCTTCAACGAATCAGAGCTGATACAGGAGATCTGTTTTGTTGAAACTACAAAGAGTTGTATGATGCAGCTGTTGAATTTTGGTGAGGCTGTCGCGATCAGCCAGCGATCGTCTGAGAAGTTGTTTCGGATACTTGACATGTATGAGGTTGTTGGTGATGTTTTGCAGGATTTAGAGGCATTGTACGCGTGTGAGTCGGGTGAATTGGTTTGCAGCGAGGCGAAGGGGGGTTTGAGTGGTTTGGGGATGACAGCGGTTGGGACGTTTGTCGAGTTTGAGAACGCTGTGAAGGGTGAGAATTCGAGAGCTGTACAGAATGGTGATATTCACCCGATAACGCGTTATGTGATGAACTATTTGAAGCTACTAGCAGATTACAGTGATACATTGAACACTCTGTTGCCAAAAGATGAGCAGCATGATCTGAGTCCTTCAGAGATAGATAACGGTGATGGTGATGGTGTTGCTACTGTATCACCTATAGCAACGCGCGTGCAGGAATTGATCACGTCTTTGCAGTCTAATGTTGATGAGAAATCTAGGATGTTTGAAGAGAGTGCCATGAGGTATATATTCTTGATGAATAATAGTCTTTACATAGTGCAGAAGGTGAAAGAATCAGAGCTTAGGGATCTTTTGGGTGATCAATGGATTCGGAAGCATCGTGGGAAGATACGACAATGGCACACGAGCTATCTCAGGGCAGCATGGGGAAAACTGTTGCTGTGTTTAAAAGATGAAGGGATTGGTGGGAGCTCGAGTGGTGGGTCGAAGGTGATTCTTAAAGAAAGGTTTAAGAACTTTAATGCTTGTTTTGAAGATATATGCAGGATACAAGCACTTTGGAAGGTTTCTGATTCACAACTTAAGGAAGAACTTAGAATATCTATATCTGAAAAGGTTCTTCCAGCATATCGCGCCTTTTTGGGGCGTTTTGGAAGTCGGTTAGAGGGTGGAAGGCATGGTGGAAGGTACATAAAGTATTATCCTGATGATTTAGAGCAATACTTATCAGATCTATTTGAAGGGAAACCTGGTGCCATGAACCTCATGAAAAGGAAAAGTACATAGGATGCAGTATACTACTTATAACAGGTATATCTTCTGCTTATAATCATGCACACATCCTCAACCTGAGCATATCTTGACTTGCCATGTCTATACAATTAGTACTTATAGTGTTGAAGTGGCCGAGTTTTTTTGTTGGTAGAGATGTTAATGAGCTTGGTATGGACATAAAACTGTGTCCCATCACTAATCCCATTTCCGGTTCTATATTGGATACCAATCCTAAATGTTTAAGCTATCGGGGTTTTTTCATCGGGTTTGGTTCTTTTCCCATCTCTATTGTTGACCTGAAAATGGAACTTTGTATTTACAGGTTCGAGACTCATTCTGCTGATCAAGAAAAGACTCGAAATTTGTAACTAAAGAAGCTGTGAGTTTGTGAATTTGAAACAATAGTTTCAAGCTTTTGTTGACAACATGGGCATATTAAGGTTAAGGATATTACAATGTTATCTGTGACACTAAGGTAAGATTTTCAAAGAAAAGTGACATTATCTGTTTAAGCTGCTGTCATCTTCTTCAAAAATTATCAAAGTGTACATTATAGTGGCAATATTTTTTGCTACTTATTATCTTTGCTTGTGGCTGTTAGGCCTAATATTTTTGTGAAAATATTTATCTATTATCCCCATGAACTAGACAAATTTTTGGACTTTATGGCCTAGAGGTTTGACTCATAAGAAGTTGTTACCTTGGCTCCAACCCTGCATGAACCAGGTCTAATATAATGCCTTGACCCACATTATCGTGTGTTAGAATCTAGATCGAGACCCCCTGATTTTGAAACTAACATTGCGCCATCATGTTGTCTCTTGTTCATTTTAAAGCAAAAGTTTGGACAGCTTTTTCCTTGAATAACATGACTGTTGGTTTTAGCGTCCTTTAGAAACTAGAGTACCTTTTTGTTTCAGCTAATCTTCTTTTTGGGGTAACTATGAAAACTTTCACTGCAAAACTCTAATATCCTACTAACCAGTGGGATCAGGCCTTCAAGTGGTTTGAAGACAGAAAAACCGAACATGAGACTTCTAATTGAACCACTGAAGGGACTCAAACGTTTACCATTTGCCAGCCCTTAGGTTGTTTTGAGTAAAATTAATATTAACATGCACACATGGTTCGGACTTCGGATCATTGGATTAGAATCAAGTTGTCTTATAAATTTGGACTTGATTAAGCTCATATTCAAATCATTTGATGAAGGCTCAAATAAGAAGAAAGATTCTAATGCATCATACACAAGTAGTCCAGCAAAACCCTTTATTTGCTCAAACTGATTTATTCAGATATACAAGACAGGTTCAAAATAGTCTTGCTAGAAGAAAAGGCAAAAAAACATACTTGGGTTAAACACGACTATTGGCAGGTAATGGCAACACACCATCAAAGAAGTCACCGAAGTATCCATGAGGCTCATGTACTATTCTTGATATTATATCTCGAAGTGTGATGACCCCTTCAAGATTCCCTTCTTCATCCACTACATATATTCTATGAATCTCTTTCGAATCAAGTTTTGTGATCGCGTCTTCAAGGGTGTCTTCTTTTCTACAAGTAATCATGTCACTTACCAAAGGTGAAGCCTTCTGGTTATCCTGTAGATACCTTTTGACAGACGTCACGAAGTTCTTGGCTGTGATAGATCTGCAGTCCAAATTGTGTGATTATAAATGAAAATTTTGGTTGATGCAGGACCCTAAACACCCCCTTAATGGATTGAAATTCACCCAAAATGTCCTAGATTAAGTTGCAAAATCTTCTAAGGTGGTAGTAAAGGTGAGTGTGGGTCAACCCAACCCGATCTGACCCCTTCCAGCCCACACTAGAACTTGTTTCAACCCGAACATGTTTTGTCCCCTTACCCAACCCACTCTTTTTGTTTCCTCTATCACACACACAGGATTCTGAAATATGAATATATATGCAGCAGAAATAGTAAAATATATTATGTAATGAACCTGTAATCTTTGTAAATTTCAGGGGCAATTAGTAGGAACTGGATGTCTCTGATGCTTATATTAGCAACTGGCTTATTTCCATCTCTAACCACCGGTAACCCACCGATCCCCTTCTGCCGCATGAGTCTAAATGCCTGCAACACTGGTTCATCCTCATCTACCTGCAAAGTATATGTTAATTCAATAATTCTCTTCTCTTATCGATATACAGTAGTATGATCACTAAATTAACATTAATTCAATAATTATCTAGGTTCCTGGGAGAAAAATGATCTAGGAGGTTTTGTCCACTTGAAAACACACTTGAAGCAATTTCCACCCTATCTGACCTTCCTATTTTAACCAACCTTTTTGGTTTTACCCATTTGACCCGCCCGGATGAACCACCCCTAATTAGAACTAATTAGCTGATTCTACTTTGAGGGACTAAAGGGAGTGTTCTGTTGTCTTTATGTTCATGTACCTTAATAACTTGATTTGCACTCATCAAAGGAAGGCCAAGGTCACATAATTTCTTGGAACCCAAGCTTTTGAACCATTGTAGATCAGCACATTCTTCCAACATGTGGATCACAGCAGATTGTGTAATGATGTTGTCTATCTTTTGGTCCCCTGCATCAACTACCGGTACACTCTTCATTCTGTACTTTGAGAGTAGTAAAAGCATTGTCAAAAATGAGTTTGATGTCTGCAATGCTAGAAATGGTGCCCACCGAAATGATCCTGAGATATCCTTAACCTGTGTTGTTTCGTTAACTATTTGAGAGAACAGATAAAGCAATTGGCTGAAATGATTGTAAAAGTTACTAAGTTAGCAAAACCTTTGTGTTTTTATAGAAATCTGAGGAAGTTAATAACTCAAAAAAGTTTCCAGCAGTCTTCGGAGATCCAGGCTGTGAGCTTCTGTATCTTGGAGAAGACATCCCATTGGCTGCTGCAACAATCGCAGGCCCCATAGGGTCCTCTGGCACGCTTGAAAATGAATCCGATGCATCTAAAGCATTGTTCTTTTCTGACTGTACATTTAATGTGAGAACATCAGTAACACATTAAGTTAGTAATTAAGAAGCAGCGCGTCTTGGCCATTGTAACTTAAGAAAACAAGTGTGTAAACCTGATGCAGAATCCACACAACAATGCCTGCAAACTCAACCATCCCAAGATATCTGTCCATCCAACTAGCATCCTCTGGTGCATCCACATCGACTACAGGGGCACTAAGAATTTTATGTTGGGATAGCAACCGGACAGCTTCACCCAGACTTGCATCTGATCTTATCTCAATCACTGAACAAAAAATATTCAGATTTTTATCCAATCAATTAAGAAGTGTGAAATGATAACTAATCGGGTACTAACAGGAGAAGAACTTCTAACACGTTTAAACTGCAGTTCTCGGTCAAAAATAGAACTGATCAAAGCACCCAACTACACTTAACTGATTAAAGTAAGTAATTATGTACCGATAGCGATTTCGATAAGAAATTACCAGAGCACACAACTACACTTAACTGATTAAGTATGTAATTATAAAGCCGATCGTGTAATTTCTATATAGCAAACCACTTAACTGATTAAAGTATGCAATTATAACACCAATCACGTAATTTCGACGAGAAATTAGCAGAGGACACAACTACACTTAACTGATTAAAGTATGTAATTATAACATTATCGATCAAGTAACTGATATGATCCGTAGTCAATTTGAAGTCGATTTTCCAATATCCACCACTTTGAAGCACACAAATACAATCGACCAAATCAATTTCGTAGGCCGATCAAGAGAACGACGACATGAATTTATGAGCATGACAATTACGAGTCAATCAATTATCAATTAACATCGAACATAACCATCCAATTTTCTAAAATCACGAACGATCAGCACAAGCAACTTCTCTCAGCAGCGATTAATTTTCTAATCACGAAACTAACAACGCCATGACACGATCAAAACGTCAAATAACTAACATCCGCAACAGAATCAACACAAAAATCCACAACACGAGATCGATCACACATTCATCGTTGCAATCACACACTCCTGAACCGTCCAGACACAACAAAAACCGATACCGATTATCGGATCATCCAAATACGTTCAGATAACGAATAAACGCGATACAGAGGACCGATCACGAATCAGCAAATCAACCACAACAACAGATAATCAATCAATCAGACATACACATAACACATACCTTGTGAAGACGAAGCACGAGGAAACTCCGATACAGGAATACTCTCGAAACACGCGTTGAGCTTCTCCGTAGGGCTGAGCTGTGGCTCCTGTATGTCCCACAGCTCCTCCACCTCCATCCCTAACTTCGCCTCTGGACTCCTCGGACTTCCTTCTTCCACCACCATCTTCTCCCTCTAGAATAATATTTTCTCTCTCTAGAATAATATCTTCTCTCTCTAGAATTCTTCTTCTCACCTGCAAACGACTATCGATGAAGTGTGAAGTGATGATGGAGAGTAGCAAATAGCAATTAGCAGACAGTTTGTATTGTATTATTGGTGAAGAGTGAAGACAAAGGGGGTGTGATCTGGTACGACGGATGTTATTTCGGTTGTTGGTGTGAGCCGTTGATGCTGGGTTTTGATTGAAGTTGGTGACACGTGTAGGGTGAGGATGAGAGTCAAAGGTGCTGACGAGCTGTTGCTTATCCGTTTGGAGTTTGGACATGATCGAAATGTATTAATCTAAGATTATAAATATAATAAAGTAATCAATACCCAAAACTATATACGGACGGCAAGCATCGTAAGCGTCATATAGGTGAGTCGTATAGTTTTATATGAGAAGTATAACCCATCTAAAAGCCTCTTAAATTTTTTATCGTAGTCAGTTTTAAAATTTGCTATACGTATCGTATAGCCCTAGGTCATATAGGGCTAGGGGTGTTGATCGGGTTAGTTAATCGGGTTTCGGGTTGATCGGTTCGGGTTATTCGGGTTATTCAACGTTGAAAGTCTACCCGAAACCCGACCCGAATAACAATCGGTTTAATCGGTTTCGGGTTGTTCGGGTAACGGGTTGTTCGGGTCGGGTTTCGGGTATTAAACAATAGACTTAATTTAGTAGATTTTAGTGAGATTTCATTTGAAATCTTATAAAACTAGTGGACTTAAATTAATTTACTTCTATAATTTATAAAATGTGCTTAAATATATATTTATATACAAACAATTTGATCAATTTGGACAATCTAAATAAGTGTATACATATAATTTACTTAATTATAATATGGGTTGATCGGGTTAATCGAATCGGTTCGGGTTATTCGGGTTTTTGAGGTTTGAAAGTTTATCCGAAACCCGACCCGAATAAGAGTCGGTTTAATCGGTTTTCGGGTTGTTCGGGTAACGGGTCGTTCGGGTCTGGTTTCTTCGGGTACGGGTGAGATCAGGTCGGGAGGGTTAATCGGGTACGGATAAAATCGACGGGCCTATATAGGGCTATATTGGAGCGTATAACCCTTTAACAGACCCCCTAAATTTTCTTCGTTTTCAATGTTTTCGATTCTATACGCAACGTATGGTGCTATACGAGACGTACAAAGAGGTGTCGACTTATAAAATGAGTGTCGTATAATATTATTAAAAAAATGCAATCATTCTTTCTAACATGCGCTGGGGTGATGAATCTAATATATGTGTAGTGTACCTATCCGAAGTTCCCACGCACTCTTCGTTATCCTTAGAAAAATATCATGGGTTATGGACCCATAGTGTACTGGTTTGGTTATGGTTATTTTTTAAGTTAAAGTGACATGATGTATAAGCGGAAAATTTTTAAATAGAGCTCCATTTGGTTTAATAGTAGTGAATCTGACTAAGCTCAATCATTAACAAAACCTCCATTTGAAAATGCTTACCTTTCACGGTTGTTAAGGGCTTGAAGACTAACCACTTTGACGCTCTCTTTAAAATTGAAGTAGTGGCTTTAAGTCTTTAACGCCACCTTAGTTTTCATGTAACCATTTTGATGCTAAGATTTTTGATCCGTTACGTGCAATCTTAGAACAATATTATTTCTTCTGATATGTTATATATAATCATATACGAAAAATAGTCACATATTTTGTTATATATTATTAACGAGTCCTTATTTTCTTTTCTCGTGTGTCGGACTTTTTTCTCGTAAATATTGACTTAAATGTATTGATTACGTGACATGTCGTGTTTCATTTTATCACTCTGGTGTCTTTATAAAACAACTTTTTTTGGATAAAGCAGTGATAGTACATGACTATGTGACACCTACTTGCATGATATATATAGTTTCTTGTTTTAGCTTTGTATGTAATGGTTTAAGGCTTGGGGTATAAAAAGATGAACTTACAATACGGAAAGGTTGAATAGACATGAAAATGAAAATTAAAATAAAATAATGTTGTGATGTATGATAGATAACTAAACGTGACAATCTTTAGTCAATATAGTGATCATAATCGAATTTAAATAAAGATAATTGTAATTACTATTTAATTTTTTTATATATAACCCAAGATAAATAAAGGCACAATTAATAAACGATTACTACGTAATCTTTGATTGTGTATTAACAAAAAATTATGCATGCATGTTTCGTGGTGAAATTGGCATGATTAAGTGTGTAAAAAAACGTATGAAGTTATAGCGATTAACTTCCGGAGATCAAAACATACACACAACACAGTTATACAACAATACTGATTTTTTTTATCCATATCGGTCTCATTATTCACGCTACCGGCATACTACCATTAGTCGATATCACCTACGAAAAAAATACTTTATTTGAACATAATTTCATTTTAACAAAATATATAACGGGATGCGAGAAGGGGAAAACTATGCTTTTAGAACCAATTATAGATTTTATGTTTTTTCCTTGAAATATTAGTGTTGCTTTGAAACTGAGAAGTAATTAAATGAGCGGAAAGATTAAAGCGTTAAAATGTCAAATGAATAGTAGTTACATAAGTCTGGTTTAAATGTTAGACCTTTGGTTTATAAGGATGCAAACTTTCAGGCCGGCACCTTTAGCATATATTCTACTTCGTTCTTATTCTTATTTATATAAGTCACACTAGCTAAGAAAACTGTGTATTACACGAGTTAAACAAATAAAATATTAAATATAAAACGATATACGAAGATATAATATCATTGGAATTACGTATGAGTAATAAATATAAGTAATGAAACAATAATATGAACTTTTCAAAAAAATTTAATTTTTTTCAAAGATAAATTAAACATTTGTTTCAAAACACGTTATAAAAATTTTTATTTTTAAAAATTTTCTTACTATTACTCCCTATTTTAATTAATTTTGTTTTATAAATTATTTACTTTAGAAAAATCATTTTTAAAATATTACGTAAAAATAGTTTGATTTTTTAGAAATTTTTTTTATTAAAAACTATTTCTATAGAAATAACATTAATAAAAAAATCTCTTTTTTAATTTATTAAAAAATTATTTCTACAGAAATAACATTAAGAAAAAGATCTCCTTCTTAATTTATTAAAAAACTAATTATAATTAATATTATTAGCAATTAATGTAATTATTTAATAGGAGAGAGAAATGAAAAAAGTTTGATAAAAATTAATGTAGCGCTGACACGTGTCACTCCCGTTTACCTTTTTGTTAGAGTATGAAAATTATGCGCTTTGAAAGAAAAAAATTAATAAAAGAAGAGACTCCACCCGCTGACCTTAATACGTAAGTGCAAGTATAATTGTTGGTGTGATGGTGGTGGTTATAATAGGCTGCTCATACGTGACAATTTAAGACAACTAAGCATAGCATAAGTGCATAACGTCTTCATCTTGTCAAAAATAGCATACTTAATTATCCTACATGTCTCACTACTCAAATCTTTACAGCAATATGATATGCATAATACCTGTTTCAAGTCGGGTGCTAAAACATTATGTTAAACATGTTGTTAATAGTCACACGTTCATGTCTTATTTTAAGCTAATACGTTATGCAAGACACTATAACCTTAATAGTTTAATGATCGATATTAACGGATATTGTCACTTTGGTAACACGACATGTTTGTGTTCTTTTAGTGATATCTTTTATCCATAATTTATTTATTGTGTCTTGCTAGTTTTATTTGAGTCGTATAAAAATAACATGACCCATTCATCTTCTCTTGGTTGTTACAATCATAGGAGGATGTCTTCCTACATGTATTCAAAGTCTTGAAATTACTATATGTATTCATAAAAATATACAAACACATTGCTTAAAAATTCTAGTATGCACTTTTCTTCAGTTGTTATGAATTTCTACGCTATTTAAAATGTCAAAAATGTTTATAAATGTAACGCATTATATATGTTATGATATACACTATGTTATCATATGTAACACTGACGCATGTTTTATTTAATGATAGCTCAACTATTAGAGCATTTATAATCCATCATTCATCTTATCCTTATAATTATATTAAATATCATTATTTTTTTTTAATTAAATAATATTTTTCATACTTTCATCATTATATTTTCTCTCTCATTCATTCACAATCATTTTAAAAAATATTAAAAAATTTATAGGAGTTATACTGTATTTCTTCAAATATGAGGAACTACGGTACAATCCCCATAAATTTTCTATCTCTTTCACCCACAATCACTCACAACAATCCCGTATAATATAGGATACTCACTCACACATATATAAAGAACGGGCTGTGAATGCTCTAATATATTAACACGTTTTTCAAACTTTAATGTTTAAACAAAACACATGTGAAAAAATAAGAGTTGTTTTTATTCTATGTAAAAATATCTGATATTTTATTATATTTACATCAAACATTAAAATCATCACTAACATTTTTTTTACCTGATTTAAAAGGTCCTTTCAAAGCTAAAAGTACACATATCATAGGTTTGACGTCAATGATGCATGTATATAAATATCAGAAAGGCTTATAAATATCCAAAATTTATTTTATTAAAAGATGATTACGAAGCTAAATATCATATATTATAAGTTTGACGTAGATAATGTATAAATTATTAAATGACTTAAAAAAATTAAAACGTCATTTTTATAAGTGTTATTTAAAACAATTAAAATGGTATGATAATTGTCGAAAACTCGATAGTGCTTTATGTAATGTTTACAAAAGTTGTCATGATCAAAATTGTATGTTATATAATCCAAGGCTAGCTGTCATCACTAAAGTATTTAATACAAATATAATATTCATTTTTACCAGTACATCAATTAAAACATATGATGTAAGGACGTTATTTTTGTTAAATAAAATTAAATGTACAAAATCACTATAAACAGCCATGTTTTTGTAACATATTAAACATGTTAGTCTATATTAGACTTTTTGAAAACAATAAAGATATCCATGGATATCATACATGTTAGCATACACATTTTGGAAATGAAAATAAATAATAATAAGAGTAAATTACACATAGTCCCTGGGGTATACACGTATTGTAACTTTAGTCCATATTTTTAATAAATTACAGATGATGGCCTGAACTATATAAGAAGTGCACGCTGACGGTCCCTAACACTAACAAAAATTAAATTTCTCTGTTAGTATTTTTAAAAGATCAAAATACCCCTTTGCTTCTTGTTGTTCGATAATCTCAAATAATAATAATAATCATACCCTCTTTTGAATCCATATTATTTGTTGTTAGAAGCTGATTTAGTTATGGATTGTGATTCTCCGGTGAGAATTACAGTGTCTTCCTCCGGTGGGCTTCGTAATGTCCCGTTATCGAGTCCCCACTTAGCGGCAGGGAGACGAGACGGTTTAGTGGCGGAAGACGAGGCAGCGGTAGTGGTGGTGGAGGGAGGTATCTTTCGATGTCGAATGATGGTTCCGAAGTCAAAATCGCTCTGTCAAGTCGACGGTTACGACGAGAAGCTCCTCGAGAAATCATCGAAATCGCAGTGCGAATGCGGGTTCAGAATCTGTGACGATTGTGACGTTGATTTCTGTTCTAATGGAGCTGGGGTGGTGGTGATAGTGATGAAGATGAAGATGAAGATGGATGAAGAAGATGAAGATGAAAGAAGAAGATGAAGGGTTGGGGTGAAATGTGGTGGGTGGGGTTAAGTTTGATTATATTTAGAAATTATTATTTTTTAAATTTAGGGGTATATTGATAATTTTACATTAACTTAACAGAAAAACTTAACCTCAGTTAACGCCGGGGACTGTCAGTGTACACTTTCTATATAGTTCAGGCCCGTATCTGTAATTTATTGAAAGTATGGACTAAAGTTGCAATACGTGCATACCCCATGGACTATCCGTGTAATTTACTCTAATAATAATAATAAGTGATAGGCTTAACAAGACCATTGCAATGCATAGTTCATATATTTTTCTCCAAGGACATATGATGTCGTCTACAATCAGCAACATCTTCATTTTTGCATCCAAAGTTTTTCTCAAATGATCTATCAGTTGTTTACTTATATATACTTACTAGTAGATTAACCCGCGCGTTGCAGCGGAGTTTTTAAATGCTATCTTTTCTGTATCTTGTCGCTTTACTAGATCAAATGGTGTCACTTTCTCATTTTGTTAATGAGAAATTGTTCCCCTATTAAAACCAAAAAGAACAATACATATACACACACCATGAAAACAGAACGTCTTCAAATAATTTAGGAACAATAAATAAACAAACCCATACACTACAAATATAAACAACGCTTGCAGCGTGCATCGGGTACCTGAAACTCGAAAGCAATGACATGAGTGGGCATTTTAATCTTAGGAACGATAATCCCACATCGAAGAAGATGAACTATATCCAAAAAAAAAAATTAAAATGCAAACTTTACTACCTGATTAAAAATAATTTACACCCAAAGATCATATTCAAATGATGTTGTAATGCGCTACTTGATCTACTAATTTGAAGGACCTTGTGTGATCTCTCGTATTTTTTTTCAACGTTTGTTAAACTTTGTTATCTCTTGTAAGGGTTTGTTTTGTCATTAATGTAAATACGAGGACTTATTTGTAAATTCTTTCATTATAATTTGGATATAATTATATAATTAAATAATTAAATAATTAATGATAATCATAATAATAATAATAATAATAATAATAATAATAATAATAATAATAATAATAATAAATAACAAACATAAAAGAAAATACTAATATTGATAATAATAATAATGAAAATAATAATAAAATGATAAAATAATAATACTAATAATATTAAATAATTATAATAAGTGTAAAATTATAAATATATAAAAACAATATAAGTTTATGTTTTAAAAAAAACTTGTAAATTATGATCTGTACATGAAATAATAAAATTAAAAACACCAGGGACAAACTGTAAATTGGTTTAAACTAGAAACTAAATTTTGAATGTTAATGAAATCTTTGGTTAATTCGAACTCGACGTTTCCGCCGTTAAGGTTGGGGTGTGACACCTTGAAGCTGAAATTAGCATGCTACACCAACCACATTTTGAAACAATTATGAAATCAAAGAATTAGTTTGTCCATCTAATATTCATTTAAAAATTTCACTTGGTTACTAAAACGAATGAGAAAACATACTACTAACTTTTTGAGAATTCATATTAAAGCTTATTTATTATTTCTAAACAAACATATAAATAAATCTAACATATGAACAAAGTTGTTTCAGAACCCAAAAGTTAAGATATAATCATGCAGAAATTGACTTGTTATTCATAGATGTGTTCTATAATCATCCTTTTTTATTTGTGTGTTTTTAATTTTAATATTGATTCTTACTAATGATTCTAATCAATTTTACTTATACGTTGCTATCGTCGTTTTTTAAGTCAATTAATTTAGAGCAATCAAAATAACACAAATCTAACTAAGCATTATTGAAGTCAATTACGCACAGGCATCAAAATTTGTTGAATAATTGAAGATATAGGATATGTGTTAATCATATAAAGTTTTAAATTTTGACTTGGATTCCAATATCATCTAATTATGCCACCCTAGAACCAATTTCAAGACTTTCTTTAAAAGTTTAGCTTTTCCGACCAAAACTTCTACCAACTTCCACCAAGACATGATACAAAATTGTTTTCCAGCTTTAAACATGTAAACAAACATCTAGATACAAATTAGGCCTGTTAATCTAGGTTGCATTTAGCATAACATTATGTACTTTATACCTTGTGACTACAAACAACACCTAAAAACCACATTGCTAACCAAAAAACATTCAAACCAAAAACCTAGTTATAAAGTGTTTCTAATTGTAGTTAATGTGCGGAAAAGTTACCTTGTAAAGGTGGGATTTAACTTTAAAATGACTATAGTTATACCACCTCGCAGCCCAATATTACAAAACCTAAAATATATCAAAAAATTAAGCTAAATTTCAACATTTGGAGGGCAAACAAAACTAGTATTCAATGTAAAACCTCAAGACAGTTTAGCATGAAACCAAATATGGGAATGCAATCAACTACCCTAGTTAAGCAATAACGTAAACCCACCCAAATGGATCACAAAAGACCGATATACCAACACATTAAAACTCATATATAAATTAACTAAGGACATCAAACAAACAACAATGGTAAATTCATAAAGTTAGATGAAATTATAAGCTTACATTGATCAAAGTAATGAAGCCAATTAAAAATTAAGATGCCACACCATAGAAGTTAACCCTAATTTTTGGTTTCCTCCATGACTGGCTGTTAAAACGATGCGTATGGTATCCTCGAAAGAGGTGAACTACAATCGATGAATTGCACAACCATTATTTGGAACAAAAAGAACCTAAATTAAAAACAATTAATAGAGGCAAGAACCAAATAGATATAGGTAAAAATGATACCTTAAACTCTGTTTGTTTCAAAAGGTGAAATCCTTAGAGCCCGAAATCAAGGAATGGGATTGATGATTGAGCGGCCATCGCAGGGGAAGTGGAATGAAACGGGCGATCCTAATGAACATACATGTATGTGAAAAAATCAAACAAAGATATAAGAAGATCAATATAATACCTGTTGAGTTCTGTTGTTTACAATCTTAAAAATCAAAACAAAGAATGACAACTAATTAGACAATTGAGTGTCTAAAAAAAATAAAATCTTGAATAGATACAATCAGAAGGGTGTTGATTAACAATTATTAGGAAGATGAGATGAGATGAGAGATTACCTAGATTTAAAAACAAGATTTGCTGCAAAACGATACATGATTTGCGGGATGCTATAAGATTTCGGGTAGAGATGGTGGAATTGAATGGACTTAAATGATCCATGCGATTATAAATGATCCTTGTGATAAATGCTCCCGGCGATTGAGTTGGCTGGAGAGGGGAAGGGGAAGAGGACTGTGCGCTCAATAGCAATAATGTATGACATTGAAGGTGAATGGCTAGCAAATGTATATGTTTTAGGTTTTGTACCACGTGAATCATATGTTATACTAAGGGCACAAATGAAACAAAAAGGTTAATTTTTAAGTATTTAGACATGACATTTCATATGGGTGTCTTAATCCCCCTATGAAATTAGCTCTTTATCATTCCTTCCTCCTTAATATAGTAGTATAGATATAGATATAGATATAGATATAGATTAGTTATAGTTATTACTTATTTTTTCACATCATTACTCGTTACGAGTTTTAATTTATTTATCTAATCATTTGAAAAGTAAATCTACGTATAAAGATACTAATTAATATTAATAAATTGGTATTGATTACTAATTAATTAATTAAGAAAAAATATTTTTAATTAAGAAATTATAATTCTTAAATCTCTAAATATTTATTTCTATACAAATCTGATGTTCTATTGTAAGTTTACCATTCATAGGGAAGAAATATGCGGATCCATGGTGATATTGGAAATGATTTGCATAAGTTTGGTTATTGTGATTAAGAAGAGGAAACCGGGGAAAGATTTGGGTTGGGGTTAATCAATTTTCATAGTTTGATTGATTGTGAAAGTCAATAAGATGAGGGTTGACCGAGTATTTTTAGCATACAAGCTAATTTTTTATTTTTTATTAAGTCAATTCTTAAAATTATTTTTGAAAATATGGGTAAATATGATATTTTAACTAGTTTAAGGATATATGTGATATTTTAAAAGTTTGTAAGGATATATAAAACTAGATTATAACCCCAAATATTTAGTATTTTTTCTTATTTAATTCATGTATTACACGGATTAAATAAGAAAAAATACTAAATATTTATTAACGAAAAGTAGTAACTTTAAAACATTAAATATAAAAGTTTTTTTATTAGTTGATAAAATATTTTTACTATTTTTAAAACTTTCATTTTAAAAAATTATTGCTTTGAAAAAATTACGTTTTGTTTATCAATATCTCATTGTTTAAAACTCCAGGTATGTTTTGTGAAAATATTTTTATATAAAACTTTTATTTATTAAAAAGATTGTTTTTAAAATATTTTATAATCTAAAAAATTTTCATTGTTTTAGAAAAAAATCATAATTTTAGACAATTGTGATTTTAATAAGTATATTTTTTAATCAAAATACTTAGTTTTTATTTATATATATATATATATATATATATATATATATATATATATATATATATATATATATATAATAACTTGGATTTATAATATAGAGAGATAAGTAGAAAGTTTTGTAAATTAGTTATTTGATTTTTAAAATTTAATATATAGTATGGCCGGAAAAACTAAGTTGAGAGGGTTTATGAGAATGTCATGTGTCTTCACATGCAAAGGATTATTGTGTTAGATTCTCCCTATTTTTTTCACTTCCTTACTCATTACACGTTTTTAATCTATTTATCTATTTATTGTAAAGTAAATACACATGGGTAAGGTTATAGTAAAAATAATGTTTAATCTAAAAAGTCTAAAAATGATTATGAGCTTAATAAGTGTTCTTCTATAGTTCTAAAGATAATGGTATTTTGGTCATTATGTCATATACGTAAGCTCATTGTGTTTTATATGTTTATTGTCATATGTTTTACATCATTTATTATATGTATTTATCATTATGTTTTACGTATTAGATCATTTTGTGTTACTTTTGTCATTGTTTTTATAAATTATATAAACTTGTTATCTAACATTATGTTTCACAATTACAAGCACACAATGGTGTTATTGCACCAATGTATTTTTCAAAACGCATAGTGTTTAAGATAATACAATGACGATCAAAAAACATAATGGCACATTGTGTTATTCTGTTATTATTTTTAATGTATTATATTAATTAGTTGTTAATTTATTATTGTGTTTTACATATTAGATATACGCAACAATGTTATTACACAATTGTATATTTTTTTAAATTTATCATTTTACAAAAACATAATATGAGTCAGAAAAACACAATAACTAACAAAAATACACAATTAACCGCGCTAAAGACACAATGACGAGATACGAGCTTAAAATTTATAAAAATATCTTTTTATTTAATAATATTGTACTCGTTTTAAGGTTAAAAATTGCTCGTTTTATAGTGTAATTTTTATCAAAAAATAACGTCGTACATAAAATTATAAACATTTAAAAAAATGGGAGAACTTCCAAAAAGTCAGCAAAAGTGGTTATTTTCTAAAATACCCATCTAACAAACTTTTCCATATAATTTGATCTTAATTATTGATTAAGGAGATTGATGGTTGATATTACTTCTTACACTTTTTAGTTTTAAAGTCTTTTTATTTACAAATTTTCCTAGTATACATTTCAAAAAAGATAAACTAATTACTAGTTTTGAAAATAATTACTTACTCGTATTTTATATCCACTTTATTATAACTAGCTATATATTTTGTAGTGATTTATATATATCATAAAAATATTAGCTATGTTAATTTTAACTAGGCTTTGATTTGAAAACAAACCTTAACCACATTAATCGGTAAACGTATACGAAATTGAAACTCGATGAATCGTCATGAAAGAGAGAAGCGACTTTATGTTAGTCCAAGGGGTGATGGATTAGCGATGGAGGGAGGGCGAGTTCCCGATCTCTCTCTCTCACTCACTCACTCGGTCACTCACACACACATTTGTCTATGGCTATGGAATGAGGTTAACCCACCTGTAAAGCAAAAGCTACAATCACAAGTTGTAAAACCTGCTAAAACATGGCCCAACACATAGCCTTGTTGATTTAAAAACAAACTGACAATCCTCAAAACACTATCCCAAACCTGTACTTTAAAGGTAGATATATCATATAAATGTTACTCAAACTTTTAATTGATTTATAGGTATCACATGAATGAATATTAGAGTATTCTTTCTAAACAAGATCACACTTTCATGTTTATGAGCTTCCTCTTCCGTACTTCTCCACTAACGTGAGCCTAAAAAATGTCAACTAACAAACTCATTTAGTGTGTCATCTAATTTTCTTTGTTGGCTGCAAGATCGTCATACACAATAGTTGATGAACCCGTATGTGATGATGCTTTTGAGACTTAAATCATAAAACAAACAGTTAAACTGGTTTTTAAACATAAACCAAACAAATGAATAATATGTGACCAACCAATATGTTTAATATTTTAGTGTAATTAGAGATTGTGTGTGTCATTCAAACAAGAGTACACGTTTGTTTGAATGTCATCGGACTAACGGGGGTTTGGGGGCAGCGCTCCCGAGAGAAGCGGGGTCCAATGGGTGGCAGCCTCTGGCAGGCTCCAAGGGGCAGAGCCCCTGGCTGGGGCTCTGCCCCTTGAAGTAAAGTCCTTCATAGAAAATGCATTAGAAATTCGTTTTTGACCAAAATTGTATTAATTAAACTTGAGGGACTAAAGGTGTAGTTTGTTCAAAACCGCAATAGCAGGTATCTTAGAAAACTTCAATCCCGTTTATGTTGGGATTGGTAGTCCAGAAGAGAGAGAACAGGGGAAAAACTCGAATTACAAACAACATCCAAAATTCATAGGAATTCTTGAATCAATTCTGATTTTATCCTGTCCAATCATTGGTATTCACTCCAATTATTTGATCTGAAAGTGAAATCACACTAGAATCATCCGGTCATTGCTCTATTAAGAAATCCCCAACAAAAATCAAATAATTTCAGTGAAGATGGCGAGCGATGGTGAATCTGCGAAGAACATGATGTCGTCCAAATTCGAAAAGTTGGACGAATTTCAGGTTCATTATTTCCGAAGATAGCAGAAGAAGATGCACTTTCTACTCACAACTTTCAAAGTGGTGTACGTTTTGAGTACCCCCATGCCTGAGGAATTGGAAAACGAGACGCTGGAACAAACTAGGAGCGCTCTAAGTGGCTCAACGATGATTACATATGTCATGGACACTTTCTGAATGGTATGTGTGATTCCTTCTTTGATATTTATCAAAACATTGAATCTGCAAAAGAATTATGGGAATTACTGGAAGCCAAATACATGGCAGAGGATTCATCTAGTAAGAAATTCCTTGTAAGTGATTTTATGAATTATAGAATAGTTAATGGTAGGCTTGTTATGGAACAATATAATGAATGTCTTCGAATTCTTGGTAAAAATGGATGAAGCAATTTCTGGTTCAAGTATAATTGACAAACTTCCTCCTTCTTAGAAAGATTATAAACATAATATGAAACATAAGAAAGATGAAGTGAGTCTGGTTGAACTTGGTAGTAGTATTAGAATTGAAGAGTCCTTATAAGCTCAAGAATTGGTTTGGGTGAAAGATAAAGACGGGTCATCAACTGTTAATATGGTGGAAGAAAGCGGTCCTGCTTTTAAAAACTCTAACAAGGGAAACAATAAAAGAAAATTCCAAGGTGGTAACAACAAGAACAAAAGGCCTGTGAAACATGCAAAACAGGCTAAGAATGAAGGTTACTGGAAATATGGTAAACCAGGACACTTCAAGAGAGATTGTCGTGTTGGTAAAGGGAAAACCGAGCCTGGTTCTAGTGGATCTAATAAGGATCCTAAGCAGCAAGGTCAGAACTTAGTTTTTAATAATAATTCAGATTTAAATTATGTTTTACTAATTTCTAAAGCATGTTATGTGCAGGATGATTGTCTTGCTTGGTGGTTTGACTCGGGAGCAACAAGCCATGTGTGTAAGGATCGAAGATGGTTCAAAGATCTTACACTAATTGAAGCTGGAACTGTCTTAAAGATGGGCAATATTGCAACCGAACCAATCTATGGAGTAGGAAAAGTAGAACTAGTATTTACTTCTAGGAAAACTTTATGTTTAAATAATGTTCTGTTTGTACCCGGCATCCGGAAAAACTTGTTATCTTGTATAGTATTAAATAAGTGCGGGTATAAACAAGTGTTGGAATGTGACAAGTATATCTTGTCAAGACATGGTTCTTTTAGCAGATTTGGTTATTTGTGTAATGATATGATTATGTTAAATTTGGATGTGCCTTTTAGTGATGATCATGTTTGCATGGTTGATTCTACTTCTAATGTAGATTTGTCTAAATTTGAATTATGGCATGCTAGATTAGGACATGTTCACAATAAAAGGATGAAAGAAATGTCTAAAATGAGCATGATTCCGCGTTTGAGTTGAAAAATGATAGATGTAAGACTTGTATGTTAACTAAGATCACTAGAAAACCATTTAAAAATGCAAAAAATGAATCTAAAGTTTTAGATCATATTCATAGAGATCTGTGTGATTTTCATGCTACACCATCTTTAGGTAATAAAAAATATGTAGTTACTTTTATAGATGACGCATCAAGATATTGCTATGTTTATTTGTTATATGCAAAGGATGAGGCTCTTGATAAATTTCAAATTTATAAACAAGAGGTAGAGCTTCATCAAAAAGATTTGGTTAAAACTCTTCGTACTGATCATGGAGGGGAATATTATGATCCAGTGTATTTTCAATCTACTAGAATAATACACCAGAAAACTGCTCCATATACACCACAACAAAATGGTGTGGCTGAAAGAAAGAATAGAACATTAAAAGAAATGGTAAATTCAATGATGTCCTATTCTGGTTTAAGTGAAGGATTTTGGGGTGAGGCTATGTTAACAGCCTGTTTCTTGTCAAACCGAATTCCCGGTAAGAATAAAAAGAAAACTCCATATGAACTTTGGCACAAGAAAATACCAAACTTGAGTCATCTTAAAGTTTGGGGATGTAGAGCCGTGGTGAGGCTCACTGAACCTAAAAGAAAAACTTTAGATGAAAGAGGTTCAGATTGCATATTTATTGGATATGCTGAAAATTCTTATGCATATAGATTCTATGTATTAGAATCCTATGAGTATGTTTCAGTGAATTCGGTAATAGAGTCATAAGACGCAATCTTTGATGAAGAAAGATTCACATCTATATCTAAGCCAAAGAATATGAATCCTAGTACGAATGTTTCGGTTAATAACGAAGATGTTCTTTCGACTAGCACTGAACCAAGAAAAGGTACGAGAGTTAGAAAGGCCAAATCTTTTGGTGATGATTTTCAACTTTACTTAGTTGAGGGATCTAGGGATGAAATTAATTTTCAATACCAATATTGTTTCAATGTTGACGTGGATCCAAGGACATACAGTGAAGCAATGGCTTCAAAGGATGTCGCTTTTTGGAAAGAATCCATCCAAGATGAAATAGATTCTATCTTGCAAAACAACACATGGAAATTGGCTGATTTACCTCCTAGATGTAAGCCATTAGGAAGTAAATGGATCTTCAAGAGGAAGATGAAGGCGGATGGTACTATTGATAAGTACAAAGCCAGATTGGTAATCCAAGGTTTTAGGCAAAAGGAGGGTATTGACTTCTTTGATACATATGCTCCTGTTGCTAGGATATCCACCATTAGATTGTTGTTAGCACTTGTTGCTATACACAATCTTGTAATTCACCAAATGGATGTGAAAACTGCGTTCTTAAATGGTGAATTAGATGAAGTGATTTACATGAAACAACCTGAAGGTTTTATGATGCCTGGACATGAAACAAGGTGTGTAAATTAATTAAATCTCTTTATGGACTGAAACAAGCACCTAAACAGTGGCATTAAAAGTTTGATGAGGTTGTACTGGCAAGTGGTATAGTCTTAAACCAAGCTGACAAATGTGTTTACAGTAAGTTTGATGATTCTAGAAATGGAGTCATGATATGTTTGTATGTAGATGACATGTTGATTTTTGGCACTAAACAAGATCAAGTTGATAGAACAAAAGCATTCCTGTCATCTAAGTTTGCCATGAAAGACATGGGGGAGGCTGAGGTGATCTTAGGTATTAAGATCACATGTGAGAACAAAGGCATTTCAATTTCTCAATCACATTATATTTAGAAGATCTTAAATAAATTCAATTTCAAGGATTGTTCTCTAGTGGGTACTCCCATTGATCCAAGCATTAAGCAATCACTTAATAAAGGTGATGCTATATCTCAACTTGAGTATTCGAGAAGAATCGGATCACTTATGTATGTCATGATTAGTACTAGGCCAGATATAGCTTATGCTGTTGATAAGCTTAGTAGATTTACAAGTAATCCTGGCACACAACATTGGCAAGCTTTGGGTCGAGTATTCAAGTACTTGAAAGGGATCATTGATTATAAAAGAACTTGCATTGGATTTCCATCAGTGATTGAGGGTTATTCTGATGCAAGTTGGATAACCAATATGAAAGATCATTCTTCTACAAGTGGTTGGGTGTTTCTTCTTGGGGGAGGTGCAATTTCCTGGGCATCGAAGAAACAGACTTGCATAACTAACTCAACTATGGAGTCTAAGTTTGTTGTTTTAGCAACGGCTGGTAGTGAAGCTGAATGGCTAAGAAATCTACTTTATGAGATTCCATTATGGCCAAAACCTATGGCTCTCAAATCTATCAGGTGTGATAGTGAAGCTACATTGGCTAAGGCTTATAGTCAAGTGTACAATGGCAAGCCAAGACACTTAGGTGTGAGACACAGCATAGTTCGTGAGCTCATTATGCATGGTGTCATATCTGTTGAGTATGTTAGAACTCGGCATAACTTAGCTGATCATTTAACCAAAGGGTTAAGTAGAGATCTCGTGAAAGGATCAGCTGTGGGATTGGGGTTAAAGTCTATCTAAAACTCTCATGTTAAGATACCCAATTCCCACCTAATATAATGTTAGGTGCAGAATTTAATGTGGAAGACTTTATATCTAGAGTTTGGAACACAACATTAAATTATCTCAAAGGTATGTGTTCAGATCTGCAAGTTAAGGAAGGTTGAAGTATATCTTCTTAATAGTTATTTTAGAAAATTGCATTTGCACGTGCAATAATAAAAGATCTACCTATATGAGCATGAAGTTTAGGTGCTTCAAGAAGCTGGGACTTGACTTTGATATGCTTATGAAGGATAGGGACATAAGCTAGTAAAAGAATGTGTCAAGTAAGATTTATGTATGTAAACTGATGTGTATATTATCTTCATGTATTCAATATTGATATTAAGGTTCAATCCTAAGTGACACACTGATATTAAAATATTTGGAATGTATAATATACTAATGTGAAATTCAATCGTCACGATATTTCAATTATGCATTAGTTTGTTTGGTTACTGTGAATTAGTTAGTTAATCATAGATTACACTAAAATGGAGGAGGTTTGTTGAATATTTTAGTGTAATTAGAGATTGCGTTTGTCATTCAAACAAAAGTGCACGCTTGTTTGAATGCCATCAGGACTAACGGTGGTTTGGGGGCAGTGCCCCCGAGAGAAGCGGGGTCCAAGGGGCGGCAGCCCCTGGCGGGGTCTAAGAGGCAGAGCCCCTGGCTGGGGCTCTACCCATTGAACTGAAGTCCTTCATAGAAAATACATTAGAAATTCGTTTTTGACCAAAAATTGTATTAATTGAACTTGAGGGACTAAAGGTATAGTTTCTTCAAAACCACAATAGAAGTTATCTTGGAAAACTTCAATCTCTTTTATGTTGGGATTGGTAGTCCAGAAGAGAGAGAACAGGGGAAAAACTCGAATTACAAACAGCATCCAAAATTCATACGAATTCTTGAATCAATTCTGATTTTATACGGTCAAATCATTAGTATTCACTCCAATTATTTAATCTGAAAGTGAAATCACACGACTTCAGAATCATCCGTTCATTGCTCTATTAAGAAATCCCTAACACAATACACTCATTCTAAAAAATATGGTATGTAACTTCATCATTGTCGCACCATTCTTTTATAAAAAATGCTAGAATCAACCACCTATACATTAACCCTTTACGAATGCTTTTAAATTTTAAATTGCATATGAAGGGAATATGACTTACTGTATAAGTAGTTGATGATGATTTATCCTTTATTACTTGATTTTCTTATGCTCGCTGGTTGATTGGCTTTTTTGTTGTATTATATAACTATTGGATATGTTGATATGATTATCCTGACTAAAGGGATTATCAAACAAATGAATTATCACACTATTGTGTTCGAAAATCATTTAAAGTAATATTGCAATCCAAACAAATTTTTGTTAACACGATATGGTTGTGATCGGAGATAAAGATTATGAGGTTGAAACTGTTAATCTTGAAGACCAGATCATCAATTCATGTTGTAACACAATATTTACCGGAAGATAATTCCAACAAAATTCAATGACAAGTTAATTTTAAAGATTTGTTTTTGTTCAATTACATGAAAACAAGCCAATTGTTTGAGTAAATGACTAAGTGAAAAAGAGTTCAATTGACCATCACTTATAGGATTGTTATATGCATAAAGTCACATTTTAAAATGAAGTTAATGTGAATTTACGTGAGATATGATAGATTGTAAATCCTTCAACTTCTATTAATTGGTTGTACGTGACTGATGGAGCAATAGAAGATTATGGGCTGATCGCTTTTGTTAACTCAACTGCTCAATGATGATGTGCATTTTGCATCAACTAACACACAAACACACAAAGGGTATGAAACTATAATCGAATGTTTATAAGTTTATAATTCTATTTGTTTCTTAATGATGATCGGTGTTCAACCTTCGTTTTCTAACGATTGTGGCTTTGAACTTCCTATTTAAGCAATCAAACAACAAAACGTATTTGGTAAGGTATCACTTGTAAAGTAGGGTTTGTGGAGTAAGCTTTACCACTACATAGGAAATATAAAAACTGCTTCCAACGAGACTCTTAAATCAACAAACTTTTTTTACAGTATATAATAACCTTTTTAGTGCTAACTGAACGTAAAGTAATGGCTTTTGTGCAACGTCAAAAGGGACCTGAAGTAAAAAACATGAAGAATATGCTAGTAGCATAAGAGAAAAGAACAAGACAAATTGATACAAATTCAATCTTCATCCATAGAAAGTTACTTTTCAACAATTACCTTTTTACTTTTTGGTTGTAGACAATAGGAGATGTAACATAAGGAGCTCGAAAAATGATTCATGCCGACTGTATCAACAAGCTCACGAGATTGACCCTAATGTGATTTTTCATCAAAACAACAAAATACATTTGTTTAGTTGCCAAAGTTTGGCTTAGAGCTAGAAATTTTTGACACATGCCTGTTAACACGACACGACACGAAATTAACAGGTTTTATGTTTGAGCTTAACAGGTTTCGTGTCTTAAACATATCGTCACGTTAAGACACGATAAAATTCGTGTCTAAATAGGTTAAATACCTATTAACCTGTTAGGAACCTATTATACCCTCTCTTCCGGTTACCCTACCCATAACCCACCTCCGCTCACAAAAGGTTTACCATCGATCTCAATATCTCATCTTCATCTTAGATTATCAGCGACCGCACGACCACGAAAATTAATCCCAGCATTCGGTGACGACGGTCCGGTCACCCTCGTTCGAATCTGATCACCGTCGTTGACTCACCACCGCCGCACTACTGCAGCCCACAGCCCACGACCACTCTATGTAAGTATGTATATTCATACTTACAGTGTCAAATAATTATTAACATTTAATTGTAGTAGTATGTATCGAAGAGCTACAGATTTACAAATTCAAAATCAATTTACATTTGGAAGGGGGGAAACAAACTGGTGACTACATTGTCAGCCATTAATAATCAAAAGGCCCTCACCATCTTGTGTGAAAGATATTATCACCTAATTTTGGGTTTAGTCAGTTGAGAAACAAAGATTGGAGTAATAGAGATTTGTTTCTTAACAAAAGCATAATTCCTCAAACAATATGTTGTACAACTGATAACGTTGAAAATTATTGACTTGATAATTGTTATTTCATTAAACAAGTTTCTAAATATGTGATATTCATGTGTTCCTAAACGGGTTTTTAAACACGTAATTTCGTGTAACCTGTTTCTTAAGAGGTTCGTGTTTGTGTTTGAAAAAATGACACGATAAGTTATCGGTCGTGTTTTTGTCTAGCATGTCAGATCATCGTGCTTTATCGTGTCGTGTTTTATCGTGTCGTGTCTGACCTATTATGTCAGCCCTCTTTGGCTAGCTTAATATCAGATTTTTTTTACACGTTTTCCATAATCTTACCCTCACTCACATTGCTCTAGCATTATGTATGTTTATGTACATACAAATTTGATATTTTGACGATAAAGTTTTTATTTTAAATCTAAATATATTTGTTACTTTTGAAGATTATACGTGAAATTTAGGTTGTGCTATACAATATTTGCGGGCTTCTAAATATTTTCGACTAGTTATAGTTCTTTGTTGCTTTTTTAAGCGTAAAAGTTATCAATTCAACCCATTTTGCTAAAGATCGATCAAATTGGGTTGAAAATGGGTCAAATAGGTAAAGTGTTAAACATAACTGATATAAGAATGATCAAACTAGTATTTGTTTATTTTTGATCAAATATGATTATTGTAATGGAAACTAAAAAAGTATTACATGTTAATTTACATTACAACTTGATATTTAATGTATACTTTTTCCTTTCTTATATGTGTGACTAGAAGGTAATAAGTTTCTTCCCCTATGACACGAGTTTAGTGTAAAAGAATGATTTCACGAGTAAACTCATCTGTTTTTACCACCTCTATCCTTGTGGCTTGAGCCGTTATTTTTCATATGCCAGTCTTGTGGGTGTATATTTTATGTGTTTGTAGACAAATGTTGCAAGGTTTGGTGGGCATGTTGGGGGAGTATATGTAGTATATTTCTCTCAGACCACCTCAAATGCTCTCACTCGTGGATGTCCTTAGAGTGATGTGAAAGAGAGTTAAATAAAAATAAAGAGTCTGGCAATGACATGAGAAGCGTAAAGTGCGTATACACGGAAGGGTTTGGGCAAAGAATACGAGAAGGGAGGAGATAGGGAAGGGGAGGAGGAAGGTCGTGAAAATTCATAAAGGGTAAAGAGACAAGCACATTCACCTTTTGTCAGATATTTACTTTGTTGTCAAAAATTATCCTTTTTGTAACTAAAGACTCACGCAAATTGTCTCAAGTGAAATGCTAACATGCGAAACATTTATAATCTCGCTTTTGGACATTCTAAAAGTAAACACGTCATTAAAGTTTGCATTTAAGATGGCTTATTTTGTCGTTATGACTTTATTTATCTTTATCACACGAGTTCCAAACCTAACTATATATAAACCAAGGTCATAACTCACACAAAATGCTTATAATATTTACCTTAATATTGCATAGATATGCTATTGTATTACGTGAAAAGCAAAACCCTAGCCCTAGCATTGTTGTTAATATTCATTTAGTCACTACCATACAGGTATTATTAGTTGTTGCTTTTGATCATCATCCTATCGTCATTGCAAGCTTCTTTTATCATTGATATTTCCTCTATAAAGTAGAGACACCCTTACCCTAGCCTTGAATTTGTCCGCATGACAAAACAATTGGTTTGGGTTGGGTAATAACTTGAAAAAAGGTTATTTGAGCAAGCGGATTCAAAAGTTAAAAACAAGTTCTAACACAACTAAACTTTTTAAACATGATCAACCATGAAGTGACTAAGTGTGTAAAACTTATAACACAGGACAAACTAAAGTACAAGACGAGCATTATCAGTGATGGCATGTGGCTTTGGCGGTAGGGGTGACTAGTGGCGATAGGTGGTGGCGGTGGTGGTAGGTGGTAGGGTGGATGATAAATTTCAATATATGTATGACTATTTTGTCTCTTATTACAAACTAATTTCAATTCCTTTAAATTTCAAACATTTTGACAACTTCAAAATTCATTCATATTTTAATTAATTTGAAAAAATTCTAGTTCCTTTAAATTACATTTCATTCAAATTACAACCCAAATTCATTTTCAATTCCAATTTCACGCGAACTAAACGCCTCCTATAATTTAAAAATATACCTCTAAGCAATTCATGTTGCTCGGTCTAGTACTATTGTTTGCACCATTTTCCATATACAGCTTGAATTCATAAGGGTGATCAAGTCAATCCATTTTTATAAAAATTGGTCAAACTAGTTTGTAAGCAGGTCATAAAAAGTAAAGTATTAAACTTAACTAAAATAGAGACGAGCTAAATTAGTATTTATTTGATTTTGATGAGATATGATTATTATAGACTTTTTTTTTGTTGAACGAAACTAAAAAAGTAATATATTTTAAATTACGTTACGTATTGAGATTTAGTGTATATTCTTTTCTCCTAGCTTAGGTAGGCGTGTGGAGGGTAGTCAATTTCTTTTCATACGAGACAAGATTCATACCAAGGATGATTTAATGAGTTAACCCATCCATTTTACCACATCTATCCTTTTGGCCCAATCCATTGTTTGTTCATATGTGAGTATTGTGAATATTCCTTTTCTTTTTCGCATGCAACTGTTGCAAGGTTTGGTGAGCATGCTGGGGAAGTATCCGTGATGTATTTCTCTCGAAACACTTCCAACGCTCTCGCTAGTGGATGCCCGTGGACCGATGTGGAAGAGACATAAATAAACATATAAAGCATGGCAAGGGTAGTAAAAAGTCCGTCTAGACAAGAGGGTCTAGGCGAAGAATACCAGAATGGAAGAGAGAGGGATGGAGGGATGAGAAACAGAGGGCAATCCATGAAAATTTATAAGATATAAAGTGAGGGTGCGCTCGTCACCCTTTGTGATATAGATAGTTACTTTGTTGCTAAAAATTAGCCTTTTTTAATTAAAGTTTCATGCATATTGTCTCAACTGAAATGTAACACGCGAACACATGGACATTCTTGGTTGGGATCCTTTAAAGTGAACACGACATTAAAGTTTGCATTTAAGATGACTTATTTTGTCGTTATGACTTTATCTATCTTTATCACACGAGTCTATAACCTAACTATATATCAACGAAGGTCATTACGTCACACCAAACGCTTACAATATCTACTTTAATGCATATATATGCTATTGTATGACGTGAAGAGCAAAACCCTAGCCACGACATTACTGTCAATATTCGCTTAGTCATCACTATACAATTATTATTAGTAGTTGCTTTCGATCAATATCCAATTAATACAAACAAACTTCTTTTATCGTTGATGTTTTCTTCACGAAGTAAAAAAAACCTTGCCGGCTTGCCCTAGCTCCGAATTAGCCTGCATGCATCACAAAACAGTTGGTTTAGACCAGATAACAACTTGAAACTAGGTTATTTAAGTAATCAAAATCAAAAGTTTAAAAAAGTTATTACAAAACTAAAGTTTTTAACACATGATCAAACTATGAAGACAAAGTGTGTAAAACTTATAACACAAGGAAACCAAAGTGCAAGATGAACAAGATTACCAAAATCTAACGTCTACTTAAACACTCCTAATATATATTTCCCTAATATTATTATTTCGTTTTCAAGAAACAATAATAATAATATTTGCTCATATTCCGTTCGTCTCATTCGGTTTCTCTCTCTCCTCTCTAGAGACTCTCTCTCTGGTTATTTCTCTCTCTACGAGAGGACGAAGAAGACGAAGAGAACAACAACAATAATAACAACAATAATCACCAATAACCTCAAAAGCTATGGTGTCTACTCGCCGTGGTGGATCTGTATCCAACAACAACAAACGATCACCGTCGCCGGAGCAGAAACCCCCGTCGCCCAAACGCCAAAAGGTTCGTGTTCAGTTTCAAGGAATTTGTGCGTTGTTTCTTCAATTTGATGTTGATTGAGTCGGTTTTGGTGAGTTTTGGTTTGATTTCGTCGGTTTAGGTTGATAATGGCGGTGCATCGGAGAAATCGACGCCGGAGGAACCTCCACAACCGCCTGTTGTGGAGAATTTGAAAGAGTTGAGTTCGCCGATGGCGGTGGATCCGCCGGAGAATGCCAGAGGGAGCGGTGGAGGTGAGGCTGTTAGTGCGGGAAAGGCGGAGGCGGCTCCGGTGGCTTCTGTCGTCACTCCAGTCGCTCAAGGCAAGTGTTTTTGTTGCTATCTTGTAAATCTGTTGCATGTATGTTACTGAAACTCGTTCTGCATTGTTGAATCTTGTCTATTGTGGCTGTAGTTGTTAAGAATGTGGGATGGAAATGATCAAGTAGACATGAGTTTAGTTACAGAAGTAATTAGGGTTTTAATGAAGTTAGGTTTGGATAGCACACATTCTTAGAGTGTATAAGTTGACGTACATGCTTGATTGTTTGTATAAATTTTTATAAATTAGGTCTTCTAACTGCATTGTGGAAATCAGTTGCAAAGATGGTTAAAGAAACAGTGAATTGGGGAAATGGGGCACCGTTAAAAGGTTCGTTTAGAGTGCTAACTAGTAAAGAATGGCTAAAACTTATTGTTGTTTTGCTATTAATTGAACTAACAAGGGATTAAAGATGAGTCTTTGTATTGGTTCTTTTGAAGGGTCCGTGCCAGTTTTAGAAGAGAAACCTCGGGCAGTTTCTTCATGGAAGCCACAAAATCAAAGATGTGAAACCGCCACACCTTGGTGCAAACTTCTTGCGCAGAGTTCACTGGTTAGAACTCACCTCTGAAAATGAGTAATTATACGAAAATAATATTAGCACACATAAGCTTTTTGTATCTTTCATCAAATGGCTAGATTGTATGCTACGAGCGATTATAGAGCTTACATACATTGTTCTTGCAGAACCAAACAATGACAGTTTTTACAACAAGCTTTTCAGTTGGATCAAGCAGGAATTCAAATCTCTTAATTAAGGATTTAAGCGCGATTCTTTGCAATATCAAGCTCAATGAGGTATCGAGCAGTATTTCTTGCCACCTTATTAGGGATTCACATTAAGCACAAAAATGTTCACATTGATTTTAGGGTTTTTGGAGATGAACTCCATATTTTCTACTTGCAGTATGAGTACTTACTGTTTGTCAACATGATCAGCGCGAAGGCAGTTCTGTAGCTGTGCTTGAAAGCAAAGGTAGCAAGGGATGTGTCTATGTTAATGGGAAGCTTATAAAGAAGGGCACAACTTGTGTTTTGAATTCGGGAGATGAAATTGTTTTTGCTTCTCATGCAAATCATGCTTATGTATCCTTCTTTTAGAAAAGTCCTTTTGTTGAATGCATTATTTGTTATCCTTTCCCAACATTTTTCTTAATATTTTTCATAGATTTTCCAGCAACTGCCAAACAATGTCTTGTTAAAAACACATACAAAAATGCTTCATGTTGAAAGACGTGCAGGGGACACGTCAGCAGTTGCAGGTGCTTCTATGGCATCATTATCAAATATGAGATCAGATTTATCTCGATCAAAGCCTGCTGTTCAAAGTGCACCTAAAACTATTTTTGAACCCCCTAATCCTGATGATGAGATTGATGGTTTAGAAGTAAATTCAGCTACAAATACGGGTACTGATAGTGCATTTGAAATCGGAGCTGTAGGCAAAATCACACCTCCTGGCAGCAATCTAAACCCTAGTATTATTGAAACAAGAAATGTAAATATTTTGTTAATTACTTGTTCAAGGTTTATTAACATTTATCTGGATAATGAAAAGAGTACATTTTTAAACAGCCATTGGAAACAAGGGAATGGGACAGGGTTTCACTGCCTGCATCAGCACCAGGAATGTCTGAAAGATCTGCAATGTTGAAGGAAGAGATTCTTGCTGGGATTATTGATGGGCATGAAGTTGAAGTTTCTTTTGATGAATTCCCGTATTATTTAAGGTTTTATATATGATCACCACTTTTTATGTTATAAAAGGATATGTTGCTTACATGTTTTTTAAAAGAATTAAAAAAATAAACTCCTCAAGCAGGTGTTTTTGACAACCTGCCATCTTCTTTATGCAGCGAGAACACAAAAAAAGTGGTTATTGCAGCTTCTTATATCACTTGAAGCATAGAGACCGTGTTAAACATGCTTCTGATTTTTAAACTTTGCTTTACATGTTTTGTTAAAAGAATTAAAAATAAACCTCTCAAACAGGTGTTTTTGACACGCTGCCATCTTCGTTATGCAGCGAGAACACAAAAAACGTGCTTATTGCAGCTTCTTATATACACTTGAAGCATAGAGACCAAGTTAAATATGCTTCTGAACTTCCTACAGTGAATCCTAGAATCTTGCTTTCTGGTCCTGCAAGTATGGTCTTAATTCTACATTCCTACATATTTATCATTTGATTAAATTAAAGTCTGGATCGTTACCTATGGTAGAGTTATTCTCTTAAAACCCTTTCAGATTCTGAAATTTATCAGGAAATGCTAGCAAAGGCACTTGCTCATTATTATGGGGCCAAATTGCTTATATTCGATAGCCATTCCTTTCTTGGTGTAAGACTTATTCTGTCTGCGTTACTACCATTGATCTGTTATAGTATTCATTTGGGAATAAATAATTCAGTTAATTGAATTGCTTTAGGGTTTATCATCCAAAGCCGAGCTATTGAAAGAAGGAAGTGCTAGCAATGTTTTTAAGCAAAGTTCTGGGCCCACTACTCTGTTAACAGGCACTACAAGTAACCCTATTGAATTAGATGTTGGAAATGAAAATATTCCTTCTTCTTCGCTCCCCCTTGACTCAAAACAGAAAATGGAGGTTGACTTTGTATTTCCTGCTGTAGGACCCTCTAAAAGCCCTGCATTTAAATTGGGTATTTTAACAAAATGAATTTGCTTGATCTTTGTTTATTTTAGTTTGTTCTCTTTGTAACAAATTGAAGTACAATTGTGTAGGTGATAGAGTAAAGTTCATAGGTGGATGCATATACTCTTCATGTAGTTCAAGGTACAATTTGGTTATCACTTTCTGCGTATCTTTTCTTTTCTGGCAATTTTAACCCATCTGTTTATGAATCGGCTGATATTGGGTTATATAATATCTCAAAAAGGGAATGGATTGAAAAGTTACCCAAAGTGAATCTTAATGCATACAACCTCCTAAATCATTATTCAAAGACTTAGACTATAATTGTAATGTCAATCTGACCAAATTCTTTCAGCCGGCACCAAAGTTGCTTGTTTCAACCCCTTATCCAACCCATATCTTTTATTTGACTGGCTTTTTCATTTGTTCTGTGATCACTATGCTTTCTTGATCTTAGGGGTCCAACTTCTGGAGCGCGTGGGAGGGTTCTCTTACCTTTTGAAGACAATTCTCTTTCAAAAATTGGTGTAAGGTTTGACAAACCAATTTCTGATGGAGTTGATTTAGGTGGACTCTGTGATGGCGGTTATGGATATTTTTGCTCTGGTAATCTCATAACCTTTTATATGCACTGAAACTTGAATCCGCTTGTTTTAATTGGAATCCTGTACTCCATCTGACATGGTTTTTTAATGCTCTTTACGCCTACCAGCTAATGAAATCCGTTTGGATTCAACGGGTGTACAAGATCTTGATAAATCACTCATCAGCGCCTTGTTTGAAGTAGGCTTTGCTTCTAAAATTAATTTATTCTTTCTTACTTCGAAAAATAAGTTTTTTATTTTGTCTGTAGGTTGTATCCAGTGAGAGCAGGAAGATTCCTTTCATTTTGTTCATGAAAGATGCAGAGAAATCCATAGTTGGGAGCTCAGAATCTTATTCAACATTTAGAGCTTGGCTTGAAAAGCTCCCAGACAATGTTGTTGTAATAGGATCACAAACTCAAAACGACAATCGCAAAGAAAAAGTAATATTCCTCAAAATTATGTCATATAAATATGCCGTAAAAACTGTTGACTGTTACTTGGGAGTTCCTCGCCTGTTTATTAGGCTTTAGGACTTCATGTGAAGGTCTATTGAAGTATCATGTTTTAGTTAGTGTATTAATTTGCTTTCATTGCAGTCACATCCTGGTGGTTTGCTTTTCACAAAATTTGGCAGCAACCAAACCGCTTTGCTTGACTTTAATCTTCCGGTAATGAAATTTCGATTGTAGTTTTTTCTTTTGTTGATTGGTTCAATGGCTAATGCATTTTTAGTAGAGCAAACTGAAAATATTACTAGCACTTGGTAGTGGCATTATGCAAACCTAGTAGAACATGATTAAAAGATCACTAGCACTTCTTCATTAATGCCATGTACTTTTAATCATACTCTGTGGAAGCTAACTTTTTTTTTTTTTAATAACGTTTAGAGAGTATTTATGTTAATTTGTAATATTTAGCTAATTGTTCTATTGGTAACACTATTGGTACGTAGATATCAATCATTTTCATCTAGCATGTGGGCACCCCTTAGCATAACAATAAACTTAACTTGGAAAGCTGCAATAACAGTAAATCAAATTACAATTAAAGCATTTTTTTTCCTTTTCATTTTAATGTTATAATTTTTTAGAAGTGAATGTGTTTTTCAGGATATTGGCAGATTGCATGAAAGGGGGAAGGAGGTTCCCAAAGCAACTAAGCTTTTAACAAAACTTTTTCCTAATAAAGTGGTCATTCACATGCCACAGGTTTGTGCCCTAATTCCTGTTTGTTTTTTTCTCATTGCATTTTTATTTTCAATTTTTTTTTAGATTATGAGCTTTTGCAGGATGAGAATCTTCTTGCTAGTTGGAAGCAGCAATTGGACCAGGATGCTGAGACTTTAAAATTGAATGGAAATCTTAATAATCTACGTAATGTAAGCAACCTTTCATTTCTAATCATTAACCAATGTACACATTCCATTCTTTCAAGCAATAATTTAATTATCTTTTCTCTTATCCATGGTGCTATATCATATCTCTTAAATATGATAGTTTATTATAAATTTGTAGCGAGTAGAGGGACTCATGGTTTGTTTGTTATGAGGTTTAGGAATGAGGGTATGGGTTTGAAAATATTACCTGTTTGTTTTTAGGGTACTGGTTTAGAAAAACCCAAAGAATGAGGGTTTAGAGATAAGTGCCAGATGTGGAGGGTTTATATAAAAATATATGGGCCTTTTCACTCTTTTTTTTTTTCTCTAACTGTGCTTCTCTCTCTCTCTATTTCCCTCCTATTAATTAATATTTCCAATGCCCATCCCACTTTATGAAACAAACAAAATTTTAAACGAACATAACTTTTCCGTTGTCGTCCTGTTCTTTCAAATCTGTACCCCTTTACAAACCAAATGCCACCACGTAAATAGCTTTCTTTTTAATAACTGTTAGTCTGTTAGTTATACCAGTTTCATTTTGTGTATTTTATCTTTGAGAAATTATGGAATACACAATCATCTAATAGTGACCGATTATTTCATAGTGATGAGGGCAAATAGGTCATATTGACTTGAATTATTTCTAAGATTTGGAAATGTTCCAGCTTTGTGGGACCTATCAGATGGCAATTGATTCAAACTGGTGACTTTTGTGGTTGCATAAAGAATTAAAAATTATTATGCAGGTTCTAAACCGTATTGGATTAGAATTTGAAGGGTTGGAGACATTGTGCATCAAGGATCAGTTGCTTACGAACGAAGGTATTCAGTTTTTTCTTTCATTACGGAACATATTACATGTGAAATATATATATTTTTTCTAAATGGATTATCATAAAAACCAAAAGAAATTAATTAAAGGTGCTGAGAAAGTCGTCGGATGGGCTTTAAGCCATCATCTAATGCAACATGCTGAAGCTGATCCAAATGCAAGACTTGTTCTTTCAACTAAGAGGTTCGAAATAATTGAAATTCAATTGTCTTAATTGTTGTGTTTATGTATTTTCTTTTTTGATGGGGAGCATGTATTTGATTGATTTGTCAACATTCCCACTCGGCAGTATACAATATGGTGTTGGAGTTTTCCAAGCAATTCATAATGAATCCAAGAGCTTAAAGAAATCTCTCAAGGTGATTTTAGTGATTTATATTTGTTGATTATTTGATTATTGAAACCGGTGCACATTTCAAAATGCTTTTCATAGAATCGTACTCACCTTTATACAAACATGCATTTACAGGATGTTGTGACTGAAAATGAATTTGAGAAAAGACTTCTAGCTGATGTCATACCTCCTAGTGATATAGGAGTAACATTTGACGATATTGGAGCGCTAGAAAAAGTCAAGGATACATTAAAGGAGTTGGTTATGCTCCCTCTGCAAAGGCCAGAGCTTTTCTGCAAAGGCCAATTAACCAAGGTTTCACATCTTTTTGATTTTTTCTTTTTGAAGTTGGAATTTTATCATTTAGTTACTCGAAGGTTCGGGGGTGGTAGGTAGAGGTGGCAATTTCAATCCATTTGTATGGGTTGATTTTGGTTATGTTTATTTTTAAAGGTCAAATCGGTTAAGCTTAAAGATTCAACTAAAAACAATTGAAAGCTAGGTAGTCAAAGTTGCAAGACGCTAGGCTCGCCCTACTTGCAAGGTGCAATAAAAGTGCACTCGAGACAAATAAATCACAATAATAATAAACACACATGCATATATGTATGCATATGTATGGTTGTATATGTATGTATATATATATATGTATATGTATGTGTATAAGTTAGTACCATTCCTGCATTCCACGAGCATATGAAAAACTTTTTAGAGTTAGCAACTAGAATCATCAAATGAGTACCAAAAGTTCAAAACTAATAACAATTTGCCAAAAATAAGCTAGATTATTGTTCATCATTACCAACTAGTGATTAAGCCTTTTCTTTAGAACCCTAGTTCACACTAGGGTTGTTCATATGCCGAGCCGAAACGAGCAGACCTTTGCTCGTGCTTGGCTCATTACAAACCGAGCCGAGCTTATCGGCTTTGTTTACAACCTAACCAAAAATCAAACGAGCATTTCTAAGCAAACGTCGAGCGGTGAGCGATTTGGTCAGCCGTAGCTCACATCTCCTCTAAACATACTCCTAAATCTACATCAATGTCCATCATTGGACTAGAACCCTTAATCACTTGAGGAGGAACACCATCACTAAATTTTCTTGATATCCCTAGGCAACAAGCCTTTTGGTGGTTAAAACCTAAATAAAAAATTGAATCTCGCCTCTCCTCTGCGTTTAGGCGTGCTCCTCATGCGCTTTTGACTACTATGAAGTGTTGCAAAATCGGTTCAGGCGGCCGATTAATCGGCCTAGGCGGCCGATCGGCTACTAGTCGCTAGTCGGCCGCCCACCTAGGAGTTTTTGCCTAATCGGCCAATTAATCGCTAGGCGGTCAACGGTGGTCAAATTCGGCCCTAGGCGGTCCTAATAGGTCAAAAATCAGAAATTCTGGCGAGTTTTCTGGCCAGATTCCGGCTACTCCCGGCCAGATCCGGTGACTTTTCGGCCAGATTCTGGCGACTCTTGAAATTCCGGCGAAAATTTGTAAATTACGGCTAGATTTGTTTATATGTATATAAAACTAAACATTTTTATAAATATTACATATAAAAATGTGTATATATATGTAAAATTGAAAATTATATATAAAAATTCAAAATCGACTAATCCCGATTAATCCCTAGCAGGTACCCACCGCCCGACTCACCAGAAATTCTGGTGAGTTTTCTGGCCAGATTCCGGCTACTCCCGGCCAGATCCGGTGACTTTTCGGCCAGATTCTGGCGACTCTTGAAATTCAGGCGAAAATTTGTAAATTCCGGCTAGATTTGTTTATATGTATATAAAACTAAACATTTTTATAAATATTACATATAAAAATGTGTATATATATGTAAAATTGAAAATTATATATAAAAATTCAAAACCGACTAATCCCGACTAATCCCGATTAATCCCTAGTCGGTAGCCACCGCCCGACTAGCGCCTAGTGATTTTTACAAAATTGCTACTATGGTTATTAGTCATCTTCAACTAGTATTGGCGCCCCAGCTACGTGGCGGGGCATGTAGTTTTTGCGTACTTATAGTCTTAATTTGTGGTTGTATATTTCGAAACTTTGACACAATAGGAGTATTAAATTTTGTAACGTAAAAATAATAGTAAAATAAAATGTTATTGCATAATAAAACAAAACATTAAACAAATAAAAGAACCTACAAAAAACACAACAAAAGCTGGAAAAAAAATACATGGCACAATTATAAAAAGCGTGCCGAAGGGAGGGAAAAAAAAGAAAATCTGACCCAATCACAAAGTTACACGTGGCACAATTGCACAATTCAGCCAATGCTCGTTTAGAACTGTAGACTCCTTCAAATGTATATTATAGAAATATAAACCTTCTAAATCGCTTTCTTAGAAAATCCATAGAGAACATTTTGAAAATACTGCTTTGTTATTCGATGTAACAAAAAAGGGGGAAAAAGTGTGTGTCCAACCCAACCTGTTTTGATCCCTTACACAACCCACTAAGCTATCTTTTTTGTCAGCCCCTAGCTGTAGGAATTTAAAGTTAACCGCTTCACAACTCCTTTCTGTTTATTTGTTTATTTACACATAAGTTTACTTTTGCTGTTCAATGTCTCGATCTTTCCTGATTGTCTTCAGGCCCATCTACTTTCTGGTTTCAGTCTTGCTTTTACATTCTGGCCTTCATGCATACTGAACTAGTGATCTGATATGCATACAAGTGTCTGAACTTAAAAATGTGCGGCATTTACATATTTCCCCTTCCTAAACTCATTAATTACATATTTACCCAAGCCAAAAAATTAATTACATCTTTCCCCTTTCTAAAACGTATATATTACATACTTATCCATTTTGTTAAAATTAGTTATTAATGATTATTGTATCCATATTTATACTAAATTATTTTCACACTTTTTTCTTCTTATCAACATCAATCACATATTTCATCAATTTCGAGTCTTATATATAAATAAAAAATATTAAAATTACAACTCCAAATACAAAAGTTTAAAACTCTTTTCGAAAACAGTAATCACTGATAATTAAAGTACATATTCAAATATAAAACACAATGTCAAAGTTTTTACACAATTATAATAACAAATCATCAATACGTAAAAGTTCCTTAGTAAAAACAAGGTAAAATGATCATTTGATTGGTTAATTTTAATGAAATGAATAAATATGTACAGGGCAAATATGTAATTGATTTTATGCCTTGGGGAAATATGTAATTTATGGTCTTAAGAAGGGGAAACATGTAAAAATCCCTAAAATGTATTTGGAACAAAACTGAGGTCTGATATTGGTTTTGAATTTACAGCCATGCAAGGGTATTCTTTTGTTTGGGCCTCCTGGAACTGGAAAGACTATGTTGGCTAAGGCTGTGGCTACTGAAGCTGGTGCTAACTTCATAAATATATCCATGTCAAGCATTACATCAAAGGTTAGTTTTTACAACTGTCTGCAGATAAGTTAAATATTGAGATGGTAATTTTGACCCATTTACGTACTAATTGGTCGATTTGTGTTGTGTTTTAACTCATATGCCAGACAAAATAGTTGTTTATAGTTTCTCTAAGAAATGGGTCTACCCCTGTGCTAAAAAGGAGTAAAGGACCCATTTTAGCATGAACCCCTGTTGACCTATTTTCAACCTGCCATCTCTAGTTAAATTATTTCATTAACATTACTTAGAGAACAAAGCTTCTGCTCAGTGCTCACGCATTTTCCATTGTCTTCTACTCAGTGGTTTGGTGAGGGTGAGAAGTACGTCAAGGCTGTGTTCACACTGGCTAGCAAAATTTCTCCAAGCGTTGTTTTTGTGGATGAAGTATGCTTACAGATAGTTTTGCTTTTGCCTATAATCATTATTATTATATTTTAATAAACTAATCCATAAAGCATGCGTTAATTCATTTTCCAAGGTGGATAGTATGTTGGGGCGGAGAGAGAATCCAGGGGAACATGAAGCCATGCGTAAGATGAAAAATGAGTTTATGATGAATTGGGATGGTTTGCGCACAAAAGATACAGAAAGAGTTCTTGTTCTTGCTGCCACAAATAGACCTTTTGATCTTGACGAGGCAGTTATTAGAAGGCTTCCACGTAGGTAAAATATGCTCCAACTTCTTCATTGGTAGATCTGGTAACGGGAAAATGTTATGAGCTTTTTGTACTTGGTATTGTTACCATACCAAACTGGTGCCCACTGAACAAGACAGTAGCGGTACCGAGACTCGATTTTGCCCAGTTTCGGTATTGGTACTAGGTGCTACCGGTACCGGTAAATATCGAAAAGTACATATTTGGTACCGAGTACCCAAAATAGTTTTTTTCAACCATTTTGATACAATTTTTAGGACATTTCAATGTTTTATAAATCCAAGTTCAAGCTTACGAATGCCTTTTCTACAATTTTGAGATATTATAAATTCTTAAATAGGCATTCAAGAATCAGGTAACAACATATTTTCTAGCCAAAAAGGAAAAAAAACACCAAAGTCGTACCTAATTGGTAGTTTATTGTTTGACCCGAAACCATTTTTATACCTCTTTTTTTTTTTTTTTTTGTGTGAATGATTAGTATCAAATACACATTAGAAGACTTTCTACCCGTATCCTAACTTTCTTTAAAAAAAATATTTACTGGATTGGTCTGTTGTATGCTAATGATTCTTTTAATGACGTTAATGTTTTTTTACTTTTGCAGATTAATGGTGAATTTACCAGATGCCCCCAATAGAGCAAAGATCTTAAAGGTTATACTAGCAAAAGAGGATTTGTCTCCTGATATAGATTTGGATGCAGTGGCAAACATGACCGACGGATATTCTGGAAGCGATCTTAAGGTTCAATATTCTACCTTTTCATTTTTATAATCACGAATGATGAAAAATGCTAGAAGCAACCTTATGTCACCTGGCATCTTTAATTGCAGAATCTATGTGTAACTGCAGCTCATCGGCCAATTAGAGAGATCATAGAAAAGGAAAAGAAGGTATCTATATTATATAGAAGTGACAAGTTTGAGTGTTCAAACATTTACTTTTAAATGTGTTTATTGGGGTTATTATTATTATTATTATTATTTATCTCTAATGGGTCAACCGGGTAAAATTTTAAAAACTACCCTGGTCCCAAATCAACAAGAAAATAATAGTCTTAGGAATTTATAATTAATGCATTTTATAATAGGTAAATGTCAATTTTACCCTTTTAAATGCTCAATGGTATAATATGACAATGCAGTTTTGTTGGTAGTGTAACTGAGGGTAGAATGGGAAACTTGATAAATATTTTGGAAGTGAACATTCGATTTGGACAAATTAAAATTGGAAGGTTGACACTTTTTCTGGAACGGAAGAGTAGCTTAAATGGAGGGGGTCAAACGAGTTGTAACTAAAGTCACTGAAAGTGTATATTTATTGCATAAAACCTTCTAATTCATTTTATTAAAAGTTAGATTATTATTAAAGTACAATACCTTTTTGTATAATTAATGCATTTTATAATAGGTAAATGTCAATTTTACTCTTTTTAAATGCTCATAGTATAAATATGACACTTAATTCTTTAATGACATGTAAATCGTCTTCTAAATCTTAGCATAATTGATTTTGTTTTATTATTAAAAATGTGAATGATTTTGTTGTGAAAGATCCTCCTAATATATTTATTTTTGTGGTTTGGTGGCAGGAGCATGCAGCAGCTATAGCAGAAGGCAAACCTGCTCCAGCTTTAAGTGAAAGTTCTGATATTAGGCCTTTAAACTTTGATGACTTTAAATTTGCTCATGAACAGGTAACAACACACCCGTTTGGCCCATGATAATTGAAACATCCGACTTCACACATATTATAAGAAAACTATATGAATTAGGTATACGCTGGGTGGCAAAATGGGTAATCTGTCAAAATTGCTAGTTTTTGGTGTGGGTTAAGGCCGGGTCTGGGTTGGTTGACCCGCAAATGCTTTTAGATATATAAGTTTTGTAATTAGCTCGTGTTAGATATGATTACAATTCTATTTTCATTTTTTTATTATTAAGCGATTTGGAAAGTTGTATGCATTTGAATACATGTCAGATGTCTATTAACCAGTTTATCTTGCTTGTCATGTTTCACCAGTTTTCTTTTTAATTAAAACTTTTTAAATTACACCCCCAAACGACCTTGTTTTGTTGTCATAATTCTAAGATGGGTTTTAAAACAACAACAAAGGGGTCTATGTACCCGAAACACTTTTTGTCCCAGGATTTTTTTGGTACGGGTCAAAACTGGGTGGCTTGATTTGAGACACTTTTTGTCGAAGATTTTCAAATTGTTTATACATAATTATCATGTCAAGCATGTTTTAAAAAAGTTATATTTCAATAATCTTGTAATTTGATAAAATAAAACGATTGTGTATTAAGAAAATAAACTTTGGGCGAGTTAGATGAAAACAAAACCTTACTTACTCTACTCTTTTTGTATAGGTTTGTGCCAGCGTGTCCTCTGAATCTGTAAACATGAACGAGCTTGTGCAATGGAATGAACTCTACGGAGAGGGTGGTTCCAGAAGAAAGAAAGAGCTCAGCTACTTCATGTGACGGTTTCAAAACAAGTTGTGGAAATCGGATGGAAGAAGTTTCCATAATGTTTGTACAATGAAGTATAGGCACTTCCTTTTGATCAACTCAAATTTTTACTTTTTCTGCCATTTGTATCTTCTAAATGTAGTAAAGTTTTGTCTTGTGAGGTGGCATAAAGGCGGATGTTGGACTAAGGGGCTGCATCAGCTTTTGTTTTGTTTCTCCCCCATCTCTCTTTGTGGTCATATGAAGAACACCTTTTTATCTTTTTCTTTTTTCCTTTTTTTTTGCTTACTATATTTTTTAACACAAATTCGGATACAACTATAAGTTACATTGATCTTGTGCATATTCTCTAATACATTCGTTTTCTTCTTTTTTCTTTCTTTTTTCCGTTTGTTTCTCTAAACTATTAGGTGGTCTTGCTAGTTCACCAAAATGATCTTGTTGACTTGGTCAATTGAACACGTAGTTGTTGATACGCAAAATCCCATAAGTATGAGCATGTAAACTTTTTGGCTCTTAGATCTACTCTTTAGTAACAGTAGTAGACAAATCAACAGTGTGTCATGGTTAAATGGCTTGTTTAGAGTTTAGAAAGACATCACTAAAGTTCCATGCTCTCACATGGATAATAGATATTCATACAAGATGCACGTAGCAATTGGTTTATGTTTGAAAATATACTATTAAAATCAGATAAAAAACTTTTATCTATAATGATACGCAATTTTTTTTCCTGAAACAAATTATAAATGTATAAGTTATAAATCAGTGTATTACATAGGGTTGTATAATAGAAATTATAACTCTATAATATATATTACACATGTTGCATAACATAATATATAATATAATATAATATAATAATATAATATAATATAATATAATATAATATAATATAATATATATAATATAATATAATATAATATAATATAATATAATATAATATAATATAATATAATAGGTTATAGACACGTGTATTACATGGTGATGTATAATAAAAATTATATAATATAATCAAGACTGATGAAGAATTAGGATTTCCGCGACAAGGATCTGCAAATTAAGACCATCCACCACTCCTGTAAACAACCGCAAGATCACCCTTACCACTTGGAAACCAAACAAAATCCCTCCTCTAGACCCTATGTGTTCTCTTAGTTTTTTTGGTGACATTACTATCCCAAAACCAACAAAACATCTTCAAAATCCAAATCGAAAGTAATGATCGCATTTTTCAATGGCTAGCGTGATCGATATCACATAAATAGGAACGTAAAAAGAAAGAAAGAAAGAAAAAAGGAATGGCTGGCATGGTGGAGATGACGGCAGGAGAGGAACTGGAGACGACAAGTCCGACTGAGGTTGAAATTAGGGTTTCACTCTCTCATTGCAAATGGGTCATAATTAACGGGTCAAAAGATCCATGGTTTTTGTTAACTGGATAAAGATATTTGGGCGGAAAAATATGTGTGAGATTAAATACGAAGGTGGCATGTGTTAGGTCTTGTAATATTTTATTAGTATTAAATTAGATAGCACATTCTATAAAATAAGTTACTTTAAAAGTTGTGTAATAATTTCCTTTTAGGAATTTAATCCAAATGTAAAAGTGATGTAGCGGTTTATTGTTTTTCTTAGACGAAGCTTATGGGAGCATTTTTTATTTTTGGGTGTTTTAGAATTTTTTTTTTTCTTACTAGTTTAAAAACCCATGTACAATACGGAATAAATGAAAATATTAAATTAATAGTTATTATTATTTAAAAATTAAAAAATAATTTTTGAGATAAAATATGATTGAAATTATATATAATCACTACTTTAGGTGATAAAAGAAAAACAATATTTTTTGAAACTTTCGTCTTAAAAAAACTTTTGCTTTAAAAAATTATTTTTTTAAAACTCCAAAATTTTATAAAAATACTTTATTAAGCAATGCCATTTTTTAAAAGTTCTTTGTTTAAGAAAACTTCATATTTCTTAAATTTATTGTATTTAAAAAGATTATGTTTTTAATAAAAAGAAACATGTTTTAAAATTTATCAAAAAGTTGTTTTATAATTTGAAACATATATAAATAATCATTAGCATTTAATGTATCATTAAATGGTTAACTTTCATTGTAGTAACAACACGTGTTCAAATCCTATGTAGAGCCTAGATGAATAATGTAGAAAAATAGCATGTGCCTTCTAGAAATTTTGATTTATTAACATAGATATTTTTTCCTATAAATTGTTTTCTTCTTTTCTTTTCTAGTATTTATTTTGAAGTAAATTACACGTACAGTCTTTGAGGTTTGCACGTATTGTAATTTCAATCCCCACTTTTAAAAAAGTACAAACGTGAGCCTGAACTTTGCATGGTATGCACACCAGCAGTCTCTGACGTTAGCGGAGGTTAAATTACTCTGTTAAGGCAATGCAAAATTACCAATATACAGTACCCCTAAATTTAAAAAATAATAATTCCTAAATAAAACCTAACATACCCCTCTCAAACCCCTCACCTCACCCTCTTCCTTCATCTTCTTCTACCATCTCTGTCTTCAAGACCACCACCTCTCCATAACAATGTGATAAATCAAGCACCACCACCACTCCATCATCATCACCACCAGCGCTCCATCTAGATCTCTCTCTCTCTATCTCTTTCTCTCTCTCCGCCACCATGTGTAGGTAGCGACGATGGTGGTAGGTTGAGGGTGGTTGGGTGACAGTGGTGGTGGGTTGAGGGTGCAGGCGACGATGGTGGTGATAGGATGAGGGCAGAGGCGGCTGTGGTGATAGGTTGAGGTTGCAGGTTGTGATGGTGGCGGGTTAAGGCCTGAGGGTGAAGGCGGCAGTGGTGATGGTGGGTTGAGGGTAGAGGCGGCAGCGGTGGGTGTTCAATGTAAGGAATTACATTGTGGAGAAGAAGATAAAAAAGAAGTGGTATTTTGATCTTTTTTTTTTAAACTTACAGAGAAACTAAACGTTTTGTTAGTGTCAGTGACTGTCAGCGTGCACTCATTGCAAAATTCTAGCGCGGCTCTGTAATTTTTATAATTGTAGGGTAGTTCGTGCAAACCGTAGGGACTAATCGTGTAATTTACTCATATATTTTATTAAATTTTTTTAAGGGTAGGCGGCACGCACGTAATGAATCTCGTATGCACGCCTCTACATGTCATTGACTGCATTAATGTTACCGTAGGACTTTGCCGCAACACACACATCTTTCACTAATTTAATCTCCTAATTATCATATCGCAACGTAACGCACAATGCATAATATTGTTTTTAATATGTATCATTTATGTGTTTAAACATGTTAATGTACATGCCGCAATACGTGCAACGAAGTTCGTAAACACGACGCTACGTTCGGTCACGTCCCAGTGCGACAACATTGCTAAAGAGAATGAAAGTTATAAAATCTTTATCTTTATCTTTATCTTAATCTTTATACTCTAATAAAAGAGTAACTACGAATGACATTAATTATTAATAATATTATTTAAATTTTTTAGATTAAAATAGTTTTTAATAAACTAAGTAAGAGTTTTTTTTATTAATATTATTTCTAAAAAACAAAATTTTATAAATTCTTTTTATAAAACATCAAACTTTTTTAAAAATACGAAATATTTTATAATTAGTGTTTTTAAAAAGTAAAATTTTTTAAACAAAAAACAATTCAAATGAAGCTCTAAGAAGGTTTTTAAAAAATACATTTTCTAAAACATTTATAATAAGAAAGATTCTTATCTTAAAATATTATTTTTAATCAATAAATTTTATTTTAATTATTTAACCCGATATACGGCTTTACTAAAACTAGTAACATATATTATTCTTTGGACGATAAATTTGTCACTCTGTTTCGAATGATATGTGTTATATTAATCCGGTCCACCTATCCGTTTCCCAACCGGGACCGTACTGACCATTTGACTTAACTTTAAATATTTTTACTTAAATTGAGACTTGAACCACGATTTCGTATGTTTACATATTATAGGTAACTCGGTAGTTGAGCTAAGGATGGTTAACGTATATAAAACGTATATAAAACTGTTTTAATAACGTCCCATTTTATAAACCCTAGTCGTCACTGTCAAACAACTGTACGATAACACCTCTGTGAAGGAGAGGGGATACAGCCCGCAGCCACCATTAAAACTCTCTAATGGCTCACCTACAGGCAATCGCATCTTCAACAAAGCCCCTTATTCATGCTTCAATTTCAGGTATTCTATCTGCATGCACACAACACGCATATTAATGGTACGATCGACGATCGACGTCAAATGATTTCCGCCAATGCGTTTCGGTTCTCTGTGATTGTTGTTGTTTCGATGAAAAGTAACAGTTTGTGAATGTGTGGTGCGTTTTGTTGTAGAATGCAAATTTGGAGCTAAAGCAAGTGAATTTGGTGGAGTTGCATTTGTTCATCGAAGCACTAGGAATGTTTCTCAGGCCTGCAAATCTCAAGGTACTTTCTATTTAATCAGTTTGAGATTGAGCATACCTTATCAGATTCATTTTTTTATGTTAATTTTGTTTTTATTACGATTATATGTTGGATTGTATTAACTTAGGCACATGAATGTGGGTTGATTGTGTCTTTTATAAGCCATTTAAACCGATCAAACTGTTTAAACTGAAGTAATTCGGCTGAATCGGCTTGTTTTGAGATTGGTACTGTTTGGTTTTGGTGGTTTAATGATCCGGTTGGCGGTTGCTGTTTGGAACTTGGAACTGGTGGTTTAGCCTTTTTTATTTATTTAGTTTCATTTTTGGAAAATGCAGTTATATACATTTTAGATTTTTGAATACAAACTAACAATTTTAAAGAATCCATGCTCAAATCATGAATCCTAACCGCCAAACTGCTAAAACCGGCCAGCATACCCACCTAGCCAATTTGGTCTGTCGTTTTCCGAAATGGCAGTTAGTGGTCCGTCCTAGAATTTGTGTCGAATCCATTCAAACTGTGCCTGAATAGTTATAGAATCTACTTATATTAACAAATTTCTGATTACTTTTTCACCCATACCAAATTTATCCTTCTATTAGGGGTTTGTTTGTTAAGGCTTTGTTAAAAGTGAAACTTGGATTGGTCAAAGGAAGGATAAATTGGTAGAGGGACAAAAGTTGGCAGAACATTATTTTTCATGTAGAATCTATTGCAAGTTCACTTGTGCTAATTCTAATTGGGAACACTCTATATCTTATTTGTATTTTTTCATGTGCTAAAAGTGCATAGAAATCCTATCTTATATATGGAATGTGTTTGATGGACAGCAATTCAAGCAGTGTTGGCCAGTGATACGGAAATACAAGCGTCAACTGCTACGAATGGAAGGGGTCTTCGTGGGAAATTGAACAAAGTTGTCCTAGCGTACAGTGGTGGCTTGGATACTTCAGTAATTGTTCCTTGGCTAAGGTACAATGCTAATTGAAAAACATATATTTTTTCCAGTTTCTTATCATCTTATGTGTGTTCAGTCTACCTATCCTCCTGTTGCTTATCCATACGCTTCATGCAAACTTCACAACAGTCTATGAATTCATGCAAATTCCTATTTGAGGTGGTTTGGGTGTTTGGTTATTAGATTTGCCATGTTCATCGATTTTTATTACATTGAAAATACCCCCAAAAGTTGAAATTCGGATTTCAGAATATGTTTTTCGACTGATCTTTCTTATCCTAACTTTACCTTTAATGTTGCAGGGAGAATTATGGTTGCGAGGTTGTTTGCTTTACTGCAGATGTTGGTCAAGTAAGTTTCTAGTGTTTATAGTATTCAATGTTGGGTTTGTGAAGGCTTTGGGCTTGGGCCCATGTTTAAGTTTTCTTGTTTATTAAGTTGTTAACCCTAATTAGTCTCTATATATATCCATGTCATGCATTTGTAATCTTTGTACTGAGCAAATAAAGAAAAACCCTAGTTGCAGCCCGTGGACGTAGGTCACATCGACCGAACCACGTTAAATTCTCGTGTTCTTATTGCTTTCGTGTGCGTACGAGTGTTTTGTGTTTATTTCCGCTGCGTAAAGATACCTAACAACTGGTATCAGAGCATCAGGCTCTTGAAGATTTCGTACGAAACACGCCGCCCGTGTACCTAGGGTTTCTGCCGCCGCCTAGGGTTGCCGCTGCCGCCTAGGTTTCTGCCGTTGCCGCCGCCGCCTAGGTTTCTGCCGTTGCCGCCGCCGCCTAGGTTTCTGCCGTTGCCGCCGCCGCCTAGGTTTCTGCCGTCACCGCCGTTGCCGCCTAGGGTTTCTTCCGTCGCCGCTGTCACCTAGGGTTTCTGCGCCGCCGCCTAGGGTTTTGGTTGGAAGTACCGGATCTGGTTTGTCTATCCTTTTGTTGACTGGTTATCAACTGTTCAGCGCGCTTGTTTTTTGAAGACTTGTCTTTGTTTTGCTATTATGGCTGAAGACGGGAAGACTGTGATCGAAAAGTTCAATGGTACTGATTTTGGTTGGTGGAAAATGCAAATAGAAGCATTATTATGTCAAAAGGATTTGGATATGGTACTGGAAAAGAAACCGGAGAGTATGGAGAAAGCTGAAGAAACAGTTTGGAATTCCAAGGACAAGAAAGCTAGAGCAGTTATTATGTTATCTTTGACGAAGAGCGTTGCTTTTAACATCATGAAAGAAACCACTGCAAATGGTATGATGTTGGCTCTGTCAAATATGTATGAAAAGCCGTCTGCTGCTAACAAGGTGTTCTTGATGAGGGAACTGTTCATGACGAGAATGAAAGAGGGAAGCTCAGTCACCTCTCACATTAATGATTTGATGTCTATTCTTACCAGATTAGAATCAGTCGGAATAAAATTCGATAATGAGACTCGAGCTCTGGTGCTGCTATCTTCACTGCCTGATAGTTGGTCCGGGACTGTAACTGCTGTTACAAATTCTATGGGGGCTAACGAAATGACATTTGAAAAGATCCGAGACATTGTGATAGGTGAAGATACACGTCTGAAAAGTGCAAATGTTGGATCATCTTCTGAGATGTTACATGTTGGCAGGGGAAGGGAAAATAGCCGAGGTAGTGGGAGTCTGGGAAAGAGTTCAACTCGGACTTGGAAAAATGTGAGGTGCTGGAACTGCAACGAAGATGGACATGTTAAGAGTCAATGTCCAAAGAAAGGTCTGAACACTGCTGCTGAGGATGTCAATGATGATGACATGTTAATTCTTGAGGCTAAAAACAATGTGGACTCTTTGATCATGGATTCTGGTTCTTTATTTCACGCCGTACACAACGGTGAAATGATGGTGAATCTGAAAACAGGCGATTTTGGGAAGGTAAGTCTCGCTGATGGTAGAATGCTTGATGTAATGGGCATGGGTGATATTGATTTGGTGACTCCATGGAACTACATGGAACCTGAAGAATGTCAAGGTGATTCCGGGTTTGAAAAAGAAATTAATTTCCGTTAGTAAACTGGATGAACAAGGACTGGAAGTCAAGTTTGGTGGTGGTAAATGGAGGGTAATCAATGGGAATCGGGTGATTGATTGTGGTGATAAGCATGGGTCATTGTACATGGTGGAGGTACCTGCTGAGGGATTGATCAACCCGGTTAAGCAAGTCAAAGTCGGGTTCGCTAAATCTGCTGCTAAGAGAGTTCATTTTGCAAACATGAAGTCTGGAGCAGAGATTGTAGCTGAATGGGGTCAGAAGTCTAAACCAGTCAGAGGATTTTGTGACAGTGGGAGCATGGGGCATGTTCTCGGTACAGTCAAGAAGAATCGTTGGGTTTTGAAGACTACAACTGGAAAATTCTCTCCTGGTGATTGTTTGCTGAATTTGGAGAGTGTTAGTGGTTCTCGGTGTATCTCTGAATCTGGTGGATCGTGTAAACCAGTTGAGACAGAGGATGGGTCGCTGGTGGAATTTGCCACGACTGAGTTGGAGCTCGGGAGAGCTTCAACTGGCCCTTCTGGTACTTGATGATGAGGGGTTGCTGCAACTAGGAGATGTGATGGAGTCTTGGCTTGTTCTTTGGGAACTGGAGGCTTGGAAGACTTGTTTAAAGATTACTGAAGTTACTAGACGACTGGGTTGCTTTGTACTTGAATGGCGGGCTAGAATTTATCGCAAAGCCTTCAAGTGGGAGATTGTTGGGTTTGTGAAGGCTTTGGGCTTGGGCCCATGTTTAAGTATTCTTGTTCATTAAGTTGTTAACCCTAATTAGTCTCTATATATATCCATGTCATGCATTTGTAATCTTTGTACTGAGCAAATAAAGAAAAACCCTAGTTGCAGCCCGTGGACGTAGGTCACATCGACCGAACCACGTTAAATTCTCGTGTTCTTATTGCTTTCGTGTGCGTACGAGTGTTTTGTGTTTATTTCCGCTGCGTAAAGATACCTAACATTCAACTGGCGTGACTAACTTTTAAAACATCATACATAAATTTTAAATGGCATGCAAACGGTTATTCTTGCATGAATAGCCTATTTACTACACCTTAACAAGCAAATTTGGACAAAAAAGACTATCTATGATGGCTACTGTTGCATATACATTTAACATGTTCGCCTAAGATCATTTGATCTTGCATGAATAGCCAGAAAAAGCTTCTCTCCAAAAGCTTCTTGAAAACAGCTTATTTAACAAAATAAGCTGATAAGGTAAGAAAGTGTTTGGGTAACCTAAGGAGCTATTGTGTTTTGGTAAGAGAATAAGCCTATAAGCACTTCAAATACAGTTAGCCAAACACCTCCTGGGTAGTCCTTTTAGTTGGAATAAAGACCTGATCTGTTGAATTATTTACTCTCATTAGTTAGCTTGCAAACATAAAATCATTACAGTCATCACAATGTTCAGTTGAGTACATGCAAGTAATGGGCCCATATGTGGCTTGGCTATTGTTATTCAATGTTTTTCTATTTTCTATTTTTCAGGGGATCTCGGAATTGGAAGGTCTAGAAGCAAAGGCTAAGGCGAGTGGAGCCTGCCAATTGGTGGTGAAAGATTTGACAGAAGAATTTGTGAAGGATTATGTATACCCTTGTTTGAGAGCCGGGGCAGTATATGAAAGAAAGTACTTGCTGGGTACCTCAATGGCCCGACCTGTCATTGCAAAGGTGACGCCCAAGTACATATTAGGATAATCGATAGACATTATTAAAAAAATCATAATTAGAACATGAATTTTTTTTATATTTATGTGGGTATAGCATGCCAGGCCTGTTTCAACCCGTTACCTGATCCGCTGATCTCATTTATAACACTAACCACCCTTCTATGCACATGCTATCAGGCAATGGTGGATGTGGCAAAAGAAGTCGGAGCAGATGCTGTTGCTCATGGATGCACAGGAAAGGGAAATGACCAGGCATGCTTCATTATTCTGCTTTCCACTATACTTTTCAGCCCAATTTATACGATAAAAATGTATTTAATTTTCATTTTTTGATTTCTATTTTTTCAATCCAGGTGCGTTTTGAGCTCACATTTTTTTCTCTCAATCCTGATCTCCAAGTTGTGGCTCCTTGGAGGGAATGGGATATAACAGGGAGAGAAGATGCTATTGAATATGCCAAAAAACACAATGTGCCTGTTCCCGTGACAAAGAAATCTATCTACAGCAGAGACAGGAATTTATGGCACCTCAGTCACGAGGTACGTTTTTATAAGAGAAGTAGCTAAATGGGGAATGAGTCAAACACGTTGAAAGTTGCATGAAGTCTATTATTGTAATCATAGCTAAACATATTAGTTATTTATAAAAAATAAACTTTATAATTGGATAAAAAGTGTTTGCGGGCAGGCCCAATCCAGTTCGGCCGACGTGGCCCTGTTCTAAAAGGATGACCTGGTTCAACCTGGACCGGTTTTGGCTCGTTGCCTACCTGCTCATCTTGCCATATCTACTACAGAGTTCAAGGCTTGATGAATCTTGAGGTGTTTCTTTTATTTTGTGTTTTTAAAATTTTTTGGTGTGTGGTGTGAAGGGAGATATCTTGGAAGACCCTGCAAATGAACCCAAGAAGGATATGTACATGATGTCTGTTGACCCAGAAGATGCGCCTGACAAACCCGAGTAAGCCTTCCAAGCTTTGTTAGAAGAGGTGCCAACCATTTATTTTTGAATGGGTCAGTTCGGGTTCTAATTTATCTCTAACTTGTCAAACAGGTAAAATTAATAGAAGTTTGTTAAATTGTGTCGAATAGATCGAAAGTCTGCTTGCCCAGAGTGCATCCATAATGCATAAACCTTCAAAATGATTTATAAAAAATATTAGATACCTAATCATACTGTTTTGACTAAAATTGTTTTCAGGTGAACTGGCCAAACCCTGTTTTTTTTTTCTGTTTTTCTACTCATGTTATTGTGTGCAAATTATCAAACATAATACGTTGTTGGATAACATTCTCATTTTCTACATTAGGTACCTTGAAATTGGCATTGTTTCTGGGATCCCAGTTTCCATAAACGGGAAAGAACTCTCTCCTGCATCTCTTTTAACCGATCTTAACGACATTGGGGGCCGCCACGGTATCGGCCGAATCGACATGGTGGAAAACCGTCTGGTTGGAATGAAAAGTCGTGGAGTCTACGAGACCCCTGGCGGGACCATATTAGCCACCGCATGCCGTGAGCTCGAGTCGCTAACCCTCGATCGAGAAGCCATCCAGTTCAAAGACACCATGGCTCTCAAGTATGCTGAGTTGGTCTATGCGGGTCGGTGGTTCGACCCACTTCGTGAGTCCATGGACGCATTCATGGAGAACATCACTAAAACCACCACCGGTTCTGTGACGCTCAAGCTGTACAAGGGTTCGGTCTTTGTGGCTAGCCGAAAGAGTCCATATAGTCTATATAGGGAGGATATTTCGTCGTTCGAAAGCGGGCAGATATATGATCAAGCTGATGCTGCTGGGTTCATTAGGTTGTATGGGTTGCCTATGAGGGTTAGAGCCATGCTTGAAAAGGAAAAGGGTAAAAAGTGAAAATTTTATTTGATTAGGGTTCTTGATTGTTATTAGAATTAAGAAAGTTTGTAGGGAATTTTAACATTGAATAAACTGAATTTATGCTTTTAGAATTGCTTTTGGATGAGATCAATTAATTTCGCATTAAAGTTATTAATAATAAAATAACATGAGCCAGTATTAAGCTTTCAAAAATTTATCGTGAGGTGAGCTTGAGTTTTAGATATAAAGCTTTCAATGAGCTTAGCTTGACTTTGTTAAGTCAAAACAAGCCGCGCACAAGTCTTAACTCGACTTGTTCACACATATAATCTTTGGCACCTACAAATGATTTTTCATTCTTGTACTAAGTTCACCTTTAAAGTTGAAATGGATCTAATACTAGAAACTCATAAAATATCCCAGGGTGTGTTACTTTGACATACATGATTACCATGCTTATTTATGCAACCATCTTATTGCTAACATACCATGATTGGACCATTGCAATCCTACTAGTTTTTCTACCACGGCTGTATCTCCAATCACCTTATTGGTCAACGATAAGGTTTGTTACACATGGTAATCTTAATCGTATTGTAACACTTAATTGCACTAGTGACATGATGTCAAGTATAATTTATTTTAGGATGTTATCGTCTAGGATAAAGGGATCATGTTCTTCATCTGAGGTATGTGTATGTTTGATAAACCTTAAAAACCTTTATGATCGGTATTATGTAACATGCAAATTGGTTAACTTTAAATTTGAAGTAAAAACTGTAAAAATTACTAACGTCTGACCTTGTGATCCATCTGGCCTCTTATTCTTTCTTAACAAATTCCATCCAAAGAAGAGAATACTCGATGTTACTTATTATCATTTCTTTCTTAACCCTTCCTTTTAAGATTTATGCTTGAACATGTATTAAAAATATCATAAATTCAACTTATAGAAAATATAAAACATTATAATTTATCGAGCAATGAATCTTACAAACTGTAAAATTATTAAGTGTCTAATGATATTTAACCGTTCTTGCTAACAATTTTTCAAGTAATGACTCGCGGCATTTGCAAAAAACGACAAGTAAACAACAAAACTAGTGAAAGATTTTAAGAACTGCTATCACAAAACTAAAACTTAGGTGTAAAAATGAATTTTGAAGTACAACAAAAGGACTATCCAGCAATTCATACTTTCTTCATGGTTCTTCATAACAAAATCGACCTGAGAGTCCGAAAACCCTAAACCCCATTTCGCATAGGGGTAAACAACTAAACACTGGTGCTACAACCTACAATCAGGTGTTCTGCAATGGCGTTGTATCTTCTCTACGAGTCTGCTTCAGGATACGGACTCTTTTTGGCTCACGGCATCGACGAAATCGGTCAAAACACGGAGGCTGTTCGTAACTCGGTACTCGATCTCAATCGCTTTGGGAAAGTTGTGAAACTTGCTGCGTTTAATCCATTTGAGTCTGCTCTTGATGCTCTTAATCAGTGCAATGCTGTATCTGAAGGTATGTATAGTGTATGATAGTGTGATTTTCGGGGGTTTTTATGTGGTTTATGATTATAGTTGTTTGTTGATTAGGAGCTAAGATGTGCAAAAGTGATCCTTAATTTGACGATCTTTGTGTTGATGAATATCATATGGAAATTGCAAGATATTTGCTGATCGTTTGCCTATAAGCTATATACATTCAACTGACAGTGTAATCCACTATTATTGATGATACTTTTATGAGGATTTTTTTTTGAACATGTGCATTTGGCTTCAGTTAGCTTTGTGAAAGTAGATGATGTTTGTGTATGTGTTGATTGCTTGAACTTTGTTCAGGACAAATGACTGATGAGTTAAGGAACTTTTTGGAGCTTAGTCTTCCTAAAGTCAAGGAAGGTAAGAAGCCTAAGTTCAGCTTAGGAGTAGCAGATCCTAAAATTGGATCTCACATATATGAGGAAACAAAGATCCCATGCCAAAGCAATGAGTTTGTTCTCGAGCTCATTCGTGGTGTTCGTCTGCATTTTGATCGGTTCATTGAGAATCTCAAGGTGTAATATTTGTTTATGTACTCTTTTTCTGTTTTAAAGTTTTGTTCTAAAGTTTATACCAGCTTGCTGAATGTTTTTATTTCTGTATAGCCTGGTGATTTGGTGAAAGCACAACTTGGCCTGGGCCATAGTTACAGTAGGGCAAAGGTCAAATTCAATGTCAATCGTGTTGATAATATGGTTATTCAAGCAATCTTTCTCCTTGATACCCTTGATAAGGATGTCAATTCTTTTTCCATGAGAGTCAGGTTTGTTCTATCCATCATACATTTGTCATCATTTGGATTTCATATATCCAAAGTCTAAAAGAACGGAATCGAGCATCGAGGGGTTTTCCCTTCGCCTCACGAGGCGTAAGCCTCGAGGCAAAATGAGGCGTAAGCCCGAGGCGGAAATAATAAATAAATATACAAATTATATATCTTATAAAAATAAGCATGATTTATCTAATGATCTAATCACATAGTCTTTATAAACATCAACATATTGATTAGCTAACTTGCAAACAATTCAGGGGATGTCAAATTTAATCAATTCTCTATTGCGATGTCAAATTAGGGGGGATGACTAAGAAATAAGATCTATTTTGTTGCCACTCCAATCTATCTGCCAAAATTTCCGCCTCAGTGTTTTTGTTACCACCTCATCCCTTTGAGGCATACCTACCAGATGAACCACATGAGGCGCTGCCTCATGTACTTTTTTTATCGCCTCAGCCATTTTTTAAAACCATGCATATATCACCCAATTCTTTATTCTTTTCTGTTAATCTGGAGTGTAAGTTATATATCTTTTTTTGTTCTTATATGAGCAGGGAGTGGTACTCCTGGCATTTTCCAGAGCTTGTAAAGATTGTCAATGACAACTATCTGTATGCTAAAGTTGCAAAATATATCGAGGACAAATCAGAGTTGTCTGAAGATAAACTATCAGGCTTGATAGATATACTTGGGGATGAAGATAAAGCAAAGGAAGTAATTGAAGCTGCCAAAGCATCCATGGGTATGTTTATGGGTTACCAATCTGGCCTGTTTCGATCATTACTAAAGCATGACCGGTTACTCTACATACTATCAATTGTTCATAACATATTACATATCCCCTTTTTTTAGGTCAAGATTTGTCACCAATTGACTTGATCAATGTCAAGATGTTTGCACAGAAGGTGATGGATCTTGCTGAGTACAGAAAGAAGCTTTATGATTATCTTGTTTCAAAAATGAGTGACATTGCACCTAATTTGGCTGCATTAATCGGTGAAGTTGTTGGTGCTCGTTTGATATCTCATGCTGGTAGCCTTACAAACCTTGCTAAGTGCCCTTCTTCTACCCTTCAAATCCTTGGTGCTGAAAAGGCTCTTTTTAGGTCTCTTACTTTGTTGATGATTTTGGTTTATAATTCTTAGATTAGATGGCAGGTTATGTAGTTTTTAACTTGTTGATTGTTCTATTGCGTGTAGGGCTTTGAAAACCAAAGGAAACACGCCAAAATACGGTCTTATTTTCCATTCATCTTTTATTGGGCGTGCATCTGCTAAAAATAAAGGCCGGATGGCTCGTTATCTAGCAAACAAGTGCTCCATAGCATCTAGAATCGATTGCTTCTCAGGCAAGTCTATCTTTTCTTTCACATGTGTGTTTGCTTGGATAGAGTCAATGAGCCATAGAGGTGGCAATACAACCCACAACCCATTTACTTATGAATGAGTCGATTTGGGTTGTGTTTTATGTTCAAATAGGCCGATTAAAAAAATTTAGCTAAAAAGGGTACATGCTGAAAGTCGCCCAACTTAATGCATACAACCTCCTGAACTGATCATTGAAAGATTTCGCTTTAAGATTATTACGGTAATAGGCGTAATAATATTGTTTTTGTAATTGTGATTAACAGATTAATTAGAATCATTTTTACAATTGAACAGAACAGTGTTCTTGGGTCAAACACTCAAACCTAACCTGATCCTGTATGTTTCAACATGTACTAAAAATGGATGGTTTCCACCTGAACCCGATTTAACCCTTACGCAACCTCTCTGACTCACCCATCTTGCTACCTGTATGGCTCTATGCTTGTGCTTATATTTGGCTCAAGGCTGTGGCATGTTCTTGTTTATGTGAAATTTATTTATTTTCATAATTAACCACAGAGAAAAGTACAACTTCTTTTGGAGATAAACTTCGTGAACAAGTTGAGGAGCGTCTTGACTTCTATGACAAGGGTGTTGCACCTCGTAAAAACATTGACGTGATGAAATCGGCTATGGAAGATGTTGCAAATCAAGGTTAGTACGGGCAAAAATCATTTAACGCTTTCTTTTTTTGATACTCTACATAAGTAGTCGTAAAGGTGACCAATTTGTTTCATTTACTTATAAGTGGAATAGTATTATCTTTAATTTCAATTTTAATGCATACATCCTCCTAAAACCTTTTATTTAAAGATATGGGCTATTATTTTAACAATATGATTATGAAATCATAGTTAAAAACTTGTTATTTATAAAATTATTAAAAGATGCGCAAAGAAATGTTTACCGGTCAACCTGACTGACACGTCTTAACCTTTACTAAAATGGCCCATTTCAGCATGCAAACCATTTTGACACAATACCTGACCCACCCTGCCACTGTTGGCACATCCATACATTAGTCATGGATTTTCAGTACTTTAGTCTATTAGGAATTTAGGATCTCAAATTGACAAAAGAAACACCTTGTCTTAAAGAAAAGTTGGTTGATAAAGATGTTTATTATATGCAGTAATGATAAATCATTCTATCGGTCTTCTGACATTTGGCCATTTGATTGGATTATGTGTAAGAGCAATAACTGATAAATAAAAATTTATAAAGCTCGATTTTTTTAATAATAGAGGGATTCACATAACGCTACAATGAGTAGATGATTTTCCAAACCATAACTTTTGTGTTTTGTTTCAAACTTGCAACAAACCATTGTTCTAGCAAAATACAGAAGGAAAGACTAATTCTTGCTAGATTGGGCGATTTTATTTAAAAAATTGTGACTCTATGAGGTGTTTACATTTTCATTCCTACAGTTTCTTCGAAGCTACTATCTCTTGCAAGTCACAATGCTTTCTTGACATTTTCACTAGAAAGACGGTTAGCTAGTTGGCAACTTTCTTTCTAATGTATTGGTTTGAAAAGTCGATCATTCTTGAGATTTCATTGTGCATATCAAAATTTTAGGAAATATTAATATTTTGTGAATGAATCAGTTTTAAATTCTTACAGAGTTATATATCTGCTGTTGATCTCTATGATGGGTTCTAGAGATGGTAAGATTTGAGTCAGGCTGGTTGTGTAGTGGGTCAAGATGGGTTCTTATTGAAACACTTCGTTTTGTAGTGTGAATTGGGTTATCTTGAAAGCAATCTTTTGGTTCATCTTTTAAAGTTCATATAAAAAAGTAATGTGTTAGTTATGCTTGCAAAGCAATGTTATCACATTAAAATTTTAAATATCTTAGCATAACAATTTAGGAGGTTGTATGCATTAAATTGACCTTCTATGACTTTTAACATCCAAACGCACACACAAATCACAAACATTTTAGCTAATTTGTATTATCTGACCGTTTGGATCAAAATCACCACCTCTAATTTGGGTTCTCTTACATTGTTTTACCATATGATGAATCCCCATATACAGAAATGGATGTGGACAAATCATCTGAACCCCTATCAAAGAACAAGAAAAAGAAATCAAAAAGCACGTCTGCAGAAGACGAAGTGCATGCTGTTGCAGATGGAGATATTCCAGATTCAAAAACCGAGAAAAAGAAGCGGTCAGTTGAAGAAGAGACAGAACAAACCGACTTGAACGGCAATGGTAACGATGTCGGTGTGGACGATGGCACAGAAAAGAAGAAAAAGAAGAAGAAAACTAGCAAAGATGTTGAAATGGAGGATGTTAGTGAAGGTAAAAAGAAGAAAAAGAAGAAGAAAGTTGTAGAGTAAGTGTAAGTTATGATAAACTTATGTTTCTTGACAATACCTCTTAATTGGTGGTGAAGATGGGAGCATGTATCAAAGCTGTCTTGGGTAAACTGGTTAAGTCTTTTTTTGGTCCATTTCTATTTAGATTAGAGCGTGATAATGAGTCAATTCGGGTTGTATTTCTTTGGTAACGGGTCAAAGGGGTAAAATACATGAAAAAGATGGCTAAAGATGATAAGGGTCGAATGGGTTAACGAGTCTAAAGATATTTAATGTGTTAAGTATTTACAAAGTAAAAAAAAACACTATGCTCAAACTGACTTGGCTTGTTTCGACTCGGATACATTTTGGCATGTGACACTAAATAAGGGAATCAGACATATTATCTATTTGTATAAAAGCATGCTCTTAGCTACAGTAATTTACAAGAGTTTATGCATTATGTACAACTCTATTGTAAATGTGTGCAAGTATGATGTTACATCGGTCTTTTGGTTTGAACAGAATCGCTCTTCTCATACACTCTCTTAGTAACTCTTATTTATCTTCCTCATCCTTCCGTCCATCAACACAACCGCGGATTCTAAGTTTACAGGCAAAGCGCATTTTGGAGGCAAGGTTTTTGCTGGAAAACAGCTTTGTTGGTAATGGAATTTGATAGATTTCCGAATAAAAGCAACAATCGCGATGAAAACCCCAAAAAAAAACCTTCTGCCCATGAGCACAAAATTGACATGCTAAATAGTGATTAACAATTGTTTGATTTCCTGGAATCAAAATAGTTAAAAGTTTGATTAATAATCTAGCAATCAAATAGGGATGACAATCAAACTTGAAACCAACGGGAATACTTGAAATCCGAGACATCTGGGACGGGTATGGGATTGTATTGTATACCTGATTATCCGTTTAAGGATACCCCTTTACCTGATTTATCATTTTTTAATTTATTCTACTTAATAAGTATATTACATATGGGGAGGGTTTCTGAGAAAACCAATAATTACGTGAAAACAAAAAAAAAACTACGGAAACAAATAACATAATTCAGAATTTTTTTGTTATTTTAATTGTTAAAACGTTATTTAAGTATTTGGTACTATATGTTAAGCATACATACGAGAAGGAAGAGTCTTACGTATACGTAACATTATGTCGAATGAAAAATGGTTACGTATACCTAACCTATGTGTGACGTATATGTATAACTATGCTACGGTTTTCATTTGATCAATACCTTTATTTATATATACTCACACATATACATAGAGGGTAGTGATAAAAAATTATTAAATTATGTGACTGATTTCATTGGTTTTCTCTAGTTTTCTCGTAATATTGTGGTTTTTTTAGAATCCCTATATCTTTTTACTTAATAATTATGTGTTGATATAAACTATTAGACTTATGTGTTGATATAAACTATTAGACTTCTTATCATTATCATCATATGATATCTTACAAAGTTGCTTAAAACTGGATAGTAGTAGTTGAACATAAACAAAAAATATTAAAGATTAACCGAAAATATTGTTTAATTCGTATGCGTAAACATAGATTTATACGATGTTCTAGTTTCAATAGACACCCAATGGGTATACCCAACGGAAAAATTTTATAACCTTAATGGGGTATACCCGATACCTGACGGGTGAATACCCGATACTTACCTGACGGATCTTGGGCTGGGTATGGGATACATTTTTCTATTCGAGTATTTGGTTGAGATTATTCGTACATATCCCAAACCTGGCTTAATGCCATTCCTACAATCGAACCAAATCCAAGAAAAGCAAAACAAAACAGTTAGATCATAACACAAAATTGGGAAAAAAAAAGGAGATAAATGAAAAATGATTACAACCTAATTTGATTATCAAAAGTCAAAAACGGAGAACCTGATGTCGCATGTAATGCCCTTTTTGGGCAATTCTAAGGATAAAAGTGATGAAATTTGGTATGGGCACAAGCCTTCATCTTATGTGCATTATGATCATCTTTCTAAATCTACCAACCTGGCTGGTATTCACCTCTTGGTCTTTATTCTTAGCATGGGGTGGCTTGGACTACTTAGGCGGTCGTGGGAGTAGGAAACCGGCTAGCGGTGGTCGTGGAGCAAATGAAGTGACATCGACAGCAGCCGGTGGAAAGAGCGTGCACTATGGCCATCGTTAATGATGTAACCGTGGGCATCGGGTTGTTATTTGCTTAAAATATCTTTAGCCGAATTTATCAATGTTGCGACCGCGACGTGCTTATTTTTATTGATGTTTCGACATTAATTTTTTTAGTGGTTTCATTTTTTATATAAAATTCAGAATATTATCAGCAGCTTTGCCACAACACGAGTTTGCACCGTTTTTGTTTTGTGTATAAATTTTGGATGTTATCAACGACATCAATGTTTCGTTTTTCCCATATACAGTTACGAATAATATCAACGTCCACCTTCAACACGCGAATACACTGGCAACGTTTCAACGCTATTTTTTTAATGATTTTAAACCCTGCAAGACATGGGAGTAAATACTAGTTATTCATAAAAACTGAGAGCCTGATGATAGTGTTTAACAATATAATGATAGAAATCTTTTTTTCATCTAATGATATTTCTTGTATATATTTCATTAATTTAAAGTAGGTTTGAATAATTACAAACTTTATAAATAGAGTAAATAATATTAAAAACCAACATAATTATATTTTTTTCGCATGTCCCTAACAACTTTTTACATGTAAAACCTAACATACTTTTAGTTTTCTCTTACAAAATCAGTTGAAATTCGATGCGTATTTACCCCATGCTTCAGGGGTGATACGTTGAGGATGTAATGGCGCACCAGCCTTGTATGTCACTATCGTTCCGCTCTACACGAAGGTAACCTTGATCTCCGAACTGGATGTCATTGCTTTACTGCAACATCCCGAGAAGACTTGACGAGGTACTTAATTACTCTACAATAAATCAACACAAAATCTACTATAAGAAAAACAAAATTCAAGTTATATATAGTTTGACACAAATCCATCATGCGTATCATTTAATCTACAGATTATTAGAAGAAATAAACTAAATATATAGAAATAACAGATCTAAATATAACAACAAGATATTTGTTATAATACAACACATTATCATAGATTCTTCGAATACTAGTCTGATGCAACAAATCAAAGCAAAATCATGAAAATATGAAGCAACTTCAACTTGAAAGAAACTAATGAGACTTACCATAAAATGAATCCGATTCTACAGTTCCGAGACCACTGATTCCAACAAAGAGGGGAAGATAATCTCTTATGTATTTCATATATAAAACGAATCTGACTCCAACATACCATCATTGCATAGATTTGTAGGTTGCTAGCCGATCCCATCGATTAAACTGATTATGAAGATAGGAAGAACAACAACATGATTTTAAACTGAAAATAGTGTGATTAGTAAACAATATTGAGATACTGCTATAGAAGGCGAGTTTGGTGAGATATGGAGGTGTGATTGGTGGAGTAAGTTAGGGTACCACGTATGATTGTGACCTTTTTAATATTATTTATAATAATACAATGTTTAGAATTTTACTTTGGTTAAAAAGTCATATATTATTTTTAAGATTTTCCTGTGTAATTTATGGTTTTCTTTATACGTACTACAATAATCAAAATAAATTTTTAGCGGTTGAATAATTCTTTTGTATTTGTTTTCAATCTCGAATAATATCTTATTAATTGTTCCTTATTGTTTTCTTCTAATTTTTGTTTTAATACTCCTAATAATGTCTTTAGCAGTTTGTTATAATTCTATAAGCACAATTTATGTTTCTTGTTTCTCTTTCTTGCATATGTTGGATTACTGTATTTTAATTAATTCTTTTAACGAGTGGCGGAGCTTGAACACTCCCGTAGGGAGTGGGGGCGAAATTAAATTTTTTAGAAAGGGCGAACTCGATATTTATATAAAAATTTACATTAACGGGCCAAAAATTTACACTACCGGACTAAAATTTTACACTATCGATGAAAAAAAAAAATGCTTTTAGTGACAGCAAATAATAACATATATATATATAAGAAACCAGCCGAAGCCAAGATTACAAAAACACCATATTATTATCAACATGATTAGAGAGCCAACCCTTCTTTTGATTTCAAATCTTCAAGATTACCCCGGTTTTTGATCCACAACTGAGCGGTAGCCTTAATCGTTGAGACAATGTTAACAACGAAAAGAGTCACAAAGCATTTGTCATTGTGAGTTTTCCACATGTGCCATAGTGTAGCGAGGGTTTTAGGGTATTTTAACAGACTCACATTAACTTCATTTTTAGTTACATTGTTATATTTTTTAATTGAATCTTAATATTATTCAGTTTATTTAAATTCAATCGGCAAAATTTCTTCACTACTTAAATTCACTTTCTTTATATCATTTCTATTTTCTAATATATTTGTTTTTTCTCGAAGTACTAGATTTTAATAAATGTCAAACATTGGATTAACTTTAATATGTAATCTTTTTGTTGTTGTTGTTGCTGGTATTGTTATTATTATTATTGTCGTTATTATTTTTATTAGGGTTTTAAAATTTTAAAGTGTTACGCACTATCAATACTAACTATTTAATATTTTTTTATTTAACATTTATAATATATACGAGCTTCAAAACTAGTTATTTTTATATAGCTAAATACAGTTTTGTTGATAGATAAAGGTAATTTGTTTTATGTTAAACTTACTCACTTCTTACTAGATTGCTCACACTTAGATGAGTCATCCTCTACTAACATAGTCATAACTCGTAGTGGCGAGTGGCGACCAAAGGAGGGGCGGGAGGGACAACTGCATAGGGCCTAGTCTCCCGAGGCCCAAATTTTTTCTTTAGAAAAATTATATATTATGTTTATGTGTGTGTAAAATCCTTTATAAAATTGACATATTACATAATACACATTTTAAATTAATTCATTACAGACTTTAAATTAGTTTTTTTTATCCAAATATGATATTCGTATTAATAATGAATTTTATATTTTTGTTGTTTTCAAACAATTTTTCTAGCTCGCCTTGAGCCCCTAAATCCTTAGTCCCGGTCCTAGCAACTCGGATACATGAAGCACATTGGTACGTCTAACTATTGCCTTTTTTTTAACGACAAACATAGAGTGGAAATTTTCGGCTCGGCAGTGTAAATTTTCGATCCGGTAGTGAAATTTTTTTAATAAATATAGAGTTCGCCCCTCCTAAGACATGGTTCAAACTCCGACACTACTTCTGTCTTTAAACCATAGCCAGCCATTTATACGCCATACACTTATTAACTAAAAATATCACCATTCTGAAAAACAAATCAATATATTCTTTTATTATTGATTACATGAATATATGGTCCAATACTTATACAAGAATACAAACAATAGATCTGCTAAACTCTATACATATAATATCATTTATAAATCTCTATCTTATTGTGTTAAATTATAAGTGTCAATTAACCAAAAGTAAAAAAAGTATTGATGATTTCAACATGGTTCGTAATCCCTCTTAAGAAACATTTGATATTAATCTAAACCTTATATGATGGTTTGCCTCTTGCCATAAACATCGTATTTACTCTTAAGAGTAAAAGCACGTGTTTAAAAAAGATGCATTTCCTGGCTTACAACACCGCCCTCTGTTTAGGGAGGACTTGATGACGTATGTAAGGACCCTGCGATCAATTAAAACGATGTCTACTATAAGAAAAACAAAATTCAAGTCCTACATATGCATTGAACAATTTATACATACAAATGATTGCACGTTTCAATAACTCATGATCATAACAAAAGAAAGCTAGTTATAAGGTGAAAAAAATGAGTCATTTGAAACACTTTTGTCTATAGTAATTTACAATCAATGTAGTTTAGAGTTCATAAAAATATTAATGAATCACAAGTATCCACGCGTATATGCGGCCCTTTTCACGATGTTGTGGATTCTGGTCTCGTCATAAACAAGTGGTGTAGACATAAGAGTAGATTTAAAATGTGTGAGATATTACAGATAAAAAACAACTCTCATGAAACAAAAATGTTTTCTTTTGGTGATACTATGACACCAATTCATGACACAGATCGTTTACAACTGCATATTTACCTTTTAAAAAAAAGTTCACATGAACAATAAAACTTTTAGAAGCAACAGATCTGAATATAACAACAAGATGTGTGTTATAATGCTATGATTTTATTATCATACATCATAGATTATTCAAATACTAGTCTAATTTCAGCAAATCAAAGCAAAAAAACATGATCTCGAGTGATAAATCATAAGCAACTTCAAATTGAAAAAAAGTGATACGACTTACCATCACATGAATCCGATTGTACAGTTCCGAGACCACCGATTCCGACAACAAATCACCGCAGATCTTATCTATTCTATATAGAAAACGAATCTGACTCCCACATACCATCATCACATAGATTTGTCGGATCCTATCTATTAATAGGAAGGGCAACAACCTGATTTGTGGTTTGACGGATCTTGCAGAGAGATATAGAAGCGATTTGGATCGATTGAAAACCGAAAATGGTGTGATCTGTAAATGATATTGAGATGTCGGTGGACCAAATTAGGTCATACCACATACAATTTTATATTTGTTTAGATATGTTATGATTGTAATGATGGCGGGTGCAGGTGCGGGTACGAGTGCGGGTATTTTGTGTGAGGTGGTAGAAAGAGGGAGGCGTAAGCGAACGTCTACCGTCAATGAAGCTAGTAGATGAGAGCGAGGAAGGGAGCCGAGTGGTATAATCGATGTGTGCCAATCGGCTCCTACAAGGTTCTGAGGAGCGACTATTTTTTTGAGTTCGACTTTTGATAAGATTTTTAAACTCGAGTTTGATTTGTTATTAATTTTTCAAGTTAGAGATTTGTAATTTATTATATTTTAAATATTTTGTTTTATATCTACTATTACATAATACAAAATAGGGGTGTGCACTTCGCGGGTCGATCCGGTTAAAACCCACGAACCGACCCGTGAAAACATAGACCGACCCGTGTATGGGTTAGTGGTTCCGGTCCACGGTTCAACTTTCCTTTTGTAAACGGTTATGGGTCGGTTTCGGTCCAAACCCACGGGTAAGAGCTCGGTTTCGGTCCGGTCGATTACAATTAGGCAAGAAAAAAATAGTTGGTTTTTGCTTTTTAGATGCTAAATGGGTTGCCTTTGAACACCAAAAAGTAAAAAAATATTTTACTAACATATAATAAAAGTGTTCAGATCAATAAACTTTTAATCAGTTATAGATGAATACTATTGCACTTTACACCTAATTAATGCTCATAAAGGGGTTATGACGACTGCTAATGTACGGTTTGTATTTTAATATGGTACCAATTTGTCTATGTTACAATAACGAGTCTAAGAAACAAATCATTGATTGGTTTTGTTTATATTTTAAGTTTCATTTTTCTCCCGGCAAAAAGCACGAGCCTAAAAAACATTAGCGGTCCGGACCACCATATTATGCTAAACCGACCCGTTTAACTCGGTTCGTTCCTGCCCGAACCGTATGCAAATGGTCCGGTTCTTGGTTCTTTATATAAACCACTTATCGGTTTCGGGGTCAAGGGCGGGTCGGTCCGGTTCGGTTCGGTTCGGTTCCGACCTGTTGCTCACCCCTAATACAAAACCCACGTATAGATTGGTAATTTATTATTTTTGTAAGACGTCTAAAACAACTATTTAAGTATATGTTACAGTGTTTTATGCAAGTGTTCCTAAATTGTTATCATTTAATAAACTTATTCTAATTAATACATGAGTTATTGCATATGATTTAATTTACTATATTAAGTACTACCTTATTTGTAATAATTTAAATTAATATTATATTTATATTTTTCATTTATATTTTTACTATTTAAATTAAGTATTATATTATTAACTAAATACTATTTACATAATAATAATAATAATAATAATAGAATCAGTATTTAAGGCTGATCGAAAAAGAGATTCGGTAGTACACGCGCATACGCAAGCCAATTCATATACATAACAAATAGAAAGCAATAATGAATATCTATATTATCTATACTATTTATAAAGAATGTTAGGATGTCAAAATAATAATTTTATCTTGATTTTAAAAAAAAGGAATAGGGTTAGTATGGTAATATTATGATGAATTTTATTTTAATCCTTTTAATCCACATGAATTCAATGAATTTAACAATAATAACAATAAAATAGTAATAGTATTTAAAATAATTATAATAGTTATTTACAAAATAAAAACCCGCGACAAAGCGCGGGTTCATAAACTAGTACATCTATAATGATAACATTGTACTTACGGAGGTTGAATACCTTCTATTAGCTTTATTATTCCATTTCGCTAACCTCATTCATCTTTAACCATTACATCCGTATCAACATGTTTAAGGTTCATCACATACATCATAACATGCTTGTACCAAAACATCATACACATATACCCTAACCAGAGGCGGAGCTTGAGGAAAGGTGTAGGGGGGGGGGAGGAGTCACGAGACTCAAATCATGGGGGGCGAACTCAATACGTATAAAATTTTCGGCTAAAATACGTATAAATTTTCACTACTGGGCGAAAAAACAGGGGAGCGGAGCCCCCCAAGGCCCCAACAAAGCTCCGCCCATGACCCTAACATCAAGATAACATTGTTTTAGATGAAAACCATTAGATCTATTAATATAACAAAAAGGTTTATATGTTACTCAAAAACCAGTTAAAACATTTAAAATGAAAAGATCAAGAACTCACATTTACTTAGATGAAGAACAAATCCTAGAAATCACCCCCAACGCCAAGATCTACATATTTATGCACAAAGAGGTTTATTGTGGAATCTTAATATAAGCATGCTTATAAGCATAAATTTATGCGCATCAATAATGAATAAGACATAAAACTTTATCTTTTGGTATTTTAAAACTTTTTCTCTCTACACTTCTTTGTCTTTTTAATACAGCCACGCCCTCTCCTCCTATCGGCAACCTTCAATAGCATGTAAAAGGGAGGGAGAGGTGACCTCACTTAAAATAGGAAGGTTTTATGTAGAGTTAAATACACAAACTATTCTTTGATTGATAAAAATAATATTTTTTAAGTGTAACGCCCCGTAAAGTTGAAGCGTGCAATATATAATAATGAGTATAGTTAAGAGTTATTTAATGTAAATAAGAGGTAAAAATGGATTATGGGCCAAATTAACCTTATGGGCTAAGGGATTGATGTGTTTAAGGGCCCATAATCAGCCATTAAACAACCCTAATCAGCCCCATTCTTCCCCATTTGCAACCCAAACCACCAACTTTCTAGAGAGAGAGTAGAGAGAGAAAGTGAAGAAAATCAAAGATTTGAGGCTTTATTGATTAAAGGATTGAAGGTCTGAGTGTTTGAGCATCAAACAACAAGGAAAGAGCAAGAAATACGTGTAAGAATCATCATCCAAATACCTATTTCGATCAGGTTCGGATTTTAGGGTTTTGGATTTTGAAAAGTTGTAGAGAATCACATAAAGGTCATATTTTTACATATGAAATCATGTAAAAAGCTTAGATATAGTTACATAGATGAAAAACTAAGGGTTTGAACGTAAAAAGTTGAGAATTTGGGTTAAAAACGAGCTGGTTCGTCATTTTTATACGTCCAGCGAAACTGTCAGTTCTTCATGCGAAACTAAGGCAATCTCCTTCCTGAGAAACTATAGTGTCGCAGACAGTTTCGCAAGTGCATAGGTGGGTCTATAGATTTAGCGAATCTAGGAAATTCAAATGAAAGTTGGGCGATTTTGGTAGCGAAACTGCCATGCGAAACTGGCAGGAAACTATCTACGAAACTACCAAAATTGTGTAGAAAATGACCTATTTGTGTGTTAACTTATATGCAGACCGTGTACCGTGATCATAGCTTAGGTAACTTAGATGTGAAGTTACTTACTAACCAGGTGAATTCTAGATCCCGTGTATTTACATGTTTCCAATGTTTTGGGCGATAAGCATACTAAATATACGATTTTCCCCACTAGGGACTGCTGCCCCTAGAACCCCGCAATCAGGGGTTGCCACCCCCAAAACCCCGTTGTCCCGCGGAGGGTAGGTTATACTATTTGTATTCTTTTGTGAAGAATGTGAATATATGGACTATGAGTTGATTCTTAGCATGTATAAGTATATGTATAACTAAAGATGAAAGTGAAACCTAAGAAATGTTATTGAGCTCGTAACAATGTACCATTGCTAAAGTAAAGTCTTGCAAGCAAAGGATGAAGGAGAGTTGTATTTGTTGTGCTTTCATAGATAAAGTAAAGTCTTGTGTTCAACACAAGCATGGATAAAGTAAAATCTTGTGTTCATCACAAGCGGGGGGTCTGGCCCTTGGGCCGATCCGGAGACATAGTAACCGGGAATTGACGGATAAAGAAGAGTAATAGATAATGAATAAGCGAAAGTCTTAATGATAAAGTATTGATAAAGTGACAGTTTGTGTATAGTAAATGTTTGTTCTTGTGGTGACTACTTTAGAATGATAAAGTTAACATATCATACTAAAATATTATTTGATAAAGAAAACCTAGGACTCACTCAGCGAAGCTGACTTTTGTATGCATATTAGTTTGACAGATGAGCTGTTGGGCTTAGAAGGATGGGGGCATGGATCCAAGCTTTTTGGCAACTGAAGACTGGCATCCTAAATTTAGAAGATTATTAAACGTTTTTTTAAGACTTGTTTGATGTATTTAAGACAATGTTAATGTTTTCTTTGAATTGTGTCATGACGAGTTTGAATTAAAGTAAATGTTTACTTAAATAAATGTTTTAAATCTTGATATGCTGTAAATGATCAACTGTGAGGTTTCCTGGAATCAGGACCTTACATTAAGTCTTTGAGATATGTAACTGTTAGGAGCATTGACAATCTATTCCTTATCTTTATCCATATAATTACACTAAAAATCATTATTTTCTCTCTTTCTACTTTTTAATTAAATAATACTTTTTATATCTTTATCATTACTTTTTCTCTCTCCTCCACTCACAACCACTTAAAATATATTAAAAACATTATAGGGTTTGAACAGTGTTTTTCAAAATACAGATTGAATGGTAAATTTCTCATATCTTTCACTCAAAACCACTTATAACCATACCATATAATATAAGGAATACACTCACATAAATTTAAGAAACGGATTATGCTCTAACTTCTGACAAATATAAGGTTCAACATTACTTTCATTAAAAAAGTGAACAGGATATGTATGATGATGGAAACAAAGTTATGACCTTGTAGATTATTAGTGTATCAAATATTATGAGTTTTGGCTAAGCAGAGACCACATAGGGAAGTTTATTTTATGTAATTCCATGTAACACCATATGGTATCCAATATGTCCACAACTTGATTAGTTAGACTTTTTTACTTTTATATTTGATCAATTTAAAATATATTATTATAAAAATCAACATATGATTCATATACTTTTTTTAACGTTGAGGTGTTTTCTTTCATATATTTATCACTATACAATAGAATTTCTTTTTTTTAAATGATAACATGAAACACTATAACATCATAAGAAACCAATTTTTAACTTAAAAGAGTTATATTTTTCTTTCTAAGGATAGTTAATCACATACTCACTAATTGCAAACTAAAACAGCTAAATCTACATTGTTTATCCGGTATTAGACTAGAACCTCAACTACTCAACTACATGAGAAAAACAATTTCTAGAATACATAATACAGATATTGGTAAACCAAATAATTTTTGTTATATAAAACTAAAAAGAATGGTGAAAATATAATTAGTAATACTTCAAAATCATAATGGAAGCATTCAACTGAGTACATCATGATGATGGGAAAATAGTTATTTTCTTAAATCACATGATTTTATATTTTTATATATTAATCAAAAGTTTCATATTAACTTAACCTCCAATAAATTTCTTGAATGTCACTTTTAACCCCCTAAGTTTTTTTTATAAAACCTTAATAAATATCACTTTACCCCTCTCAGGTTCTAAAGCTTTGGTTTTACCCGTTGCATCTTTACCTGAAAAATTTAATTTCTTACGTCCTTATTTTCAAGTAAGTGTCGGTGTAATTTTGAATTTGTCAACGTTATAATGTAAATTATATCAAAAACAAATTAAGTCAAATATAAAAAGTCATTTGTTAATTTTATGTGCACTTTAATTTTAAAAGTAAAAGAAAGAAAAAGCAAGTACATTTTCATATCCAAAGAAAAGAACATACCTACCTACATCAACTCTTTGATTCGACTTCACATCTTACAGAAGAATCCACCGATCAATTCTCCAAAAGCTTTGAGAAACCCTAATGGCGACCTCAGCGGCGACCAATTTGGAAGATGTTCCGTCAGTAGATCTAATGACGGAGCTCCTCCGTCGTATGAAATGCTCTTCCAAACCCGACAAACGCCTCATTCTCGTCGGTAAACAACATCTTATTCCTCATTCGTTTTGTATCCCAACAATTCCCTGAATTTTGGTTCAGAAAGCTGTTAATTGCTCAGATCCGATGTGATTTGGTCAACTGAAGGGTTCTATGTTAGGGTTTCTGTTTTTGGTAGATGTATCGGGGTTATCTAGAGCTTGATTTTGGATTTAGGGTTAGTAAGAGAGGGAGATTGAGAGATTTGCAGAAGCATTTGTTTGTGATTTTGTGTTTACTGCTTACATTGAACAGTGATGAGATGAGGAAGGTATGATTGTTAGATAGAAGTGGTTTTAGTTCTTTGAGGGTGATTGAATCCGCAATTAGGTTGTAAGTTAGTGGTTGAATGAATAAAGTTTTAAAATTTATTATGTATTACAGATAACTCAGCTTTGTTGCACCTTTTCATTCATATTATAGAAGTGGTAGTGGGTGTCATGTATTAGCTTATTTCTAGAGTTGGGTTGAAGTCTGTATCGGTATAAATTATGGAATAGATTTATATATCCGAGGTAAAATGGTATTTCAGTTGGCTTGCTGTCTTTGGTAGTTAATGGAGTGCAATCTATTTTAACCGTATTTAGAACTAATTAACAAAAGATGTGCTTTTCGTTTATTTGAAAGTGATCTAAATTTGGGTAAGTTTTGCACATGGTTTTATCTTTGACGATAAAACAAGAAACATTGTTCACAAATTCCCAAAGAGAGCACTATACATAAAAAACATGAATTCTCAACCATTTTACTTGGTTATAAACTTTGTAATGGAGCCATATCGGTTGCATAAATTGGGACAAAAAATCCATTCATCCAAGTAAACTTTTTATTTAGATTTTGCAATTTGGAATTATCTTCTGGGTATGTAGGACTGTGTGACTACATTGCATACATACCCGAAGTAGCTTTTATTTTCTCTTTTCATTTTTCTTCAGATTGTGGATGTTATTGTGATTTTTCAAATTTTAACAGAAGTTGGGAACTTTATTCATCAATGCTTGTTCCATGACAATTATATATACTTTGTTTTGCAGGACCCCCTGGATCAGGAAAAGGCACACAGTCACCAATTATCAAAGATGAGTACTGTTTGTGCCACTTAGCTACTGGTGATATGCTAAGAGCTGCTGTTGCTGCTAAAACTCCTCTTGGAATCAAAGCAAAAGAAGCTATGGACAATGTAAACATTTTCAGTATGATGCATATTATTCATTAAAAACACCCTCTAGACTCTAGTACTGACCATTTGTTCTGTTTGTGTTGTTCTATAGGACAACTTGTTTCTGATGACTTAGTTGTGGGAATAATCGATGAAGCACTGAAGAAAGCCTTCATGTCAAAAAGGCTTCATTCTTGATGGATTTCCGAGAACAGTTACTCAGGCAGAAAAGGTATCTGCTTTTCTGACATCAAGATGCTAGTTTAATTTCTTTTTATTTTCCTTCTCAAATTTTTATGTTGAATTTCTTTTATATCAGCTTGATGAGATGCTTGCAAGGAGAGGGGTCAAATTGACAAAGTGCTTAACTTTGCAATAGATGATTCAATCTTGGAGGAAAGGATTACTGGTCGTTGGATCCATCCTTCTAGTGGTCGCAGCTACCATTCAAAATTTGCACCCCTAAAGTTCCTGGCATAGATGATAAGAATACGCTCATGTTTTTCTTTATTTTTCATTATGGTGAGAACATTCATGCAAGATTGTTACGACAAGATTAAATCTAAGAAGAAACTATTCTATCGTTAACTACAAAAGAAACCAAAAACCAAAATCTGATGGTGGTGAATGTGAGTTTGAGGCTTTCTTTTTCTTGAACCTTTTGCCTTAAATTTATGTGATTGTTAGATAGGTAGTATTGTGGTTTATTTTAAGCTAGATCACTGTTTTCTATGATAATATGACTTATTTTTGTGCTGTTTGACTTGTCAAGTTTTACGTGTATAGGTTGAAATTTCTGTTTACCTTCTTTACTTTGAAAAGCATTCGTTGTCCAACTGACTGGATGTAATTGTTAAGCAAGTTCATTAAAGTTGCCTTATGATCTAATGATTTTTTAAATGTTAAAGGTCACTGGAGAACCGTTGATTCAACGTAAAGATGACACTGCAGCCGTTCTTAAGTCAAGACTGGAAGCATTCCATAAACAAACTGAGCCGGTTTGTCTTCTTTAAATTTGCTGGATTTAAAATTAAATAGATCAAGTTTAACAAACTTGATAATCTTATCATGCTTGAATGCTCTGTTCTTCTGTTAGGTTGTCTCTGACTAAAAGTTAAAATCTAAATCCGAAATAGTGGCTACACTTGTGGCTTTTTATGACAATACCAGTTGCATTCTAGCTTCAAATTGGATTTTAGTGTCTATTGATGTCCACATTAAACTTCCTAGCAGGAAAATATAAATAGCATACATTAGTTTTAGTGTTTCTAGTCAATTTGCACCAACTTATGAATCAGCATACTATGATAACTCAGCAAGATGTTAGGCTATGCAACAGCAGGTCAATTTTTATTCAGTTACTTTATAGTGGGTCAATTTGGGTTTATGTTATCACAAACAGATCAGAACAACTTGTTAGCTTAAAGAGAACGAAACCAACAGGTTAAAATTCAGCCAAACTTCAAAGTCCATTATTACTAAATACATCATCTTAATTGTTCTGATTAAAATTTTGATTGTTATTGTACTAATGTTTCTTTCATAATCATACTTTACACATCCCTTATTAGAAAAGGGACAAAAAAGTATTTGAGGTCACCTGACTCATACTAAAAATAACATGTTTTTAGCCTGGATCCATTTTGCCTGGTTATCCGACCCGCCTGACCCACCCATATTGCTACCATATCTCTGTACAATAACCGTTTTTTCCTGAATCATCATTGCAGGTTATTGATTACTACAACAAGAAGAGTATTGTTGCAAATCTTCATGCAGAAAACCACCACAAGGTGACAGCTGAGGTCCAGAAAGTGCTCGCCTGAGACCCACCATTTATCAGTTTAGTGTTGGCAATCGGATCAAACTTTTGCAGTCTCTGAGACTTTTCCTGTTTTGCACTTTGTTTTTATTTATATTGAACTCGCATAATCATGAGATCAACGACATATGTTGTATCATGAGATCAACGACATGTAGAATTAACTTCACCGTCGGTTTCACTTCTTTGATTGAGTTTACAAATAAATAGACAAAGGCACCATAGATGCAAATGATTGTTCAGTTTTCCCGTAATGGTTTAAGAATACCTATTGAGAATGGGTAAATTCTGATTTTTGGCTTACATTCTGACATAATATTACGTTTCTGTAAAGTATACAACATTTTCTTAATGAATATATAATTTATATTTCAAACAAACGTACAGGTTTCTACGTTAGATGATTGTGTTCGTTAAACGGCTATATTATATCAAATAGTATCAACGTTATGTTAAATCACATGATAGAAAAATATTTTATAATGATTGATAAAATCGTATAAGTATGGTCATATAATGTTGATCACTATGATATTCATTAAGGAAAGACGTTTTCTTTACTCGTAAAGCGACATTTTATGGTTTTTTTTTCTCTGATTGGGTTCTACATGAATAAAAGACATCGAAGCACAAACAGGTTCGTTACTGTCACTTTTTAACTGAGCCAATGCCTTTTTATCAGGTTCATAGGCTAGAGTCGCACAAATAAGAAACACAAAACCCCATGTGGGTTTGAGCCAAAAAAGATAGACAAGTTAAAAAATAAAAAACTGAGAAATTGGTTGGAGCCCTTCGGTTGAAAAGAAGCTCTCCAAAAATAAACGTATGCCACTTTAAGCAACGAACACACGGTATTCTTTAGTAAAAGGCGAAAGAATAGTTCGCTTTGTGCTCATTGCATGGCTGCGTGAATTTTGAAGTCACAGCTGCTTGCAATTAAATAGTGGTACTCACTCCTATGTTTTATCCAAGTAACCGGTGTGGGATGGAACCACACACCAGATTTTATGAATTTTATTTTTTAAGTCTCCAGATACCATTTCAAATATGTTTTCAAGATCATTTTTACCCAATAACTGCAAGTTCTGTAAGACATTGTGATGGTACTGTAAATCTTTCAAATTGTAGTTAGAAGTTTTGGATCTAATATCATCAAATACACAATCTAATATAATGATACTGAGTCACAGGTTATCGAAGATGAGTACTGTTTGCACCACTTGTTGGCAGTGTATGTTAAGAGCAAGGTTCAGAAAGATTTCTCACTAGACATCGCCTCACTTCCCGTTACAAGTGTTGTGTTGGTATTGTATCAACTATCTATGGATGCGATTTCATTTCTATCTGAAGTCATATGTGGTGTATCAACTATCATGAGATCATCCAAAGATAACTTGCTTCGCCCCTTTTCTTCGAGTCCACAAATAAAACGGAAAGTTACCACAGACGTGTAAGTGTTTGTCACAAACTCTTTAGATTAGCTTGTTTTAACTGTAAGCCCTTGTCATGAGTCATACTTTGAACTCCAAACTTCATCTGAAATAACACTAGTTAACTTTATGCTCTTGTGATGACTTTAACTTTAAGGATCAACACATAGGTGACCTGTACATCATAATACAGTTTGAGCATTGGTTAATATCATACATTTTTAGGATTCACGCATAAGGTAAACAGGTCATGGGTTCGAGACCACACATACATAATTGTCGCTCGTATTTTGCATCGATCTGCAGTCAACCAAAACAGAAGATCCATTAGTACATTTCTTCTCACTGCACAGTTGGTCTTTTATCAGATCACTTGGTAACATGTTTTCTGCTGTTGAAATCAATCAATTCACTAAATTATCAATCTTCATGATTCATCATATTATACACATGAACAAAAACTAATATATCAGTCTTCATGACTCATCATACAAATGAACAAAACCTAGAAGTTAACAGTCATAGATTAGAGTTTACACTATAAAAATTGGTTGGAGTCCTTTGGTTGAGAAGGGCCTCTCGAAAAATAGATGTATGCCACTTAAAACAACGAGCACATGGTATTCTTTAGTAAAAGACGAAAGAATAGTTCGCTTTATGCTCACTGCGTGGCTGCATAACTTTTAACTATCGCACCTGCTTGCTATTAATTGTAACTTTCACTCCTTTGGGTCGGGTACTTCTTTTTGCAAATTTCAAGCTCCCAGGCCCCTTTACCTGTTTCAAGTCATTAACTCTCTCCTAATTGTTGTCACCAGAATCTTTTCTACTCATTAACTGCTGGTTTTATTGAAGACTGATGCAACCAGGAAACCAAGTCCCAGTTACAAAGTGTTGACATTCTCGGCTATCAGTTAAGGCTGAATCGAAATCATGACGTGAGACGATATGCTGCCAGTTGATTACTTTCTCTATGCAGCACGATCCCACACGAGATTCGGTTGATCTCTAGCTTCAAAAACATCATCGTTTTATTAATGACACCGTTATCTGATCACTAGATTCTTGAACATATGTTCCTTCATCAACATAGTTATTGATGACCCCATTGACATTCACATGCCCAAACCCAACTGGTTTATTGTTCTGAAAGTCTGTTTTCTTTGTCCTCACGAAACGATTGATGCATACCTTAAACTGCCTATGTATAACACATGTAACTAGATCATAAACTTATATTATTTAGTTGAACTGGAAATTTGAGCATGTAATATAAACAAATCCGAGCTTTTGATCAAGTTCAAACGAGTTGAAGTATTTCGAGTGACAATAATGAATCCAGCTCAAAACACATCACAGTTCAAATTCAAAGGCTTACTTATTTACTTTCTGTTGGAGTCTTTATAAGTTTTATGAACCTTATGCCTGTGTTTATGAGTGTTTATACTTTTTGGTTGAGCTTGAGTAGAGCTTCCAAAATAGTTTTTATTACCACAATGTTACATAAAGGTATGCTACACAAATTTACATAACATACCTATAATATCACATTATCACGCATTCATGGTCATCGAAATTCAACTTGTGTTGCAAAGAAAAAGCTAAGGTTTTAGGCACCACATATGTGGAGCCCCGTTTTTATAGGTCCTGTCCCGTTAAAACTTGTTAGGTAGTATCCAAGTGCGTCTGAAGCCGGGTAGGTGGCCTGAGTGAGCAAACTGGGGTAAGATCCGGAAGACCGGAGCCTATCATGCTTTGTGTTGACATAGAATCTCAATATTCACTATAAAATTGTAAATTCACGAAATCAAGTTCAAGACTTTTAAATCCAATAAGACCAACTAAACTTTAGGTTTTGCACAATGTAGCTTAACCATTATTAATCTGAATGTGATAGTGATTCTTGCAATTCTGTGCATACATTTATAAACTTACTGGTAACTCTGTAACATAGAAACAAGTTGAAGTTTAAACACTACAAAATTGGTTGGAGCCCTTCAATCAAGAAGGTTCTCTCCAAATATAAGTGTATGCAGTATTCTTTAGTAAAAGGCGAAAGAATATTCGCTTTGTGCTCACTGCATGGCTGCGTGCCCTTAAACTCTCGCACCCGCTCGCTTAAAGTTTGAAGTTTGACATGATAGTTCAGCTTGAAGTTTGACAATACGCGATCAGTTGTTTGATCAGCTGGCCTTTCCAAAAAAAAAGTTGTTTGATCAGCTGGATTAAATTTCAAATAAATCACTCTATTTCCTCCTGTTTGGATTTCAAACTGTTGGTTTTCCAGCCACATGCCAAAACTGAAAAATGCTGCATCAGTTGATTGTGCAGACACAAGCTCACACAAGATGCAATCCGTTTCTATCTTCATAAACATCATCATTTTATTGATGACACTGTCCTCTGATCACTAGATCCTTGAACAATTGTTGGTTCGTCAACATAGTTATTGATGATTCCATTGGTTCGAAATGGGTCAGTCTCAAACGGGCCAATGCTAGTACTGATCGAGTTTCTAATGACGTAATTTTAACAGCCAACCGTCTTGACTTTTCATGAAGAGTTATAATGGTTTGTTATAATTGCTCAACTCCTATATTAATGATTCGTATGGTATGCTTTGAACACAATACGCATATGAATTTTCACATAGGAGTTCATGCTCGCTCGTTGAAAATTACTATACACAAAATAGTTTAATTTTAAAAGTTGTTCCATACACGATTCAAGAAGTTATCCTGGCTAGTTATGAAATGTTAAGCATAGCACACGGTACGTAAAACCCTGTTGCCTTGATCATGGTCGGAGTTACGTGTCGGAAAACGATGCATATAACATGCCTATGTAGTTTTTCTTATTTTTTTGTACACCGTGATGTGTTACTCGTAGATTAATTTGCTAGAATGATTCACGTTGATTAAATAGTAACTAGTTTATACTAGCACTGCGTTGCGGCGGCATCGTACGCGACATGATAAAGTATAGACTAACAATTGACCGACTTGTCTCCGGACTAAATTCACATCGAACCATAATGTAACTCGAATTAACACTGTTGAATGAAACGTGTTATACTTGACTCGCCTATTATCCAAACAAACTATGTCGAAATGTAGACCAAGTGTCAAAACGTACATAAAGAAAACACATAGATTACAATCGTCCCAGATAGTTGTCGAACAAAATTTATGTTAAAACATAGAGTATAATACGTTTTATATCTGGCCTGACTCATTTTTAAACAAAACTTACGTTAAAATGTAGGCGAACGTCGAAATGTAGATCACCTCAAAGCGTATATAAAAATATGCACCGACCAGTTCTTAATCCGGTCCAACCAACAGACCGGTAAGGCAACAAGTTCATTGTTTGGTCCCGTTCTAAAACATTGCCCGGAACTTTTTTAACTCAAGGAGACAAAATGAAGTGTCAAATTTGACCAGTCAGATTTAAATAAATAAACAAATATGATTATTCTTTAACTACTATTATTACTATATAATTCAAGAAATAATTATATTATTATTATTATTATTATTTAATTGATATTTTTAATGTTCAATTTCATATGGATTAATATAGGAGTAACGACACCCGTTTACCACAGTCCACACTTACAAACTTCATATTAAAATAACGGATCGAGACATATACAACGTGATGAATCCACGGGCCCTACAGTTAGCTGCAACTAGGGGGTATAAAATAGGGAGCACTATTCACATACCTCCAATACAACTATTATCCTAGCCATTATAAGTTATCATTTTTCCAAACCCAACCTTCTTAGTGTCACGCGTGAACCTGAAGCAGTAGCACGTCTCCCATTACAATGCACGTGATGTGGATGAATACAGATTTATAAAACATAAATCTAAATATATTATTAGGAACATAAGAGATTCTAATGGGAAGACATCACACTATATATGTAGTCTTGGAGGTTGCGGATCCAAAATCACATATAAACGCTAAGAAGAACCAAATCCATATCCGTGAAGAAAATGTGAAGCGTGGTTTGCATACGGTCATACGAATGGTGTCAATGTTAGAAATAAGTCATAATATGACATACATATCATTAGATTGAACTTGTCGGTATGACATAACTTGTCCCTAACAATTACTTTAATTAAGAATTGTAAGTATTCATTAGTTAAAAGGGGTGGTTAAATTATTATTTTTTTTATAAATATTTAATAAAGAGAATACATGAAGTTTTGTAACTAGTCACTCTTTATCATCATTATCGTCATCAAAATACTTAAAAACACCAATCAAGTCCTCTCTCAAACCTCCTTCAATTCAAGATATCATAACAGAAATCATAACATCATCATCTTGTCTAAACTGCTCATTCCCACAAGTAAGTTTCACTTATTTATGTTTAATTATTGTAGGGAAGTAAAAGGAAGGGTGAACAGTTAAATACTTCTTTTAAAACTTATATATAGAAAACACATCTGATATGATAATAATAAATAAATAAGAATGTAAAGGATTTAGAGAAGACGATACACACTCATTTATAGATGTTCAAATGGATGTTAATAAATTCATTCTACGCCATGTCTTCGACCTTCAACTGAGAGTTTGCTCTACTAAAATGTATCTCTTACGCAACTAACACCACCATTTCATCATGTCTCACTTTGCAAAGAATATGATCACACTGGTCTCACTTTTCAAAAGAAGTTATCACTTCACTAGAGAAGTGACAACATGTTCTCATCTAGCAAATGAAGTGATGATGTTCTACCCATCATCTTACAAAGAAGGTGACAATCTTAATCTCTCAAGAGGTAGTGATCACTTTCTTGATCTTTATGTTTTATGTTTATTAATACATGATCTTCTCAAATAATATAATAATACGAAGGAAAAAAAAGATATGTCTGTTTGGTATACATTTGGAAAGTGTTTCTATTAAAAAAGGTGGTTTGGAAATGTTAAGGGTGACATCTATTTAAAACCACAACACAAAAATAAGAGAAAAACCCTAACTGACCAAACCATGATATCTAGCCATGGTGGATATAACTTTTGTGGTTTGACTGCACGTTATTGTTTTTTCTTTTCTGCTTATGAACGTTGTGTATTGTCACATTCACCCTTTCAGACTATTTTCACTCATTTTCTTCAAAATTTGGGTTTCAATAAAGGTCTACAACACTTGCAAACATATAACAAAAGTATGAAAGATGCATGGGATCATAAGGGTGTTCCAGACGTGCGACCACACATGTTAGGCTTATGAGACAATACGTGTTAGGCTTAGATGTATTGGGCCTTACCCCTTTACGTTGCGTTACCGAGTTCAATAAACAAAAGAAAAGAAAAGAAGAGAAGAGAAGTGAAAAGAAATTACGAGAGAAAAGAAAAGAAGAGAAATATAATTAAGGAGAGAAAATAAAGAGATAGAAACGTTCTATAATTTCGTCTCATAGAGTCCAAAATAAATAAAAAAGTAAACGTTTTATGTGTTTTCTTTCTTTTCATTTCCTTTCATTTTGGAAAGAAAGTTAGGATAGAATACTATTAAATCTTTTTCTTTTATTTCTTTTCACTTTCATCCTTCAAAGCTCGAGAACACAAATCTTTTTTCTTTCTTTCCATTTCTCACATTAAAAACCTAAAACCCAGAAACACAATTTTTTTTTAACTTTCGACCCATTACTTCCATTAATCTTTTTAAAAAAAACTCGGGAACATAACATTAACGGTACCTAGTTATCTAATATCTACTACACTTCCTCTGTGTTGGGTCATGGATGATGCTTCAGTTTCGGCCCAGTGGACTGGGCTTTCAATAAATAGCCCGTTTATTTTGCTGCTAAAGTTCCCAAACAGCCCAAAGCGTTTTTTCTTCTGTACTTCATCAAGAAAACGCCTTACCAATTTCGCATTCAACGGGAAACTTAACAAACCTATTCCGCCGCTGCCGCCGTCCGCCACCGCCGCCGCCACCGCCGCAACCGCCGCCACCGCCACCGCCGCAACCGCCGCCACCATCATCACCACCGCCGCCGCCGCCTGTAAGTCTTCATCTCTCTCCCACCTCTCGTTCGTACCCTACCTCCTGTAACCTAACATTTAACATCCAAAGTGTTTCCATTTACTTCAGCTGGAATCCTTAAGTCGTTAAAAGGATGCCACGAACAACCACAGTAGAAACTCCTGGATGTCCTCCACTTCGCGCCATAACCTTCGATGTTCTCGGACTCATCAAAGGTTTGATTCAATTCACCTTTCTGCATCGTTAAGCATTTGCGAATTTGAACCGAGCATTTAAAGTTCATAATGTGGAATATGGATTGTTCACGTAGTTGCTTTAGTTTGTGTAGCTGAAAGTTAGAAACGATCTTTTGTCACCGGTGTGATTTATGATTGTAGTTACTGAAGCTCGGAGTAAGCAAGGAGGAGTTCCTAAGGTAGTAGAGAGATGGGGGGAACCTGATGCCTCTCGATGTGTGCTTGCGGCTTCTATAAATGATCGTAAAGTTGATCCAGTATGTTTCGGATTTCTTTATATGATATTTCATTTCAGAAATGTTGAGACTTGTGTGTTTTGCCACTAGTTTGCAGCATGATTTTGCTTATGTTAGAATGTGTTTGATAAAAGATTTCATGTTTTGGTTCACAAAGTAGTATCGTTCCTTGTGGTTTTGGAATCAGAAACTCTATATAGTTGTCATGTTCGGTTGGCGTGTGCAAAGTTTTAATAATGTAGGAAGGTAGCAAGTTGTTAAATATAAGACATAACAGCTTTATACTTGGAGGAATCTTGTTGATGGACTGCATAAACTGCCGAGGCCCAACATATCATGTTCATAAATATAGCGGCTCATTATTAAAGTGCTGCTGTTTAGAGCTTCTAATCATATTTTTGAGTTTTTCCCTTTTTTCAGTTGTTAGCTGTTGCACGGAAAAGCGGCGTGGTAAGTTCATATCGTCATCATAAATCCCAGTCAACAAGTAATATCTGCTTGTTTTAAGTATTTACATTGTCAGTTGCCTCACTACAGTTTTCTGTACAACACAGATTGAGTTGCTTAGCCCTGTCAATGGTGATCTTCGGGCTTCATTACCTCCCGTTCAACAAGCAGATGCTCAGTCTCAAGGAGATGATATGGTTGGATTGCATTTATTCAAAAAACAGTCATCTGAGTCATCATCCAGGTATCTGTTCGGACTACGCATGTTTTTTGATGCTTTGCTACAATTGCTGTTTCTGAGTATAGTTTTTTTTTTTTTATTACCAACTGCTCTAATGTGGAACTACAAAAAGTAGTAAGTTTAATTTCGTTTCACAAGAATCATTTTCTGACTGAAACTTTGGACTTTTAGATATAACCAAGTACATCTACTGATATGCAAAGCTGGTACCTTTCTGTTTATTGTGGTCATCAGAATTCATATGCAACTGTACTCGATTGAGCTTGAGTTCTTAATTAGATAATTTAACAATCTGAAAAGAAAACAGGAGAGAAATTGAAGCTACTTGTTTTTGCTGTCAGATTGTGTACTATGATTTACACAGAGAGTTCAATTCTATTAGTGTGAAGCTGAATCATTTAAGCTCTGACATGTGTGTGTGTATTTGCTAATTTGCTGAATGTTTTTTTATCTGTTAATCTCTACATGCATTTTCAGTTATTACTTATGGTTACAATATCAAATTTGTAAAATACTTGTCATATATAAAATATGCTGTGTTCAAACGTAGGTCATGCACCTTGCTTACATGCACTACAAAAGGGCTTGCAACCATGAGATCCGTTTTATTTTCCAAATCACTAGGGGACTCCACTTGCGATGATACTCCAACAACATTGAACGTGTGTGCTGCTGGTAATATCTTCTGCTGTAACGTAGATGAAAGTGAAAATTATGCCTTATTTGGAGGGTGAGTTTTAATCTATTTATTTTTGTTTATGCTTCACCTCTTAACTAAGACCATATAGTGGCTTTTAAATACTTTAATGTGATTAATTTGCTGCGCCTCAGGAAAGGAGTAGAAGTTAATATTGGGATCTCGCAACACATACAAAAATCTGGACCGCAAAATCAGTAAATTCATTTGTTCTCTATACGTACTTTTTATTGTTTTTGAAGGAAAGTGCTTCCTGGCTTCTTCTTGCTTCTTTACCATAAAAGTTCTTTATGTTTTTATGTTGCAGCCTCCTAAAAATAGCCTTGGTATATTTACACCTACTTGGTTCACATCAGCAACATTTTTGAACAAAGATGATCACCGCAAGTTTGTGGCAGGCACCAACAGTCATCAGGTCACTTACCAAAACCATTTACTCTTCAGTGTTTCATATATTTATTCATGAATGAGTCTTTGGGTTATGTTCATCTCTTGAAGGGTCAAACAGGTAAAATGAAAAATGCAACATGAAAGTAAATGGTGGAAATGGGCCAATCGGTCAAAAGCCTCCAAAGTGTATTTCTAATGCATAAAACCTTCCAAACCATTTTGATCTAAATATAGAAATAGTGTAAATTCGTGGATAAATAAGTGTTCAGGTCAAGATGCCTGTTTTGATCAGTACAAACTTTGAATCCTTTTTACCCGGGCTTGTTTTAACCTGCCACCTGACCTGCATAACTAGTTATTCTGTCTTGAAGTTCCAAGGTAATTATGACATATTGCCGTATGCCGTATGGTTTCTTCAGTAAGATTTTTAAAATATGGTTTAACTTTATCATCAGTAGTTATCTAAACAAAACAATATATATGTAGGTACGTTTGTATGACATGTCTGCTCAAAGAAGACCTGTGATGTCATTTGATTTTCGTGAGACGGCTATTAAGGCTGTTGCTGAAGACTTGGATGGTAATACTGTATACATTGGGAATGGATCTGGTGATCTTGCATCTGTTGACATACGCACAGGTATGTAGTTTTCAGAATGTTAAAGCCCTGTTCTAAACATTGCTCTGATGTTTTTGCTTTATTGTTGGTTGAAAAATGCTTTAGGGAAACTATTGGGATGCTTTTTGGGAAATGCTCAGGAAGCATCAGATCAATAGCCAGGCATCCGGATCTTCCAGTTATAGCCTCTTGTGGTGAGTTGCTTTTTCTTATCTTTTAAGTGCTTTATATTTTGTTGCAATTTTGCTATAATTATCAGCTTTATGGTGCATGTCATTCCTGAAAATATTTCTGATAGTTCTAATCATGTTTGTGGGTTAAAATGTTCATTGGTCAAAAGTTGATTAAATGGGTCATGGGTCAGAAAACTGGATCTATAAAATCTATTTTTGGAATTAATAATTTAATAATTAGGCAATCAAATATAATAAAACAGTCAAAGCATAAATCAAGCAATGCTTGATTTAAGCTATTAGTTATGATTCTCTTTTATGATTAGGAGTTATTTTCTTCCTTATAAATAGATGGTAGGAATAAGATGCAAAGTGTACCAAAAAGTATTTCCTTTGTTCTACCTAATAAAATTATGTGAGTGTGTTTTTATCAATTGTTATTGTGCCAATTGTCTAACAATTCATGTTGTTTGTGCAGTAATACAAGTAGATAGATGGATATGGTTATTTTAAGAAGTTTTTCATATTTGATGATTAATTTTACCTTCGAGATCTGTGTTTTGACCAAGTTAATTTTGATTTAGGGCTCGACAGCTATTTACGCATCTGGGATATAAAATCAAGGCAGTTACTCTCTGCGGTATGTTGTTATGGTAGCATGTGCAAATTTCCTTTTGGTGCATATAAGAATTTGATGTATAAATATATCGACAAATGCAAGATTCATAATTATACATTGTGGCATGTTCATTGTACCCCATCTATTTCACAATTTGAGTGATAGGTTTGTCTTTACTTTAAAAATTGACTAAAATTGTTATTCTGCTTGTGACTTTATTGGAACAATGTAGTCTTTAGCAACTGAATTTGAGCTGATTTGATTGTAAATTCTAACATGGGTTGTGCAATATTGCAGGTCTTCTTAAAGCAGCATCTCACAAATGTTGTCTTTGATTCTCATTTTGATGATGAAGGTTAGTCTTTGTCTCTGGTTGATTGTTGTTCGTTCTAATTAATGGTTCAATTCGGACTATGTTCTTTTGTTTATAGCGGGTGAATGGGTAAAAATTAAATAACTAAAAATCAGATGATTTATTCAATAAGGTAACTTTTTTAATCATACACCCTATTTTAAAAAAGTAACTTACAAAAAAGTTTTTGGGTCAATCCGACCAGTTATGACCAATAATTTTTAACATAGTCTGCTTGACAGAAGTTGCAGGTTCATTAGAACCTCCACCTTCAAGTGAACAAAAAGTTGACGACGAGCCCATAGAAGGAGATGAGGAATCGCCACGTGCCGTTAAACAGAAAAAGAAGAAGAGACCAAAATCCCGCTCTTTAGATGAAAGTGAGGAAGTGACACTCTCATCTAAACATAAAAAGAACAAAAAGTTACAGAAATTAGACGGGGAGGATGAAGGGTCACACTCTGCTAAACAAAAAAGCCCAAAAAGTCACAAGATGAAGATGAAGAACCAAGTGCTGTTGAACAGGGAAAACCCAAAAGGTCAAAGGTCAGAAGCAAGGACGGGAAGTCAAAGAAGTCAAAGAAATCAAAGAGCGAAAACATTGATGTATGATGATATTACAAGCGAAGAGAATGATGAGTTTAATCAACAATTTTGATGCATCTGATTCAACCAGGTTCTTGAAGGGTGTTTCTGGTGTTAGTGTGATAATAGTGTTCTATTTATGTCTAAACAACTTTATTTCTTACTTAAGCTTCATTATATGTTTTTCATTATTTTGTAAAAGCAATTTCTTAACTTATGAGAAGATAGGTTTTTATGTATCAAAATTAGTCTGATCCAGATTATTTTTGATTGCTTTTTCCCACTTTCGTGCTATTCCAAAATTTGAACTTCAAATAATCCTGTTTAAGTTTAGGTGTGGTGATACTCATCCTAGGATTAGCTGTTGTATATAACTGAAAACTGTGCAGGTCAAGTTTTGTTGTGCAATGGGTTGAAACGAGTTTAGGTCAAGTGAGGTTTGGAACAGACAACTTTAAGATAAAGAACATGTCAAATTGGTTCGAGGGAATATCAGCGTGTTAAATGGGTTCACCTACTATATATGTTATTAATGAGCCTAGTGTGGTGACACCAGACGGAGATGGTGTTGGTGGTCATCACTCATCGGTAGGTGCTTGGCGCTAGCCAATTTGGACCCATTCTAGTTTAATGAGTTTTATAAGAGTGAACCATTTGACGAGTTTTTTTTTCTCAAAATAGTGTAATTATGAAAAGTATTTACCAAAAAGGTGTATTTTGAAAATTATTTATCATAACGGGTGAAAACCTAATTTTTTATTTTTCACTTTTAATTTGCATCAAACGGCAGTCCTTTGACGATTCATGCGACCTTCTCCCTCCCACGTTCAATCTGCTCTGCGCTTTGATGTTGACTTGATTCACGGTTCGATTGCCTTTAATCTCAACTTGTTTCGTGGTTCCATCAGCTTCAATCTTGACTTGATTCGCAGTTCGATTGTGACTTGATTCCGACGATTTCCATCAAGTTCGTGATAATGAACTTTGCGATATCGGGAAATATGTCATTAGTTTGCCGGTTCTGATAATTAAACGATGAAAAATGTGTGTTTGGTTTGTGATTTGGACGCTTAAACTGGTCCAATCGGTATACTTTTGCCGACATGTGAGCACCGAATGTTTAGTTTTAGTTCTGGAGTTTGTTGTTCAATATAATTATGAATAAATTTGCTATTCATTTTTGTGGTTCTAACTGTAGCTATTGGAAGCCACGAATTCATGTTTATATTAAAATTACAATCCATTAGTTTATTAATTTTACTTCGTTCAAATTCACTACTTCAATTCAGTTCATTAGTAGTGTGTAGTTTTATCATTTTTTACTGCAGTACAATCTTGTGATTAGCATTTATTTTTGTGTAGTTCATTAGCATTATCTAGTTATAATATTGTATTGTTGTTCAGAATAAATCAGGTTAATACAGTACAATACATGATTCAAAATGAGGATTTTAACAAAAAATTGCTATCGTGAACAATGATGACGTGGCTGATGTGGATGAAGAAAATGGGGTTGAAAGTGACATGGATGATGAATTGGAAGAAGATGTAATTGGAGATGAAACACAAAAAGACAAAGATGAAATGTTATATAATAATTTTCAAGTACCTTCAACTTATATTAATTTAGAGAAAACTAACCTAACAGTTAATGAAATTGTATGACATCAAGTTTTGAGAGTAAAAATGATTTCACTCGTGAGTTGGGAAAAGATTCTTTTGATGATAAGGAATAATTTATTAAAGCCGTCAAGCTCTACAATATCAAGACTCATAAACATTTTGAGGTTGTTGAATCACGACCAACCATTTGGTCTATAAAATGTAAGCTACATGAACAAGGTTGCAAATGAAAACTTCGTGCAAGTAAACGTAAAAAAAATGGATCTTTTGAAATCACAAAGTATAGTGGTCCATATACTTGTTTGCATGACAAGATTACTCAAGATCATCCAAACCTAGATGCAAGTTTGATTGCTCAAGAAATTCAACATCTTATAAAAGAGCAACCTTCTATTAGTATCACTGCTTTAAGAGCCAAAGTAATTGATAAGTTAAGCTATACTCCTTCGTATAAGAAGGTTTGGGTAGGAAAACAAAGGCAATCGAACATGTATTTGGGGATTGGGAAGAGTCTTATAATATTTTACCTAAGTTTCTAAAGGCACTACAAATGTTCAATCTAGGGACTGTTGTTGAATGGTGTGTTTCGAGACTTGTCGGTATAGATCAAGTGGAATTTAGACGTGTGTTTTGGGCATTTGCTCCTTCTATCAAGGGATTTAAGCATTGCCGGCCTGTGATTAGCATTGATGCCACACATTTGTATGGTAAGTATAAAGGTAAAATGATGATTGCAATGGGAGTTGATGGGAACAATCAGATATTGCCGCTTGCATTTGCTATTGTTGAAAATGGATCATATGCTAGTTGGAATTGGTTTCTTTCTCATGTCAAGAAACATGTGGTGAATGAAAGTGAAGGGATATGTCTAATCTCTGATCAGTATTTTAAAAGCGGTTAATGAGCAAGGTTCTTCTTGGTTGGAGCCACGTGTTTTTCACAGGTACTGTTTATTAGATTTTATATAATATTAGCATTCATCATATTGGTTTTACAAATCACACTTTGTCTTTTGTTTCATAGGTATTGCTTAAGGCATTTCATCAACAATTTTAATGACAAGTTTCGCAACTCACAACTAAAAGCTTTAGCTTATCGCGCTGGGAGTCAAAATCAAATTCAAAAATTCAACTCGATTATAGAAGAGATTGGAAAAATAAATCCGCAAACACGTCAATGGCTTGAGGGACATCCACTTGATAAATGGACACCTGCACATGACGGCGGAAAGAGATACGGGTTGCTCACTACAAATTTATCTGAGATTTTTAATAGCGTTCTTAAAGGTGTTCGTTTCTTACCTATTACAGCTTATGTTCAACTTACATTTTATAGATTGGTTCATTATTATGATGTGAGACGTCCAATGGGTTCAAGTGCACAAACTAACGGAGATGTGTATACTCCTCATGTTATGGCAAAACAAGCAGCTTTAATGTCAAAAGCTAGTGCACATTTTTTAAGATCTTTTAATCGACAGAAATGGATATTTGAGGTGATAACTCAAAAAGGAAAAAATGTGTAAGTAGTTAATTTGGAACAAAAAACTTGCACATGTGGTAAGTGGGAAATATTTAAATATCCGTGTTTTCATGTTTTGAGTTCATGTGCAAAACTTTCTTTGAACACTTGACAATATGTCCATAGGTGTTACTCAATTGTTAATTATTGTGCTACTTGGTCATCCGAGTTTTCTCCACTTCCTCATGATGCATATTGGCCACCACCTTCTATTAAAGAATTACTTCCAAATTCAGAGTTGAAACGAGATAAAAAGGGTCGCCCTCGCTCAATAAAGCTACGAAATGGAATGGATATTAAAGAAGGGAAAACGAAAAACCTTTGTGGAATTTGTAAAGAAAATGGTCATAATAGAGCAAAATGTCCCTCCAAGCCTAGAAAATGGATGCATAAGTGGCTAAAAATTTTTGACATTTATTTTTATTTGGTAGAAATGTTTGACATTTTATTTTTATTTGTATTTGTTATCGATATCGCCCAACGTATCGGCTTCATTTAATATTTTGCTTGTATTTGATATTGTTAAAAAGTGAACATTTTTTATTCGTATTATGTTAGGGAAGAATGAGAAATTATGGATTCTTGCTCATCGTTGGAAGAATTGTGAAAAGTGTCGAATTGGTGTCTTTTATACGGATTTTCTAGATTTGTGCTTGTATTTAATATTCTAAAAACCTTTGCTCATTTTTCTAAATATATTTTGATGTAATTTTCCTTCATTTTTTGCACTTACAGTTGGATTTATATGGAATTTTTTGAATTGTGATCTCGTAACGGAAAAAATAGAAGACAATCGTGAAAAGCTGAATTTTGCATTCTCTATTTTTATTTTTGATTAAACAAATAAAAGAAAATTATTGATTAGCTAAAAATAAAGACAATAGAAAAATACTCAATTTGGTACATAGTTTTTAAAGTACACTAGATTAGTAAATATTTTTTGTAACTACACCTATTTCGTAAAAACTCACCATTTGACAGTCATATAACATGAATCAATTAAGCAAATAAAGTTAGCTAAATCAACTCATTTTTCATGAAAAAGTTTTATTGAAAACCAGTAAAGTTTTATTGAGTTTAATGATCTGTCTTCTCTTTAAAATTAACGCTTTAAAAAGAACTAAACTTTCGTACATGGATTACACAATGTTTTTATTTTAGATCTAATTGTTTGTGAATTATATATGGGCATTGTAGAAACGTTAATTACTTAAAAGTTTTTAGAAGAGAAGAGTCCTTAAAAGCTGGCAAAAGCCATATCTAGTCCCTCCCACATCGACTGTATAGAGAAACTCAAAGGGGTGAAACCCATTATTTAGTGCAAGCAGATGCAAGTTTAAAAGACACGCAGCCACGCAGTGAGCACAAAGCGAACTATTCTTTCGCCTTTTACTAAAGAATACCGTGTGTTTGTTGTTTTAAGTGGCATACGCTTATTTTTGGAGAGACTCTTCTCAAGTGAAGGGCTCCAACCAATGTTTATAGTTTAAACTTTAAGCTGTTACTCTGTATGCATCAAGTTCTTTGTTATGCTTCTTTTATAATGAGTCTTAAAACTGTTAAATGTATACTTGATTTATATAAAGCTGGAACACTACTTATTACAAAAAATCTCTTGTGCAATGATTATGTATGTGGCATCGGCCTCCTGTTTACCTGATGCAGTTGATCTTAAAGATGTATGAATTTAACCATGATAGAGCCAAGTTCGAGATTGGCGGTCTCCAAATAGGAACTAATAACAATAACGTAAAACTAAAGAATTGTTACTCAATTTTTCTGTTCTATTTCTTCTCAAATGAAAGTACATTTAAATAGAATGCATGAATTCGGACCTTACTGCGAACGTGAAGCAGTGCACGTAACAATTAAAATAAAAACTAAAAACTAATTAAACCTAAATGCATAAAATAGTGGGGAAACAAAATAGAACGTGGGAACATAGATTAATTAAATTAAACTTGCAGAAGGCTTAGTAACGCGGAGCTTGACTGGGTCAAGGGTCAATGGTTTACGGTGGATAGTCCGTATCAAACCATGTCAAATAGTATCCCCTATTCGTCAATTCTTAAAATCATCATAAAGTTTACCCGTGACCATAAATTTGACTAGTGTTATTTCAGATGAAAGTGTTGGGTTCACTGTATGCCTTTTGACAAGAGCATATAATCAGAACATGCTAATATTGAGTTTATGACAATAATTACGCATCTGCGGTAACTTTCTGTATTAATTGAGGACATAAAGAAAAGAGGTGAAGATAGTTATTTTGGTGATCATGTAGTAGTTCGTACACCATATACGACGTTGGATATACGACACTCATAAAGGGAATCGTGGCAATGTTTGGTGAGAGATCTTTCTTGACCTTGAACGTCACCTTCTGTTGTGGTTTTAGAGATTTAGATTTAAAGATACTAGTAAATATCGACCACTCTCCTTTCAAGCATCTAATCAAGAAGCATAAGATAGAGTTATAACCACATTCTAGATCTAATTAACATGAGAGTTATTATTATAAAAAACTTGATACAACTAACATCTTGATGTTAAAGAAAGCAAATAACTTCTTCTACTTGCACCACAATCATCAGCAATCCACCAAGAATAAAGCCTTTTTGACATGAAGAATTCTGCAGCTTTTCATTTAATATTCCCACAACTAATTGGAGCTTTTAGCACAACCTGTGACTCGGTACCATTATAATGGATTGTGTATTTGATGATTAATAGAGCCACAACTTCTGGTTACAAGTCAACAGATTTACATTACTATCTACAATCTCTGACATAACTCAAAATTATTGGATTGAAAACAGTGAAGTGATCTGGAGGCTTAAAAGATGCAAAGAGTGATATCTGAAGTCACTCCCACATCAGTTGGTTAGACAAAACCAAAGGGTGAAACTTACTATTTAAAGCAAGCAGGTGCGGAGGTTGAAAATCACGCAGCCACGCAGTGAGCACAAAGCGAACTATTCTTTCGCCTTTTACTAAAGAATACCGTGTGCTCGTTGCTTTAAGTGGCATACGCTTATTTTTGGAGAGTCCCTTCTCAATTGAAGGGCTCCAACCATTTTTATAGTTAAAACTTTTATTTTATAAAGTTCTTACTAAAGCATAGTCATTTTATAAAAGCATAAAAAGATTGTAATTTTTTTTAAACTGTCTAAAAATTAAAGCTGGGTGCAGTTGCACTTTGAGGTTAAAAATCAAAGGCTTATACTTCCAAACATCAAAGCTGAATGTATCATGAAACCCAGAATATTATCCTTTTTCTGGACGTTACAGATGATATTATCTGCTGTGATTAAAAATCAACTAAAGACAAATACCAAGACGATTGAGTATCAACTGCAGATTAATGGCTGATACATCCCAACATCAACTGCAGCCTGCAGGTAGATACAAAGATGATTATTGAGTGATCCAATCTGATCAAAAATCGTATGTAGACAGACACAAAGACGATCAACTGCAAACATATACAAAGGCGATAGGTATCAATTGCAGATAGATACAAAGACGGTTATGTACAGCTTTGCTCTTTCCTTTTGTTGTGAGATCCTTGCTCAACGACGTGAAGTATTTGCATTTTCTGAAATTCTACAATATATAATGTGAAAGAGTTGGTCTAAGATTTTGATATAATTTGTAACTAGAGGAAACAACAGTAGTTAAAGTAATACAAGAGTGTGGCTTCGAACCCATGACCTCTTTACCCGATGCATTGATCTTAAAATGTATGAACCTTACCATGCTTAAAAATCAAAATGTTTTAAGATGTACTAATATTGAATTATTAGCTCATCTACGTGTTATTATGTAAGATTTATGATTAGAAGAAACTCGATAAAAACTATCTTGATGTTAAAAAAAGCAAATACCTTCTTGTACTTGGTTATGAATCCATCAAGAATGAAGCCTTTTACTAAATCATGGACCCTCTTCTATGACAGACAAATTTTTCAGTAAGATCATAATGAAGATAATTAAAAATAATGAATCATACAGCCAGTAAGCCTCTGCACATAATCTATTGCTTATGTACTAGTCAAAATCAACCACTCATCTTTCAAGTATCTCAGTGATCTCACCAAAGCTGCAACCAGTGACTCGGTATCAGGGACCCGGAGAACAAATTTTTGGAGAGACCCTTCTTCTTTTGAAAAGTTCCATCCAACTTTTTAGTTCAAATTTCTACTTGTTTCTGTAAGTATGAAGTTGGTATATACTTCAATGACTATTTGATAGCAATTTTTTTGGGTCAGGTGGGTTGGGTAACAGGTCAAAAACGGATCCGGGTTGAACATGTTTTTAGTCCAGGCCAAATCTAGTTGATGCACAAATACTCTTTTGTCCATTTTTCATTTTATAAACAACTAATGCTTTAGTTATGTTTAATATATTAGCACAACAACAATCTAAAATCTTAATTCAGAACATTTGAGATTTTGTATACAGTAAGAAACAAACTTTGGGGTTTGAACGAACTTTAAACCCGTTTGATCAGTTCCTTTCTAAATAAAATCTTCAACTTGACCCGTTTATGATACCATAACCAAATTGACCCACTAATAAGTAACTGGGTCGAAATTGACCCACTATTTTCTAGTTGGATCCTGTCAAGATTCAAGAAACATTAAGGCCTGATCAAGAATCTGTGTTGATGTGAACTTTAACTGAGGTGTTTTCAATACAGATGATAGATGGGGTGCAAAACCTTAACCAAACCAATTTCCTATTTATTGAAACATGAGGCTATACTGTTCGAGATTTGTGTTGTCGAGAACCAAAACATGTATTCGGCTAATTGTCTGGTTTGAGACCGTCCCATTTCTGAACAAGCAGTAAATCAGTTGGGTTTGTTTATGTGATGTCAATGGACTCATCAATAACTATGTTGATGAAGCAATACTTGTTCTAGAGTCTAATGATCAGAGATGGTGTCATCAACAAAATGTTGATGCTTATGACAATAAAAATAAACTGAATCTTGTGTGAGCCTGTGCCTGCATAGACAAAGGAATCAACTGAGTGTCGTCGACTTTTAAGCTGAATTATCATTTCATGATTTCAATTCAATGTTAACTGATATCGTGACGTTTTCAACACCTCTGTAATCTTTGGTTTCTTGGCTGCGTCGACCTCTGACAATACTGACAATATTTTCGTAGAGCAGATTCTGAGAACAATAGAAGAGGGTCCATGATTTGAGACGAAAAGTAGTGTCTGAATCCCACATCGGTTGGTATGAGAAAACATAGGTGTAAAAACTACTATTTAAGGCAAGCCAGGGGGCGTTGTGAAAAGCACTCAAACATGCAGTGAGCGAATTATTTTTTCGTCTTTTATTAAAGAATATGGTGTGCTTGTTGTTTTACGTGGAAGAGTTTTTTCTCAATTGAAGGGCTCCAATCAATTTTTTAGTTCAGTTTTGCTTTCTAAACTTTGTACTAGAAGCTCTTAATAAGATGACTCTTATAAGTGATCTTAAACCTGTTATAATTATATCAGTAAATTGTGTTATTTGCTGCATCAGTATAGTGAGACAACACTTTCGCCTTTTTTTAATTGATTCAAACGGTTGGTTTTATCTTCAAACAGAACTCAGTTTATTCAAAGCAAAGAAATACACTGTTGTATGCTTTGATCTGCTCATTTTCATTATTTTCATTCTTTTTGGGTTCAATAAGTATCTTGCTCGGCGAAAGAGAAAAATGGCAGATTTTTAATTTTGTGCAACCTTTCATGTATCATAGAACAGGGGATAAAGCATAATGATTTGCACCATAATTCATCTGTAGTAATCAATAACCTGCACATAAAAACCAAATTTCATTGCAATAATGATTCAGGAAATGTACGGAGGTAAGGGTAGCACTATGGGTGGATCACACTGGTTGTGTAACAGGTTAAAAACGAATCCAGAATTATGTCCCTCCAATGACCAGGAACAGAATAAGAGGCTATACTGACCTCTCGGTCATCAGTATTCATTAGATCCTTTTAACAAATATTTTTTATGAAAGAAAAAATGAGTCGGATCATCTTGTTATAGTCGATAGAGAAATAATCTTATTGACGTCTCTGATATTTGATTAAACAAAATAAAAATAAATAAGATTATGGTACAAACTTCATCAATTATTTTTGCCAATAGAAAAGTATACATGGATGGTGATGACGTCCTCTCTGTACCAAGGACAAAAGGTCAATAATTAACTTATCCAACCTCTTAAAATAGAAGGTGCATTTCCCAAGGCAAGAAGAATATGATTATTTCTTAAATAAAGACGTAAAATAATAATTCGATGCGGAATGATGGCGGACAAAATTATATTTAATCACATTTCTTTATAATTTACTGAAATTTTTATGTATTTCTTTAAACTTAAAACACATAAATTCTAGATGCAAATAATTTATGAGTTATTCAATTTGTCTAAGAGGCTGTTTGGTAATCTTTTAATAATCATTAAAAGTCTACTTTTTAATAATGGTTCATAACCTTTGAACGTTAAGAGGCAGTGACAGAGCTTGAGCACCCATATGGGGGGGGGGGGAATCAAATTTTTAAGGGGGACAGCTCAATATAATAAAAGATTTACACTACCGTCCAAAATTTACATTAGCGACCGATAATTAACACAACAAAAAAAGAGGGGTTTCGGGGGGGCCCCCTTTGGCCCCTAAATCCTTCGCCTATGTTAAGATAATCCTAATGCTGAATGATTAAGAGACTACCTCTTAATGGTTCATAACCTCTGAATGATTAAGAGGTTAAATGATTCGATAATACAATTTATAGATTGAATTCTAATAAATCAATTATATGAATATGATAGTCAGTGAATTGAAAATTTTGTTGGTTGGCTAACAAACAAGAATTGAAATGTTAATTGAATATTGGTTATTAGCTAGGTGGAATGGCTTAAAACCCGCTAACAGACATGTAGTTGTGTTTATTGTTCTTGGTTAGCTTTTTAAGGCTAACTACATTTTATAAATCTTTTGTTAGTATCGAATGTTGAATACAAATTTATGAGCTCACTCCCTTCTCAACGTCTGCCGACAGCCTCTTTCCTGACGCTCTCGCGTAGGGGACTTATGTTGATGACATCAGAGTCACATGATACAGTAAATTTTCGCAAGTATATAGAGATGCATGTACAGATTTTCGAGTGATAACAATGTTTTTTTTGGACGGTAACTCTATTTGATATTGATTTTGATGAAAAAAATGACCAGAGTTGAAGTAAAAAAAATATTTATCGGAATTTTATTTCTTACAAAGATTGCAAACTTGCATAAGATTGGAAAAGTGATATAATAATTTATTTGAAGGTAAAAATAATAATTGGTATTTACTCTAAGTAATTTTGCTTTTGACTTTTCTATTTACTAACCCGACCCAACTGATCTGGAGATTTTTAGGTCCGTTTTCATGAAATTGAAGCACCTAAAATCAATGACTCCATATAAATAATTCCTGGATCCGCTACTGCTCTCGCGGGTCTTGTCATTAGAATGATTAGGGAAAAAACGGTCCTTCTATCAGAACCAACGACCGATCTTGAACAAGCACTACTGGTTATGTAGAACTTGTTAGATTTGAACCCGACCATAGGTTTGTAACATGTCACGTTTAAACTAGTTTGAAACTGATATAACTGGAACTAAACGTGCCAAAAACCACTCTTAAAAACGGTTTCATAACCGGAACCAATTCGACTAAAAACCAGCTTTACCTTTGTTAACCAAAACCAGAACCTATTTCTAAAAGAAACCGCTCTTACGAATAAAAAAACAAACAATTATATAAAGGGAAAATTCTCATAATATTCCTTTAACCCTTTTTATATTATCCAAAATGTCTCTTTGACTATATATTCTCAAAAATGTCCACACTTTAAATAGGATCGTCCGAACCTTAAATAGGGTTGCCCAAACCCAAAAAATAAGGTTGGTTGAACCTAAATAACGTCATTCCACCGAGTTGCAAGTTTGATCGAACTTATGTAAGCATGTTCGATCGAACTTTAAATAGGTTTAGTCGAACTTATTGCAACCACCATCTCCAACACACCGGAACTCACCACCATCCCCACCACCACCAGGACTGCAACAACATCTCTAACACCATGAGTCGCCACATTGAATCCAATCAAGGTTAGGCTGCAATGGTGGTGATGGGTGATGCTTTTGTTACCACAGATCTATCAAGAAATGATGGTGGCTGCAGTGAGTGACTGTCTGAAGATGAAGATGAATGGAGGGGAGGGCACTGCCGTAGTGAGAAAGAGAAAGAGAGTTGGGCTGAGGTGGTGGGCTGGGTGGGGGGCACAAAGGGGGTAGCTGTGGTGGTCTGGTAGGATGGTGGTGGTGGTGGTTTGATAGAATAATGGTGGTTAGAGTGTTAAGGTTGAAGATGAAGTTATGGGTCTCATCTTTCATAAATATTGATTTTATGGTCAGGGGTATTTTGGTCATTTTACTAGGACTTACGGAAAAAGTTAACGGCCATTCACGTCAGGAACTTTTGTGTTACATTTTGACAAACCTCTGGACCGACCTTGTAATTTTTCAAACTTAAAGACCGAAAATGAAACAGACCTAAGCACATAAACTTTTTAATGTAATTAACTCTTTTGAAATGGTCCGATTAAGAGAAATTTTAAGAGAAAAAGAAATATAAAAAGATTTTCCCTTATATAAAAGTTTTGTAAATTGAGTCTTTTATCATGATTGGAGTAATATATTGTATCAGGCCCAAACTTCAACACTCCCAAAACCCAAAACGATTGATCACCCCATCACACCTTATCAACAACATTCGTCACATTCTATCCTCTTACGCACATAACTCCAACCCCACCCCAATCTTTATCCCACACACCGCAACATTTCTTTATAAACGTTACAACTCATAAAACCACACACACGAAAACACCAACAAAACTTTCCAACCAACACGACACAAAAATGTCTTCAGCCTAGGCTATTACGGCGACACCGGCATGAAAAAGGTCCCGGAACCGGTTGTGGGGGCGGTACGATGTTCCGGAGGGGGTTGATGTTCGGGGGAGATACGATGAGGAGTTTGCAAAGATTCTAACAAAGGATGCTTTGATGTTGTTGCAGAATTGCAGAGGGAGTTCAGGGGTCATGTTAAGTACGCAATGGAGAGTCGTAAGGAGGCGAAAATGCGGTATAACTCGGGCTCGCTCCCCGGGTTCGATCCGGCGACGAGGAACGTGAGGGAGGGGGGTTGGGTGTGTGCCGAGGTGCCCCCCGCCCTCGCGGACCGGAGGGTGGAGATCACCGGACCGTTGAGAGGAAGATGATTATTAATGCACTTAACTCCGGTGCTAAGGTCTTCATGGTGAGTGATTTTAATTTCTTATGCTGAAGATCAATTACTAGTTTCTTTATTTGCATGAGCCATGCATGCATATTGAACAGGTGACTTATTTAGCAGCAACAATCTATTTGTTTACTGATATTCCATGACCAGGCCGGTATAATAACAAGGAGAAAACATTAGTTATAAGGACGTACTTTCTCAATCACATGGTTTTTGAATGCTTTGTAGTTGTACAATTTGTATAGTAGAAAAGATGGATTGTTAATGTCACCAATGAAGATGTGATTGAGCTTATCTTACTGATTATTACACGTAGCCATGTACAAGTTAATGGAAGATATAATAATGTAGGGTATCACATTAACAAAGTATAGTATTCAAAGTTATATTAAACTACTTCATATTATTTTATAATCCTTTTGTTTTTTTTCTTTGTTCTGATCCATTTATTATATACCCGATCTAACGGTTGCCCCCTAACCAAAATTCTAGATATTTAACTCGTTTTTAACAGACTCGAACCGATCAAATAAACGAGTTAAATATGATAACCCGTACATGAATATTTTTTAATTTTTTTTAAACTAATAATATACGACCCTGCTTCGGAGGATATGTTATTTTAATCGGGTCCACCTATTGTTTTCCACCGGGACCGCATCCCCAACTCCATCAGGAGGAAACCCATTGCTGGAGAAAACCTCCCGGCTCAACACTGAGTATTTGCTCAGAGTGAGACTTGAATCTATAACCTTTTTTTATTTATATGTCATGGATATCTCATTTTAATTAGTTGGGCTAAGGATTAATGACAACCCATACATAAATTAATGACAACCCATACATAAATTGTTTAATTAAAATGTCAACTCTAATATGAGTTCTATTTAAACGTGTTAGATATAACGACCCAAAACCTTATTAATTGAGCTTTTCAGAAAATTTATTACACGTAGTCATGTAGTAGATAGTTGTAAGATATAATTTATGGTATCACATTAAATGAAATATATTCTTTAACTTAAACTAAATCACTTCATATCGTTTTGTCATTCTTTGTTTTTTTTTTCATTTTCCCGATCAATTATCTACCGATCTAACTTCTGCCCTAACCAAAATTTCTAGATCTGTCACCGTTAAATGGAGTGGTTAGTCGACCTGTTCAAGTTATTCAAGTTAAATGGATTAAAAAAGTTAACCTAAACACAATTTGTTTAATTAAACATGTCAATTTAAACACGACTTATTTATAAAGCATGTTAGATACGACGACCTAAAAACCTGATGGTTTTCTTGTATTTGTTTCTTCATAATTTAATCAAAACACTTTTATTTTCTAGTTTCATGTCTTTATATTTTCTGAAGATATGAAATTCTTATGAATGAAAACAGGCTGATTTTGAAGATGCATTATCACCAACATGGGAGAACCTAATGAGGGGACAAGTGAACTTGAAAGATGCTGTTAATGGCACCATAAGGTTCGAAGACAAAGCTAGAAACAAGGTCTACAAACTCAACGATCAAACCGCTAAGCTCTTTGTTCGACCCCGAGGCTGGCACCTACCCGAGGCTCACATCTTCATCGATGGTGAACCCGCAATCGGATGCCTCGTTGATTTCGGGCTTTACTTCCTTCACAATCACGCAGCGTTCCGTAGGACACAAGGACAAGGATTCGGCCCGTTTTTCTACCTCCCAAAAATGGAAAACTCCAGGTAACCTTAACCGTGGTTTGAATAAAAACACGCGCTTAAAGATTACACATGACAAAATGATCATTTATTTAAATGGGTTAAAACTGTCACCTCTAGTTTGCTATGATAATATTTTGTAATGTTTGCAATGGGGCTTTTTGGGCAGGGAAGCGAGGATATGGAACAATGTGTTCGAGAGGGCCGAGAAGATGGTGGGGATCGAGAAAGGTAGCATCCGGGCCACGGTTCTGATCGAGACATTGCCCGCAGTGTTTCAAATGGATGAGATATTATACGAGTTGAGGGACCATTCGGTTGGTTTGAACTGTGGAAGGTGGGACTACATATTTAGCTATGTCAAGACGTTCCAGGCGCACCCTGACCGCTTGTTACCCGACCGGGTCCTTGTCGGTATGGGGCAACACTTCATGAGAAGCTACTCGGATCTTCTCATCAGGACCTGCCATAGGCGCGGTGTGCACGCCATGGGAGGAATGGTACGTCGTTCTCGTATTCGGGCTTTCGGCCTTTCGGCCTTTCGGGTTCTTTGCACTTTGATTCAATATATGGTATTAATTAGGGGTGATGAGTAAACAGTTGGATAAATGGGTTCAGGTTAAAAAGAGTTATATAACCCTATTAAAACAATATATATTAAAGTCTATAATTACTAAATGATAGATATCTGAACATCAAATGTTACTAACGTCTGTTAAAAATTTCTGCGTCCGTCACTGTGAATAATCACTTTTAACTGATAGCATTATGTTTGATGATCAGGCTGCTCAGATTCCAATCAGAGACGACCCCGCAGCGAACGCAGCCGCACTCGCGCTCGTGAAGAAAGACAAGCTACGCGAGGTACGGGCCGGGCACGACGGGACGTGGGCCGCACACCCGGGCCTGATCCCGGCAATCATGGAAGTCTTCAACAACAACATGGGCGACCAACCAAGCCTAATCAAAACCATGAAGCGCGAAGACGCCTCAACCATAACCGAAGAAGACCTCTTGCAAATCCCCCGAGGCGTTCGAACCATCGAGGGTCTCCGGCTCAATACCCGTGTCGGGATCCAGTACCTAGCCGCCTGGCTCACGGGGACGGGCTCGGTCCCATTGTACAACCTCATGGAGGATGCAGCCACTGCTGAAATAAGTCGTGTCCAGAACTGGCAGTGGCTGAAATATGGCGTCGAACTCGATGGCGACGGGTTAGGTGTTCGGGTCAGCACTGAGCTTTTCGGGAAGGTGGTCGAAGAGGAAATGGCGCGTATCGAGCATGAGGTGGGTCGGGACCGGTTTAAGAAGGGGATGTATAAGGAAGCTTGCAAGATCTTCACTCGTCAATGTACCGCACCTGTGCTTGATGATTTTCTGACGCTAAATGCTTACAACAACATTGTTGTTCATCATCCCAAAGGACCATCAAAGCTTTGAAGCAGATTTCAAGGGCTTATGTGATCGTTTATAAAGGATATCTGTTGAATGATATTGTGTTTGTTTTTCAAATGATTTTGTGACGGCTGTGAGACTATATTAGCTAAATAAACGATGTTTTTGTGATGTTTTGTAATAATGTTTTATGAATGCAGTGGTCTCTTGCTTTGTTATATTATCATCTAGTTGTTAGAGCGGTTATTTTCGTGATTTTCTTGATACATATTCGTCATCACTCCTGAATTGTATTCTAAGTTCTGTAAAACTTTTAAATTTATAATTTTATCACAACCGTATAATATTTAGGGAAAATTCCCAAAAGAGAGTTTTAAAATATAAACATTTTAGATTTCAGATTATTAAAATGAAGATGGCGCTTTAATGGGGGAAAAAAATCAAATGGCTATCCACTCAAAGTGACGCATTCTTGCGCCTACGTGGTTTATCTTGACGTAAATGTCACGTTAATGTCTTTTAAAATACTTATCACACTTATAATAATTGATAAATGGATATATATTATCAACAGGTTAATTTGAAATCTATTTTTCAATCTAGATCATTTATCAATTTTTGTAAAGTCAAAAGAACTAATATCTCTCTCTCCCTCACTTTAAGATTTAATTTAAGTTATACGAACATCTAAATTTATTATTAAAACATTCATACGTCTCCATCTTTCTTTATGTATTTATATGTATATATAGAAAGAGATACGAAGAATGTAGTAAATTATAAATTTATATTTAAGTATGTTTAAAATCATGGATTTTGTTTTTAAACTTTGATAAGTATACTGAGTGTGTTTTATTTTCAAATAAAAAACACTTAGTGTACCTATCAAAGTTTAAGTACAAGATCTATAATTTTAAATATACTTAAACGACGTAATTTATAATTTGCTCGGGATAATGAGAGTATAGTGGGAGTGCTTATAACATTCCCATACTTTAAACATCCAAAATTTTTCTAAACTTCATATTTTTCTATAAAACATATTTTTAATAATTAAAAATAAAGATTTTGATTAAAAAATACATTTTTTTTGGAAAACAAGATTTTGAAAAGTATGATTTTCTTAAACAACATACCTTTTTCCACATACGAAGTACTTTAACACCGATATTTTTTTAAAAAATAAATTTTTTATATAGAATAGTTTTTCTAAAACAATGAGATATTTATATAAGTGAAATTTTTATAAATAACCTGTAGTTTAAAAAAAAATAATTTTTCTAAAACAACCAGAAGTATTTAAACGTTGTGATATTTATAAAAATGAAATTTTGTCATAGCAAATTTATTATATATGAAAAATCGTTATTAAACGAAAATAATTAAAAACCAGAGTGTTGAAACAACACTATTTTCTATTGAAGATTGTTTTTTTTCAAAAATAATATTTTCGGAACGAAATGTTTCTTAACATATTTTAAAACGAGAATTTTAAAAAATAGTTCTCAAAAATGAAAGTTTTAAAAAATAATCAAAATATATTATTAATTAAAGTACTTACTTATACGAAATTTTAATTATATCTTATATTACAATAGTGTTTTATATTTCTTAATTTTTCATTAATATCTAATATTTTTATTTAACCCGTGTAATACATGAGGTTGTAACATAGTAGTCTTATATAACTCTTATATACTACATCGGGTTAGAAACTCCATGTATTACACTTACGTAAATATGAGGTTATATATTTAGTAATAAAGATTGTAATTTTTCTAACACAAATTCTAAACACATTATATGGTAGTTTTTAAAAATCGTCTTATAAAGGAAATGGAAGAAATGTTCAATTCACAAAAATGCTTTATCTAACTTTTATATAATAAAAGACAATTTATTAAAAGGTTATAAATATTGTTACTATTTTATAAAAGAGAGACCGGGCAATAAAATATTACAAAAATAATTAAATAAATTTATATAACTAATAGCAGAGAGGCAAAGAAAGAGAGAATTGTATATGTTAACTTTCCATCTGAAAAATTACATATTTCCTCAAAATACTAGTTTTTAATGTATAAGCGTGCTTTGAGGAATATATAATTTTATAAGTTTAAAGGGGAAGATATGCAAATATCCCAAGCTAAAAAAAACAATTTAATCGCCAATTTTTCTTGCTTTTCAATCCTATTACGTTAGGCATGTAATTAAGATTTTTAAACTCAAATATGACTTTCCGCAAATTCGCGCCGTAGATACTTCAAGATCTAAGATATTGTTGGATTTGCCAAGAATAGCTTAAAGTAAGAAACCTAATCCAATTTTATAATAGAGGGGGACACGCTTTACTAAATTAATGATGCTTGACCCTTATTTAATATTTCCATTTATGACTAATCCTTTTTTCTATAACTAAACATTTGTTACCTAATTTACTTTACCTAAATCCATTTTAGGCAAATATATGTGAGTGTATTTGAAAAGTGCCAAATGGCAAACTTTTTAATCAAAGAGATCTCCCCTCTAAGCTTATTGAGGGTAACAAGTCGCTAGCTTTTTCTATGCGCGAATAACTAGTTAATGATGAAAATACTAGAACGGTCTGATTGATTTGTTTTTATTAGATAAATGTTCCCCATCTAAGAAATTTTGTTTATTCGTTAATATTGTTATTACATAGACTTATATGTTAATAAACAACATGTTTTTATTTGCATTCTATGTTCGTGTAAATAAGAAAACTCTTGAACTCGTGACATGTTAGTAATTGTGGATCCTCTCTTATTTTTTTATTTATGTTACAAGTTAAGTAGCGATTCTACTATACTTTTCTATACTATGATACCCGAACTTCTATTTGAAAGCAATCTTTTTACTCAAATCGTTTGAGCAAAAAACGACAACTTAATCTACCTGTCACATTTGAAACTTGAGAACCATCATTTGATTTTCTCATTTAAAAACCCTAACAACTTAGAAATCTAATCAAAGGTGAGTGCATTAACAGAAGTACACAAAGAAGAATTAGGTTATTCACCATAAAAGTGTTAGTCATTCGGTTCTTAGGTCCTTTTTTGAACCCAGGTGGATAACTAACAATTTCATAACATCTTTCGATATATGAACCCAACATTCTGAACTTTCCTTTCGAAAAAAAGTTTGAGTTTCTAACTGAGCAATCCCTAGAAATGATTGAATTCTTTTAAAGCTTAACAAAAACAATAATAAAGTTGGGTTAATGAGTTAATTAACTATGGGAAGAAAATCTCTTATTAATATATAAATATATTTTATAGGTTGATACATATTGTCTAGACCCATAAAAAATTGCACCGACTTAATGGGATGATTGAGATCATTAAATTCTTTTAAAGCTTGACAAAAACAAAAAAAAGTTGAAGCATCTAATCAAATTGTTTTCACATAATATTTAGTTTATGATAACAATAAAAAATAATTGCTTCATTTTGAGTTAATGAGTTAAATTTTTATATAAACAAAAAAAATTGACCCAACTGCTTTGTCATAAGTTTTTTATAAGTATTTCCAAATTTTAGAAGCAAGTTTAAATATGACTGATTCTTATACCATTCATCAGAGACGAAGTTAATAATCTAGGTAATCATAAAAGAGTTACACATATCCCACTATGTAGCAAGAACAATATTCTTAGTAGATTTAACACAAGCACAATCACTGAATCCAACTTTATTCTTTACTTCTAAAGCAAGTTTCATAGCATTAGATCTAACCGTGAAATTCTTTGTTTCTTTTAATTTTATACTAACTATAGTTAAGTTACTAGAATCACTAGCATGAAGATACGATGGATAAACAAACATAATGTTTTCACTCAAGCGCGCACACATAAAACAACAAGGACAGGAGCCAGGTTGTCACACCACTCAGGTGGCAAATCATAGATTAGTCAATACTGTAAATAAGTAATGCAAACAGATTATCAACAAGAAATGATATAACCAAGATAATTCTGAATAGAAATCAAAAGAAACTATAATATGCAGCATGCAATAAACAACAGACAAGAAATGAGGTATGGATTTTCCTGTATACCAAGATTAATGCTAATACTCCCAACCCAACCAAAAATGCCTAGAACAGAAATAGTACGTGTAATAGTAAAGAAGGAGTAGGAACAATATCAACAAGGGGTGCCTAAGTTAGGGTGTTCGAAAGCTCCAGCAATCAAGCGATTTGTAACCTTTTCTTAGGGTTATAGGATCAAAATTAAAGGTCACTATAATAGCTTTAGTGATATAGCCAAAAAAACAAGGTTTTAAATTATAGAAACCCTAAATCAAGCCGACCACCGAAGGTTTGATAAAAAAAACCATAACAGAAGGAGATACACTTCTAAGATATACAAGTTATCAATATTAAAGAGTCTAACACCAATGGAAGCCTAAAAGCATCAAGAACCATAGAACAAAGGTCTAGAGTTTTAGATTTGAAAATCCTTGAACATAAGTACACCAAATATCACCGGAAGAACAAGAATCGAGTATTACAAGAGCCTTCGAGGCTTTGAAGGCTTTGATACCATGTCAAAACCAACAAATTAATCTTATTCAACTCAAATGAAAGTATGAATACACTCAAGAAAATGAACAAACTTAAAGGAACAAAAACAACTGTTAAAAATAATATGAATAAACACTATAAGAAACACTCAGATTATCATAACAATGACTTGAATAGATAATACTCAGAAACAACCAGAATTCATCATTATGATAAAACCCTAAAAAATATCATGAACATTCGAGAGAGCAGCACAGATGAAGACAGAGAGAGAGAGAGAGAGGGGGGGGGGGGGGGGGGGGGGGGAGGGAGAGGAAAAGATAGAGAAAGAAAGAGAGAGAGATTTCTAAGCTAAATGAATTGTTAGCTTCTCTCTCCTCGTTATATAACACTCCAACATCCATGGGTCATTACGCAAACCTAATAGGCTCCATGTGTGATTCAAATACAAAATTGGTAAGAGACATAACTATCTAGTGAGCTGTTCCATAGTCCCTTTATTAGCCCGGCTTGAAGCAAATCCAATAAGCAATCTACCCTAATAAGCCAATTCATCAAATATGCATAGAAATAAAATAAAAGTAGTTATAATAGCAAAAAGTTTCCACTGACAATGAAAAATGTTAGATTTACGAGCCTTGATGGTTTTTTGTTAATTCATTGATGAAAGTTTTCTTTCTTTTGTCATAGATTGTCCTTTACTGATCCGCTGGTAATTATGAGGGATTTAACAGATAGTTACAACTTTTACTTTTCTTATTTTGGGACACATTGGTGATTTTCAGTGAACGACACTCTGTTTTGTAGTAGTGTCTTCAATTCATTAAACTCTCTACAATGCCTTATGCCACAAAGTGACTTCTCAAATTTCATGCGGCACTTAGAATCCTTCTAAGTTTCTATGTTCAGCCTTTGTGACTCAAACGAAGTAACAATTCAAGTTACGATGCGAAAGCATTTGCAAGCTCGTAATACAAATGACTTTATATTGCTTACAAGGTTGTTTACAAATGTGCTTTACAAATGTAATAATCGTGAGTTTTTTGGGTGGTTATGAATGAGGACATCATCACCTATTTATACTAGTCCCATGTATCTAGATCATTCTTGATCTAGAGTCTTCTAAAATTTAATATTTACATGATATTTTCATGGATCAATCAAGGACTTTCTAGATCCTTCTTGGCAGAGGTTGTTCTAAATGCTCCATTGTGTTCCTTCCTGATCCAAAATGTTTTAGGCTGTTTCGGAGTTTTCTGAGAAACCCTAGATGCCTCTAAATGTTTCTGAGATACATGACTTGATTTTAGACGGGTCGTGACACTTAACTACCTATGTCATGCTGACAACAACCATTTGAGCTTCTCTTTGTTAATTATCTCTAGTTCCGCCTAGATATCGGGTTCATGTTTAAATCAAAATGCAGTAAAATACCATAAAAAATAGGAGACCATGTCAAAAACGGTTACAACCCATACCTGATATGTTAATAAATTTCAAAACAAATGATTATACTTGTTATACCTTGTCCATTTTTAGCTAGGTTAAGTTTATCTACACGATAGCGTCATGACTTCCTAACTCTACTGTTTAGCTCTTTTTATTGTAAATATGAGAACCTCAAAATGGAAAAATTCATAAGACCCATAGATATTTAGTTAACTAATGAGATCAGGTAAAATGTAGTTTTTATTGAACAAATGATGTGGTTAAATGTTGATACCACTAGCATCCATAGCGAGTTTTAACTCCTTTTTGAATCTCCACCACTTTGTAAAATATTTGAGCAAGACTATTGAATCGAGATGCTAACAATAAGTAATATTAAAGGATAAAATGAGTTGCCCAATCTTAAAGTGTTGACACCATCGAGAGTTCCAAATAACCAAAATGAAAGCTAAATAAAAGCATCAAAGTAATCAAAACTATAAATGGATTAGTCATCACAAAAACATGACATCATCTGTAAAATGAGGGTGAGATACCGTTGGCAAACTACTCGATTTTGTGGAATAAGATTCTAGCTAGACCACCATCGAACTAAAGCAACACAATTAGGGCCACATGGCTAAAGATGAAAGAGACATGTCTAGATTGCACTAGAGGCCAGACGATACGTGGATTGACATTACCAAGTTATTTGGTGAAAATCACTACAACCAAGTCATTATCTCGTGGTGTTTCAGTTGGTACACTTTTTGCTAAAACCAAGGGTATAAGTTCTTGATCTTTTCTGTGTTTGCATGTTTTTTTAGTTTTATTGTATTCGCATCTTCTGATGAAAATTTTAGCTAGATCAATAATGATTCGTCCACAGTATTCTGTTGTGTTTAAAATTCTAAAACTCGTGTATGAAATGTGTGTAGCTATCTGTCGCTAATTTTTGAAGGATGCTAACATATAACTATATCTTTTACTTTTTTTAGATTCATGTCTAACTCATCATTAATTACACACAAACTCTGACGGTCATCGTTTTCTGGTCGGTTGTTCTCAGTTTTCTTGTAGTGTATTTAAATTCAACAAACTCTTTACCAAGCCTTAGCTACCTTCATCGTGGCGACTAGAACCATTCGAATTCCCATCATTGTGAATTTATCCCTAGTTCTGCTTACATATTGGGTTTATATCTAAAGCAAAATGCAATAAATTCCTACAAAAAGAAGATCACCCTAAAAACAAATAAAACCGGTATCCGATTTAATTAGTAATCAAACTAAAAGAATTAGTACTTGCTATACCTTATCCATTTCTGCACTCCGGACTTTCTAGCTAGGTAACTCCATTGTTAAGCTTTTTTTTATTGTAACCATGAGAATTTATTATAAAAAAACTCAATAAACCCAACCAATATCCTATTAACTAATGTGATTAGATAAAACACCATTTATGTTAGAACTAGTGATGTGGCTAAAGGCAGCAACCTCTAACATCCATAGCGACTTATCTCCCTCTTTGAATCCCCCAACCCATGTAACTATATGAGCAAGGCTAGTGAATCAGAATGCATAAAGTAATATTAGCTATTAAGGGTTAAAATGAGTTGCTCCATCTCATGTTGACACCCACCGGAATACCCAAAATGAAAGCTAAATAAAAGCGTCAAAGTAATTGGAACTAGAAATGGACCACTCATCAAAAAAATACGACATCATTCGTAAAATGAGTGTGAGATGCTGTTGGCCCATTACTCGATACTATGGAATAAGTTTCAAGACAACTATGGACTAACTAAAGCAACACGAGTTAAGCCAAATGGCTAAAGATGAATGACACATGTCGAGACCCACTCGAGGCCATACTATGCGCTGGAGTGACATTAAGGTGTTACTAGCTTGGTGAAGAATCACGTCCAGATGTACCATCTGCCCTGATGGTGCCGCTTCAAACACTTCTACACAAAGGGACATCAGTAATGGGTTTTAATTTGGAACGGAACATATTGAAATCTAGTATATTTATAAGACATTTTACAAATATCAAACATGCAATATATTAGGAATAAATTTCTTGTGACATGTAACACATCAGGGATGAATTCCTTATGACGTTTTATTAGGTGGCGGTTGGGTTGAATGACCAAACCATTAGGTCAAGGGTTTGAGCCGTCTAGGACTGGTTGCTGTAATCTAGTATGTTTGTCGTTATGAGTAGGCCGTGGAAAAAAATAATCTATTATGATGATACTTTTAAACTTTCATAAATATATATAAATAACATACTACAACGGGTAATAAGTGAGTTACCCCCATATATTTTTATTATTTTCTAAAAAAAAAAAGTAAAAGTGAGTTTAAAATTATAAATCACCCTTTTTAGTTTCAAACATCTTAACTTTTTTATTTATTTATTAAATTTCAATAACTATCACTAACAAACCTACATATTTTCTTATCTTTATAAATATTTCATCAATATAATTTGAACGTATGAAAATCAATAAGTTTAATTTCTAAAATATCTATATCAACACATATTTGTAAAAAAATCAAATAATGACTTATAATCCCTTAATTTTCAAAATAAGAGAGTTTTGACCTAGACCAATTTTTGCAAAAATTAAAAATATACAATCTCATTTTAACTAATTTAAATCTTACGAGTCATTATTTAAAATTTCCTTACAAGCAATTTCGATAAGTTTAGAGAATTTAATATAATATAAAAATTAGCTTGAATAAAATTATCATGTATTCAAAACAAGCTTATAGACATTTATCCATCAAAATCAAATAAGACTAACATTTTGTTAGTGTTTTAATAATATTAAAAAAATAAGTTTTTACCTTAAGTTATTATGATTTTACAATTACGTTTGTAACTACATCAATTAACAATTACGAAACGTGGTAGAATCGTTGGTGTTTCTTTATCAGGAATAAGAAACACACATACAACAAAACGAAAAGAACCCAACAAAAAAAGCGAATTGGACCACGTGTCCACATCCGACCCGTTTTCACCCGATAACCCGACCCCAATTTGCCTTATCAGGAAACCCACAAAAATCCACATTTACACGAATCTCCATAAGTAGTAGCTTACGTGTCCCTGTCTATGACACTTCTTGCATTCTGATTGGCTCAAATTCTGTCCCGTGGGACCCACATCATACTTTCTTGTTGTTTGTGGAACATGCTTGACTATGATGTTTGTCCATATCGCCACGTTTCACTTCCGACCAATCGGGTGCTGTCTGTTGTTTGGTGTTTGGACCCCGATTTTTATTAAATTCGCCGGTTCGGCGATTGAACCGTTGGGGGCACACGTGTTATGCATATCTCCCATACGTGGCTTCTTTGTAGCATCTCTTTATACCACCAATGATAAGATCAGAACATATCCTCTAGAAACATATATGCAAGGGTGTCTGAACCTGCATTTTGAAATGAGTTTGGTTGATGTAAGTATTGTTTTGGAACCGGACTGGTTGGACTCGAAACTGGTTATGTAAATGGTTTGGTTGAATGTGTTTAGATCAATTCGATTGGCAACCTCAAATTGGATTGGGTTGTGAAAAAATAAAAAAAAATAATATTATATATATGGATTATATGCAACGACCTATTTGCTTAATTTTTTTAAATATAATATTCACAAGTGGATTAAATAAATATCATATAATATTAAAAAATTTTATATTAAAACAATTTTTAATATAAAATAAATAATTAAATATCAATAAAACTAACATTTAATAATTTTCTATTGGCTCGTCAGGTTTATTGGATAAAATTTATTATCTAAAAATCTAACCTTATCTGATATAAAGTAATATATATATTTAAAGAATATATTCATGAATCTATCAAAAATCACAGTTTCTATCATGGATCCTCCATATTCAAATTCCTACGGTTGTAATTTGGTTATTATATTTTATGAAGTATGTTTGATGAATATAAATATATATTTTTTTATTTTTTAAAAATTATTTTTAAATTAAATAATATATTTCTTTTGAAATAAAATAATTATTTTTATATTTCTACTGAGTTTAAATAAAATATCAAAATTTTCAACTTATATTTATTTAAAAAAGGTAGAGAATATTAGGTTGTTAATGGGAGTTAAAAGTTGTGTTTAGTTGGATTGTGTAGGTTGAAGAAAAAGAAATTAATTTTTTATTAAAAAATTGGGTTGGTTAGGTTGTAAATGGAGATGGCCTTAGGTTGTTTTATTTTGAAACCGCCGGTTAGCGGTCTGAGTAGATTAACAAACGAATAATACTCTTTTTTTGCAGTGGATTTCAAAACTTTTAGCCAGTTTCTATATTTTAAGATATTATCTACTGATTCATGTAAAATATGAGGTTGTATTTTTTTTTTGTTTTATGTTTCATATTATGTTAACATTGTAAATTTACATCAAAAGACAAAGATTACATATCTAGTTTAATTAGTGATTTTTTTGTATTAACACTCACTTTAGTTATTTAAATATTTATGATTTCATCCGTTAGTAACCGGTTTTACGAATGACGACTGATAAGCTGCTAGTTCAATAACTGGTCCAGTTATGAACACAATGATACAAGTCTAAATCATAAGCCGATGAAAAACTCTTTTCAGGTTTAAATTTAAAGTCTCAACGAATCAAACTTGAATTTAGCTAAAAGATAAAGTTCAAGCCCATCTCTTATAGCACTGTAACAATTAATTATCACATTTTTTCACTTGAAATTGTAACAACTGGGATCGACGTTAAAAAATTAGAGATTAATTTATCAAACAAAGTTTAACAAAACAAATCTAGGCTTTAAACTATTAATTTAGAGGTTCAAGAAGATACCAATTCGATCAAAACTGTAGTGCATGATACATAGTTATAACTAAAAGCTTTACCTAGCTTTTAACAACACTCAAATATAACTATTACATATTAGAAAAAACGTAAAACGGAATTTTAGATGGACAAATTTAAAGACTTGTTAAGGACAAAACCAAGATTTGTCAATAAAATAGTTATTATAAAACTCCGAAATCTATCAGAATTCACTAAGAATCTAAATCTAAACTGGTTGGCGGGTTAACTTGACGTGAGCAAAAAACTATGTACAAACTTAAGCGTAAAAAACATATCAACGCATAAAACCAATTTGATAGAATATTTTTACTGATTGACATTAACATGGCTTGTTTCACGTGAAAGTTTATTATACTTTCTTTTTTTTACATATTAATAATCTAAAACTAAATACTTAGAACAAAAATACAAACGTATATAAAACATCTATGTTTAATTATAATACTTTATGATTAGATGTTTATCTTTAAAATTTTGACATACATTAATCAGTTTAAGTTATGACATTGAACACATGTACGTAATGAAACAAGTATAACATTAAAACAGATAGACCTTTAAATCGGACAAGTGATCTAAAAAAGTCCCGTTTATGTCACGAAACACATGTAATAGAACAAGTATAACATTAAACAAAAAGACCTTTAAATCCAACAAGTGATCTAAACAAGCTCCGTTTGACTAAACTTAATTAATTAAGACGTAGTGTTTAGATTAAACTCAAACCTAAAATTTAACACCCTAAAATTTACATTTCACTAAAACCATAATCATTATTTACTATATAATTTGTCACATATTTAAAAAATTATAGCATTACACAGTAATATTATTAAAGTTAGAAAACTAAGCAGAAAACGTGGACGGACTCCTTTATATGCAAACCATTACCATCATCAAACCTATACCAAATTCACTAGTGAGAGAGAAACAACAAAGGGTGTTGTAGAGATGAACGGCGGCGGCGGCGGCGGTGGTGGTTGTATCGCTAGGTACTCCGGCGGTGGTGGCTACGGTGAGATACACTACGGTATGTCGAAGGTGCACAGAATAATGCTCAAGTATAGGCCCATCGCACCGAAGCCGATGGCCGCCGGATCTGGCTCCAGCTGCTCCACGGCGGAGCACGGCGACGCCTCCGGCAGAAACCGGCGGCGTAAGCGACGGTACGTTAGGGTTAACGGCAACAACAAAAAGAAGGACACAAACGCTGTTTCGAAGAAGAAGCTGAAGGCTTCTGCTTCATCCTCTGAAAACTCCGGTGGCGGAGATGCGGTGGTGACGCTGTCGTTGATGCCGGAGACGCCGGATCGGAACGAGAACTCACCGGCGACGAGTCCACCTGGTGAGAATCGGGATCTGACGATTAACCGTAAGAAACCGTCATCACCGGTGTTGTTGAGCTTCAACAGTTACCAACAAAGTAGTTGTGATGGTGATCACACCGTTGTAATACCACCACCACCGCATAAGTTGATTGTAACTTCTTTTGTGATGGTGGAATGCGTGACGGAGACGTGGATGACGGACGACGGTGGTCTAGGGTTTACAGATCAGACGAGAATGATGAGCATGGAGAACGACACGTGTCCGTCGTTCATCACCAACACCCGCGACACGGTGGTGTGGACTAACAAAGCTTACAAACAGATGACCACCGGTGGCGGTGGTGGTTCCGACGAGATGACGGTGGTGGTGGTGAAGAAGTTTAATAGAGTGACGGTGCCGGTGTCTCACCCGTCGTTCACGTGCAAGGTGAAGGTCACGTGGGGGGCGGAGCGCGGTGGATCTCCGTCGTCCGTCACCGCCCCTTGCGACGTCTGGCGGTTGCGTAGCGGTGGTTATGCATGGAGGTTGGACGTTAAAGCGGCGCTGTGTTTAGGCCCGTGTAGCTGAAGTGGTGTCAGTGAGTCAACCCCTGTTAACTATAGTACTTTTCCGATAACCTAAGTTACAGACTTACAGTCACCACCTAGAGGATTTGATGTATAAACATAGTGTGCAAATTCGAGTTATAGTTAATCATAATATAAACCGTTTTCAGTATTATTATCACAGTTCTCTACGTAAAAGTTAAAATACGCGCGTAATATTCAAGTGTTGTTGTGTAGTTGATGCAATGTATTTGCGATTGTAGGACTTGTGATTGTTGGATTAATGGGTCGATATGATCCGACATGAATATCGGAGTGGATTTGGAATGTGTGGAGATGGAGGTGTGGGTTAAGGTTGGTGTCAGATATTGGTTGCTTTCATCAATCATATGGTGTATCTTTATCAAACACGTGTTTGATGATCTAAACCAATGACGATTTGGGGGTCTCCGATGGAGAACGGGTGTCTATTCATCGTTTTCTGTTCGTATATTTGTAAGAGTTGAGTTCAGTTTTCGATTATGTGTTGTCGTGTTGCATCGAACGTTGTTTGGGGGGATGGTTAATTTTCTCTGACTTGTCAACATCGAGCCTATGGTTTACAAAATAATAATTTCTTTTAAAGAGTACGTAATCTACTTCTATTAATTATTTGTAAATAAATATTGTAGAATATTACACTCAGACTTCTTATATAAGTGGAGATACATTACTGTTAGTTGTATAATTAGTCATCCAATATGCGATGCGATATGATTTTATTAATGTTAATTCGTTAGAGTAAAAAGTTACACGTCTAGTTACTAAATGATCCAATCTTGATTATATAGGTGAGATAATTATTAATATTAGTTGTATATATTAAATGTATTGTTCAGTTTGAATTAGATTAGACTTGAGTTTGTTTATTTATTCGATTATGTAATAGAGTTTTATTTGAGTTATGAGTAGTATACTAGTATAGGTTTAGTATAAAGATTAGACTTAAAAGAGTTAGGTCTGTGTATACATGGTCTTTTATTATTTTTAATTAATTATCGACTAGTGATTAGCCATAAAATAGTGTTTTATTGTGTGTTAATTGATTCAATTTTCCAACAATGGTGTTAAGATCAAGCAACAACCTAATAAGTGAATAACGAAGCCACCCGATGAATCTATGAAAGATTGATCGAAACCAATAACCCGTGACTGGTTCAAACGCTGTCGATGGAGCTGTGAAAGCATGCTGATTGTGTGAAACAATCAAAGATCAAGGAGAGATACTAAAGTTGACTGTGTGAGACGATTTAGAGGCAACAAAAATCGGTTTTGTAAAACAATCAAGTGGTGATTGAAAACTTGAGTGACTCAAGTAAGTGTTATTGATTTGTGTGAATGATTAAGCAGAACCATGTGAGACGGATCAGTGTGATGCCGAACAAAGCAATCTCCGAGTATCAATTGTGTGATCGAAGACGAATATGGATTTGGAAGAAGAAGTTAGTCGATCTGTGTGATACCTTGTGTTGTAGTATCGTTAATATGTGACGTGTGCGATTAAACGAGACTAGGTCGATCTACCTGTGAAGGATGCAGTTGAGATAAGTATTTGTATAGTCCATTAGTCCTGAGGAATGCAGTACTTTTGGTACAATTAGACATGTGTGTGAATTAGGTCGGATCAATTCTATGGATTTTTTCGATTAATTTATTGTAAGAAAAAAAAAGTGCAGGAATTTTGGAGGTGGAGCCCAAAAGTAGCATATGAGAATTAAAAGTTGGGGAATTTTGTTTTTTACGTGAGGTAAACTAGAAAAATAGGAAGTCACGATAAGGAGAAGGTTGAAGTGGGTAGATCGAGAAGGTTGTTAAAAAATATAAGTGAATGGATCAAGGAGAATGATGAGTAGAAAAAAGATATGTAAATTATGATAGTGATTATCATGATAATAATAAGTGAGATGAAAATATTAAGACCGACTGAGTTCATAGAAGACAATGATCTACATAACCAAGGAGTGGACCGGAAGAAAAGGTACGAGATAAACAGGTCAAAAATTACCGTGGATCTAAATGAGTTTTGATGAGAATTCAAGATTTAAGTAACACAAATCAAGATTAAATAGGATAACAAAGAATTTAATCTTGATTAAATAGGTGAAATAATTATTAATATTAGTTGCATTAAATGTTTGGTGGAGTTTGAATTAGACTGGAGTTTAGTTTATTTATTTGTTTGATTATTCAGAAGAGTTTTATTTGAGTTATGAGTAGTATATTTTAATATAAAAAAAAGTTTAAATATAAAGTGAATTTTTGCTACAAATGTGAGAAGACACAATGAATCAGAAAAAGTCACAAAAAATTATATCTCACAATCTAAATCGAATTTCAAAAAAGTAATTTCGAGTCCTCACTAAGAAAATAAATAAACGAGAAATAAAAAAAATAAAAAAATTAACCTTTTTTTTATTGTGTCATTTATGAAAGACACAATGACGTCATTGTGTCATTATAAAAAGACACAATGAAAGACACAATGACGTCATTGTGTCCTGGGAGCTTTCCCCTTATAAAGAGGGCTAAATCTTTCGTAGGGGGGGGGGGGGGGGGGGGTTCAACGGTCTCTACCCAAGTAGCTGTGGTCCATGATCGACCCGCAACCAGTCAATCATGCTATCCTTACCTTCCAACCAATCGGCCATAAGGATACACTTATATAGCCGAATTTCGCCAGATTGTAGGAAAAGGCCTTTCTTCATGGAGACCTCCACGAATAGGTTTATATGAGTCGTCCACCAGGTTTTCAGACACAATGACGTCATTATGTCATAAAAGACACAATGGAATTTTTATTTTATTTTATTTTTTTGAAAGAGGACGACGAGAGGAGCATAAACTACGAGATACTTTTTTAAAATTCGATTTAGATTGTGAGATATAATTTTTTTGTGACTTTTTAACCTCATTGTGTCTTCTCATACTTTGTAATAAAAATATACTTTGTAGAAGAACCTCACCCTAATATAAATAAATAGTTAGAGATACATGTATTTGTGGTCTTTCATTATTATTAATGAAGCACCGACTAGTGACTAATCATATAATCATGTTTTATTGTGTGTTGCTTGATCTAATTTTCCAACATTTACTTTTCTTTGTACGCGAGTAACACAAATTATCCTTAGAGAACATGTAATTCACCTCGTGTTATGGTCCGACAAAGATGAACAAGGGGGATCGGGGTGTGGGTGGTTTTATGGTGGTTGTTGGTTTGGAAGAACTATATTGATTTTAAGTGGTTTAGAATATTTTTACGTCTGTTTTTCATAAAACATGTTTAAATTCATTTAATTGAAATTTGGTCTCAAAATCTTTTGTCGTTTATAATAAAGACCATAACATTATACTTTACACTTGAAAGATTATAAAACAAACAAACAACATATATAAGTTTTTACAATCATGACATTTTAACAAAGCGTGTACCTAAAAGTCTTTGGTATTCAATCTTATACCAAGCTTTGATTCAAACATCAACTCCATCTTAAATACGTGCAAGTATGTAAGTATGTGTGTGTGTGTATATATATATATATGTGAGATCCTAAGAAAACCACATTGTTATAAAAAAACTAGAGAAAATATTTCATTTTGACAAAGGCCAAGTGAGTAATCATGTAATTGTTAGCTCAAATGGTCAAGAAAAGCAACCCGATGTCAATGGGAGTAGCCAAGCCTATTTGGTATTGGACCAGTAGAGCTCGGATGGAAAGAATCGTAGCCGGCGTATACTACGTCTGTCTCAGATGTGCAATTTATTTTTTATCTTATGACTTATAAATTCACCTTTCGACACACCAAATATAGTTTATGCTCTATTAACACTATAAACAAGGCGTTAAAATAGCAGTGGAATGTTTAATTAAAAACTAGTTTATGTCAAAAAAGGCTATGAACTTTTTGTCTTTTTTAAAATTAAGTTATTGTTTTTAAATTTATGCTGTCTAATTGAATTTTGTACTTTCGGTTTATAAATTTATGTAATCTAATTGAATTTTGTTTTGTTTGATTGAATTTAGTACTACCTTTTTGAATTTATGTTGTTTGTTTTGTACTAGCTAAATCCGACTTTTATTTTTGTAAAGGAATTGATTGGTTTATCTTCAATAACAGATCCAACTATAGGAGTTGATTACAACGCCGCAGAGTAAGTTTAATCGAAGTTCGTTCGAGCTACTTTTAGGTGCTTAAAATCATTTCTTAAAATACTTGAACAATAATTAATTTTTATTTGAATTTTTATTTAAATAACAATCTTTAATGCTTAGAAAAACTTCATGTCAATATCAGTTATCACGTTTCATACATTCGGTCCATTTTCTCCTTAGAACTCGTACCCACATATCTCATATGTGAATTTGCTCCCGTCAGTGGCTCAAATAGTAACTTCACTAATAACAAAAATTCCCTTCTTACGCCAATGTTACTCGATTAATTTCAAAGTCCAACCATATTGGACAAAAGTTTCATCATTTATATCTATACTATTATATAAAACATTTGAGTAGTACACAAATGTAATTTTGCTCAAATTTTAAGACACCTAAAATAATCTTTTAAGCACAAGGTACATGTGTTTTATGCAATGGTTCCTAAATTGCCGCTATTAAATAAATTTCTCCTAATTAATACATTATTTAATGCATATTGATTATTTAATTTATAAAATTAAGTATCAACTTATTTATTAAAATTTAAATTAAAATCTAATTTAAATTTACTATTTATATTTTTATAACTAATATCATTTAAATTAAGTATTATCTTATTTAAATAAATAAGTATATAACTACTAAATAAATATTTATAATAATAATAATAATAATAATAATAATAATAATAATAATAATAATAATAATTATAATGTCTATATCTATACTATTATATAAAACATTTGAGGTACAAATGTGATTTTGCTCAAATTTTAAGACACCTAAAACAATCATTTAAGCACAAGGTACTGTGTTTTATGCAATGGTTTCTAAATTGCACCTATTAAATAAATTTCTCCTAATTAATACATTATTTAATGCATATTGATTATTTAATTCATAAAATTAAGTATTAACTTATTTATTAAATTAAATTAAATTTTAATTTACATTTAGTATCTATATTTTATGACTAAATATTATTTAAATGGAGTATTATCTTATTTAAATAAATAAGTACATAACTATTAAATATTTATAGAATTATAATAATAATCATAGTAGTAGTAGTAGTAGTAGTAGTAATAATAATAATAATAATAATAATAATAATAATAATAATAATAATAATAATAATAATAATAATAATAATATCTATACTATTATCTAAAGTATTTGAGGAGGACACAAATGCAATTTTGCTTAAATTTTAAGACACCTAAAACAATATTTTAAACACAAGGTACATGTGGTTTATTTAATAGTTTTTTAATTTCCCCTATTAAATAAACTTCTCCTAATTAATACATTATTTAATGCATTAATTATTTAATTCATAAAATTAAGTATCATCTTATTTATAATAATATAAATTAAAATATAATTTACATTTACTATTTATATTTTTATAACTAAATATCATTTAAATTAAGTATTATTCTATTTAAATAAATAAGTATATAACTACTAAATATTTATATAATAATAATAATAATAATAATATAAAGATAATAAAATAATAATAATAATACTAATAATAATAATAATAATAATAATAATAATAATAATAATAATAATAATAATAATAATAACAACAACAAGAATAACAATTGATTATTTAATTCATAAAATTAAGTATCATCTTATTTATAATATATAAATTAAAATATAATTTATATTTACTATTTATATTTTTATAACTAAATATCATTTAAATTAAGTATTATTTTATTTAAATAAATAAGTATATAACTACTAAAAATTTACATAGTTATAATAATAATAATAATAATAATAATAATAATAATAATAATAATAATAATAATAATAAAGATAATAAAATAACAAACAACAAGAATAACAATTGATTATTTAATTCATAAAATTAAGTATCATCTTATTTATAATAATATAAATTAAATATAATTTACATTTACTATTTAAATTTTTAGAACTAAATATCATTTAAATTAAGTATTATTTTATTTTAAATAAGTAAGTATATAACTACTAACTATTTACATAGTTATAATATAATAATAATAATAATGATAATAAAATAATAATAACTAATAATAATAACAACAACAAAAACAACAAGAATAACAATAACAATAACGATAACAATAATAATAATATCCATATATAATCAATGTTTAAAGCAGGCCATTTGCATTACGATCTTCAAAAAAGACTCGATGACACCCATCGCATTGTGCGAGTTAACCCACTAGTATATAACAATATGTATATTAGCTTCGTATATCACTTTTTATCCTTACTTCACTTAGCTCAGTTATTTTTAAATCCATATAATTTCAATATAAAGTAGTGTATTACTGCTTGTTATAAGTTAATTACGGTCTCTAAATGGATCTCACCCTTCAATACAGCTCAACTATTATATCCATGTTATAATTAAAAACCGTAAAAACTAGGGCTTAGGTATATGTAAGTATGTGTTATCATGTGTACAATTGTGGGTTAAGTATACGTAACACATACAAGTTACGTATACATAACTTGTTTCGTCATTATTTTCGTTCCTTGGGGTTTAAATAAAAAAAATATAGAATGGCCTTAAAAATGAGATTGAAGTTTACTAAAATACACTTTAAATAATTTAAAAGATAAATAATTTACAAATTATGTGATTAGCTAGAGGTGGTTTTCACGGTTTTCAGTTATAAACATGGTTTTTGATCCCTCTCATATATATATATATAAATATATATATATATATATATATATATATATATCATATATATATATATATACATATATATATATATATATACATATATATATATATATATATATATATATATATATATATATATATATATATATATATATATATATTGGAAATTTTCATAATTAGGATACTTTTTGGTTTATTAGATTGATCTGAATATTTTTCATTGAGTTTCACTTTAGCCCCACAACTCTAGAGTTACGATTATATTAATCGAATTATTTAATGGCCACGATAACTAGACACCCGTTGATTATAAATAAACTTCCAAAATTTCTATACGAATCATATAGCCTTATGCGCGTCATATAGGGGGGGTCGTATAGCCCTATATGAAGCGTATAACCCATCTGACATCCCCCTGAATTTTTCCTAGTATTTAGTGTCGAATTTTTCTATACTCGTCGTATAGACCTATATGAGACGTATAGCCATCTGACAACCCCTGAATTTTCTTGTTTCGGTGTTTTCGTCCCTATACGCCGCGTATAAAACTATACGAGGCGTATAATAGGGTGTCGATTTATAACAGTGGTGCCTTAATATTTGAAAATATGGGGCGTTGATATAGAGGTACATGGTAAGGATTTTATGGGTTAGCATACCCAACCACAATTGCATAGAAAATGGACCGTTGGGATATTTGGGTCAAATCTGGGTCAAATATGATTAATCATAGCGATATTTACGTTTCGACGTTATTCTACGTCACGACGTAAATTTTGTTCAGAAACAAGTAGAGTCATATATAAACGTTTTCTTGCTTATTTTTATGTATGCTTTGGGTTGTTTTATGTTTTTATGTAAGTTTTTTTTTTGAAAATGAGTTGGGCCAAATATAAATTATTTTCATTTGACGGTATAAATTCGAGTTACTCAATTTTTCGATGTAATTTTAGTTCAGAAGGAAGCAGGTCGACTGTAATCTATGCTTTATCATATTGCATACGATGCTATTGCATGTGCTTTTATATGCACTTTTTAAGTTGATATGCATTTCGATTTAAATTTTGTTTGGAAATAAGCACGGTCAAATGTTATGCGTTTTTATTCAATGATATAAATTCGAGTTACTTCACATTTTGACATAACTTTAGTTCAGAAACAAGTCGGATAGATTGTAGTTTATACTTTATCACATCACGTATGAAATTGCTGCACCGCACGGTGAATAAAAACCTAGTTATACTATATATTAAATAGCAACTTGGTTGCTATAGTAAACTTAAAGATTTGGCCACATAAATTTTTAGAGTTTTGACTTTGTTGTAATCGTCGTATTAAAGGTAGCCGAAGAAGTGCAGGGCAGCGTAATAGGGGAGGTAGATGTCGTCAGGATCGACGGAGAGGCCTTAGTTTTGGGTTTTGGGGTCGGGGCCTTGGTTACTGGCGCATGGGCAGAAGTCGATGGTGAAGGGGTGGTGCTCGAAGAAGCAGTTGGTGAGGATGTCGAGGTTGAACTGTAGTGGGAGGTGGTGGATGTGAATCCATTGGTTGGTGCAGTCGGAGTCTAGATCAGATTATTGTTGTTAGGTTGTGGGGATGGAAAGATGGTGATGATGAGCTCAATAGGAGGAGGAAGACGGTGGTTGGGGTCATCGGTGTTGCACGACAGAGATATCGGTGACAACATTTAAATATCTTTGTATTTTTATTATTTTTTCACCCTTAAAATGAAATCAAAGTTTTATAATTTTAAGGGAGTGTTTCTTGGAATGTGTATTTAATGGTTCGTATTTATATATCTTAATTGAATATTAGATTATTTAAAACAAAATATATAATCTAAATTCAATAAGTTTAAACAATATCAAATATTTTTTAAAAGCGTAGGATACAGTGAGTGACGTTATCGTGACGAACCTAACCGTTTATGAGCTAACAACATCGTTCCTGATATCTTGGTATCACAAGAACTGTATCAGTTTTCGTTTTTATAGTTTTAACGAGCTTAACCGATAATGACTAAACTCATGTTGTGTAGCGCGGGAAAAAGCCGGCCTCACTCCCGCTGCGAAGCGCTGGTGATAAAACTAGTTTATCCACCTTATTTTTTTATCACATATGTTTAGAAGTTTAAAAGTTAAGATAGTATCTCCAAGGTAATATATATTTTTACATATAAAGATGATAGCCGATAAGAACATGCTTACTTGCTATTGATTAATGATGATTAAAACCCAATTTGCTACTCAAGTAATGACTCATTTGCTGCTCTCAGAATCCGTGAAGAGTATATCAACAGAAACTCCTAATTCTTTCTCGACAAGACCTAACAACCAAACAGTTTTCATGAATCAAAGGTTAAATGGAACAAAGATCAATGATTCGAGTTTGCATACCTCGGTGACACTTTCCTAGAAACTAAAAGCCTCAATTGGGCGTCAATCGATTCTAATTTCTCCGAATTCCAATTAGCCATTACACAAATCCACGTTAACGTTCCCAAAATCCCGAAAGCCATTAAGCTTATATTCAAGATTCATAAAACATAAAATCAAGTTTAAACAAAGCATGTAAACAACACTTTTTCTAAGGAAACACACACAAACACCCTTTAGTTGTTGAAATAGATTTTCAGGTCTTTATTAGGGGTTTTCAAAGATTTGAACTTAGGCTCACGATGAGATGAAACAGAAAACTATTCTGGCAATTTGTTCAGATTCATCATCAGAATCCTTCAAAGCTGCTCTTTTAACAACCAATCTGCCTCTTAAACACTCTACAATCCTCAAATCTTCATCTCCTTTCATTCTTTTATAGCTGAAAAGCAACCAAACAATCACCTACTCAACGTCTTCATCCGCGAGCCACCATAAAAACTTACTCGTGGTAAGCGTAAATGTTTTATTAAGGGGTTCCACCACTAGGGCTTCTCTTTCTCAATTAGGGCTCTAAATATTGTGAAGAATGCGTAGACCACTCGGTATATATTGTTATGCGAAAACTAGTTTGCGTCTTCCTCTCTGTCTTCAAGGCACTCTCGATCTCTTTCTACAGTTCGTATTCGAATGATTTCTTTCAACATGATTATACGAAATAAGAAGAAGACTTTGATCGAAGAGATGACATGAAGAAGAAGATCATCTTGTGAAGGCAATGGAGCATTGTCCGACCAAAGTCGCGGCCTAAGAACCCGACGGATTCCGGGTCTCTCCCGTCTCTTTTGTTACGGGGTGTTTGGAAATGCTTATTTTGTTGAAAAATTACTTTTGAAAAATAATTTTTTAAAAGTAATTTTTTTTAACTTTTTAAAATTTACTTATTAATTCTTTAAAGTTTACTTATTTATTTTTTTTTATGTTTTTCAAACATACTTATTGACTTATTAACTTTTCAAATTTAATAAGTTAAAAATTTGTTAAAAAATAACAATCCTAAAAACCCACTTAATAGATGTAATACGAAGAAAAAAGAAGAAAAAGTCTTTTATCTGATTCTCTCTCTTTCTTAAGTGTACACAGCACTCCACACAATGTTGAAAACGTGACTTTTAAATAGCTTGCACACGTAGCTTACATAAGACTTCAGGCTGCGTTTGTTGTAAATTACTACTGTTCATTTGCCTTGATAATATTCAATCAACGTGTCTACGTCTAGGTGACAATGAATGAGGTGAATAACTTGCATAAACTGAGGATAAAACCCCATCAATTATTCTGTAATCTTCAGGTTAATTATTCCACAAAATGAATTCAAAACAATCAATTACTTGCTTATACTCTTCCTTTCCTATTCTTGTCATCTTTAAGGTTTTTGTGTATTTTTAATTTCAGCCCAATACGGAAATAAGACCGATCATCAGGCTTTGCTTAAGATCCAGTCTATGATCAGTCAAGACCCATATGGAGCTCTATCCTCATGGAATACTTCTCTTAGTTTTTGTGACGGGAGTCATGTTTATTGTGGGAAACATCATAAAAGAGTGATTTATTCAAGACTGTTGTCTCAAGGTCTAGAAGGTTTTTTTTGTCTCCATATGTAGGGAACCTTAGTTTCCTTTGCGCGTTACAATTAGGGAACAACAGCTTTCAAGGCGCCATCCCTAATGAAGTCGGTAATCTTTCTAGACTACGCTCCCTTTATCTGCTCAATAACAATTTCAATGGGGCCATTTCCAGCTAACCTCTCTTGTCGTTCTAACCTCCTGCAGCTTGGTCTTTCTAGAAACGAGCTAGTTGGAAGTATACCCAAGGACATGAGTTTCCTCTCCAAACTTACTTTTCTTTCACTAGACTATAATAAGCTAACTGGTAGAATCCCACCTTTATTGGAGAATATTACATCTTTGAAAGTGTTCTCTATTTCTTGGAATCCATTTGGCGGGAGCATTCCATACACCTTAAGCCAATTGAAAAATTTCGAAGAATTCTTCTCTTATGATTGTAACTTATATGGATCCATACCTCAAGAATTAAGTCGTCTGTCTAAGTTATGTTTCCCTTAATTTCAAGTAAAGAAGTTCAACAGGGTCATTCCAACTAACATATCTGGTTGTTCTAACTTGGAAATACTTTTTCCATCCGAAAACAAGCTAGTTTAATATTAAAGATGAACTAAAAACTATAGTTATGTTTAGTGGGTTTGTACTTTGGCCACTTTACTTTATTAGGTTTTCACTATAGCCATACTATTGTTGCTTCCTCTTGTCCTCGTTATTATCAGTATTATTGTTGTTATTATTATTATCCTTTTTATTTATTAATGGGTTGGCTCACGTAATGTGACAGGTGTCACAAAGGCTTTTTCCCGACCTGCTTAAATCGTATTTAATTATTATTATTATTATTATTGTATTGTTGTTGTATAAATATTTAGTAATTATATACTTAAGTATTTAAATAATATTAAAATTAATTTAAATAGTATTTAATTATAAAAATATAAATAATAAATAGAAATTTAAACACTATATTAAAACATTATAAATAAGATAATATTTAATATACTGAATTAAATAATTAAAAATGTTTTGACAACTTAATATCTGCTACCCTTTGGACCTTGCTAGAGGCGACGCCTCTTTGCAAACATTATGGTTTTGGCTTTAAGTGCTTCACACTTCAGAAACCCCAAGGTTCCTAGGTATCAAAGATCACCCCCTAAGGCTTTTAGGTATCAAAGATCACAATAGTAACATATAAATGTGTAATCCATACTCCCTATTTTGTATTGATGCTTATTATGATTTTTTTTCGTCTTAACTAAATCCTAATTAATCAAAATGAGTTGATGACAACAAAATTACCAATAATAATTATCCACCTAACGTTCGTCAGATGTAGCTTCCAAGTTACGGGTATGTACACATTCAACCAATTAATCGTTTAAACCAGAACTTATATTCGAATATCGTGGATTTTACTTGTGTATTTCATAACTAATCAAAAGAATAACTCTAGAAATATCCAAGCAGTGACTAGCAACATTAGTTGCAAGCAAACAGAAATTTTGCCAGATTTATATCTATAAAGAACATATGACCTAAAATATTGTGTTTGAAACGAATGTAGTTCTGCTGCATCATGATGTAATGATTTTTTTCTTTTATTTTTTGATTGATTTTACCGCAATTAATTTATTTCTTTATTTTTTAAATAAGCCGCTATCTAGCATTTTTATGACAGATTTTATTTTTTTCTCAAACTTTTTTTTTCTTATTCTATAGTGTTTGTATGTTAGAGAAGTTAAATAGGAATTTGTTACACTCTAGTTTATATTTACATTTTAAGGATGAAATTATAAACAATAATCGTGTTTAAATATTGTTTCATTAAAGTTACATTTTTAACAATCAGAACCATTTAAATTTTAATATTCTTTTAATCTTTTGAAAGTTTCTTAAAAATGTTATTTTTTAAAATTAATAGATGAACCTTAATTACTAATTAATGTTTGTGTTTTTAGTGAATTTGAATGGAACTATTATGAAAGTTGGTATTTGTAGTGATTTTTTTTTCTTCACAGTTGCATTATATTTTATATTAAACATGAAAAAGAAATAATCACATAGTAAATAGTAACTAAATTTTATATATATTCAATTTACGTCATTTTATTAAAACTTACTACTATTTATAAAAACTGAAACAAAACTTGAATGAGTTTTGTTGTTAGAAAAAATATATATATGACTTTCAATTAAATTTATAAAAGAAAAAGAATCACTATCTCTAAAAGCATATATATGAACATTGTATGGAGATTTAAGTGCAAGGACGGTAATGGAATGCCAAAAATAGAAGTCACCCAATGAATGCTTTCCTTCTTGTTGAGTGACCTCGAAGTACAACTATGCAAATTGCAACCTCTTTGTTTATTGATTCCTTATTTTCCCCTTGTTAGGCGGCAATTAAGTATTAATACAAAATTACATATAATTAAGATTATTTAATTCATCTTTTAATTTTAAATATAGCATTTCCGTGCACCGATTGGTCTGTTTATTGTTGAATAGGTTTTGCATAAAGAATAAATGAGTAAGAACATAAAAATAAGACCTTATTAGATACCTCGGTTTCATATATGATATTTTTATGTGCACGAATAATTCTTTTTCTTGCATTGACGAGGTTACTTGTGCACAAGGTATTGTTTTGGATACACCTAAAGAGAAGGTATAAAAAGAACTATATCTTACAATTAAGTCATGTGGCAAGTCTAGATATTTAGAAAAAAGAATCTGTAACCATCAACCATGGTTACTAACCTCATCATTATTTAATTAAACTCTATGTATATTGTTATATATACACACACAAGTTTATATGTATGCATCGATGGGTATGTGTATTTTGTATCATCACAGGATCATAATGTATGGTTCGTAACGTTTACTGCTCACATCTATGAGTTAGAAAAAACTAGTAATTCTGAATTGTTTTATTTGGTTGCTCGAGGATCGATTTAATTAGGGTTTAGCTTGAGCAATACATGTCGATATTTGTTCTTTCTATTATGAGAAGCATTTACTTAAGTATAGTTTAATATTGCAGTGTCTAAGATTGATTAAATATGTTTTGGATTACAAGAATAAGTGAGAATTTTTTTATTGTTTGATTGTATATGAGTACATGTATGTGATAACCATTCATTGTTAGATCAATTAAACCTACGATATAAATGCATGTTTTTATTAATAATTATTAAAACTAGTGTTTATATAAGTTAGAGAATTCACATCTACGTATCTACGTATACTAATAAAAGAAGCTTTTTTGATGACACGTGACGTGATAATAGAGCTTGTAAATCTTAGTTTCACATTTCTCTCTTCTAATAAATAATTACATTAACTACTAATAATTTTATTTAATTCATTTTAAGAATAAAAATATTTTTTTATTAATTAAGAAAAGAGATCTTTTTATAAATACAATTGTAAATAAATAATTTATTTAATAAATAAGATTTTTTCTAAAACATCAAACTTTTTTTAAAAATAAGATTTATTTTAAAACATGTGTTGTTAAAAAATAAATTTTTAATGAAACAAAAATGATTAAAATTCAAACTTTTCATACGAAATTTTTTAAAAATAGCACTAAATTTTTTAAAAGTATTTTTAAAAAATAAAAAAATAAAAATAAAAGTCTAAAAAATGATATTGTTGTTTATTATTTAAAGTCTTTACTCATAAGTAATTTCAAAATTTTTATTACTAACTATTTAATATTTTTTATGCAACCCATGCATTACACGAGATGCTAACCTAGTAATAAATAATCATTTGTTGAATTACGTGAAATAATTGTTGTAAGTGATATGTTCTAAATGTTTTTTTAACATCAAATCTAAATTACTCATACTCCTTAACATCTTCAAACTATTTTATATCATGTATAGATCTGAATCCATTACATCCATCTAACAGACAAGACTCAGATCTTCTATCGGATTAGCTAGTCCCACATTAGCTGTAGTCTAATTATTATAATAAAAAAAAAGAGTAATTTGTGTATTTAAGCATCTGAGCTAATTACGATTGCTTTCTTTAAACTCAACTGTGTTAACTTGTAAAAGTTGTTGTCCGACATTTTGATAAGTTTAATCAACGTGTATAAACTAATATATTACCCGCGCTACCCGTTGATATATTTTCGAACATGGATATGTTGAGGGTTTAAATTTTGTAAGTGATGGCTAGTAACAAAAAGTTCAAAATAGTGGGTGGAAGAGGGGTTGAACTAGAGGTGACAAAAAAACCGGTTTGAAAAAAAAACTGAGAAAAAAAACCAAACCGGTTTTGAAAAAAACCGGTTTGGTAACCCGACCCGAACCGGCATTTGTATACGGGTTTGTAACCCGGCACCAAAAACCGGTTTGTAAACCAGTTTCAATTTTAAAAAACCGGTTAAACCGGTATAAAAACTAGTTTTTCTAAAAAAATCAGGTTTCAAAACAGTTCAAACCGATTTGAGCAGTTTGAAGATTTTTGATGAAAAATCGGTTTGAAACCGAACCGATTTAAAAAAAAAAACAGTTTATACATATTAAAAAAAACTGTTTTGTAAACCTCTAGGTTGAGGCTCTAACAAGAGTCAGGGGGGAATGAGGGGCGCACTCTCAACCAGTTGCTCCTTCACACAACTTAATAATAATACTAAAAGTAAATGTATTTAACATGACGTCTAAAACGTGATTAAAAAAAACCAGTAGCTTATCAAGTGCATGATGTTGCCATTTGTTATAGTGTATAATGTTTATTATTAATGAATTTCAATTACTTGTTTAATTGCTTGATTTAGTTTATGTTTTAATCTATAAGATTTTTCTCTAGCTAAAAGTTTTATTGAAAGGATTCTTTTCCCTCGTTTCCTATATTCGGCAAATCAGGACATTTACCGGTACCTTCACTCCTAGTGATTTGGCTACACTTGCTTATTTGTGGCGTAGTATCAGTGATTGTATTCAAGTAGTATTTACTTTTATAGAATCTTGTTTTAAATAAAATTTATATTAAAACATAAGTATTTCTTGACAGTATTTTTAATATTATAAAAAATATAACTTTGTTGTGAAAAAGTTAAAAATATATATGTAAAACATTTCATTTGGAAAAGTATAAGTGAAGCATAAAACATGTTTACAAGTAATTATGATATTAAAATAATAATAGCTTTGAGGAGTTGTATCATTGTGATTGGATAACTTGTGCACTGATCAGTTTTAAAAACAGTATATTAAAATTTTGATAAAAATAAATACGTAATCATGATTTTTCCGAATTTCGTAAAACATATATTTTAAGTTATCAAATAAAAACAAAATATGTTTAAAATTAATTATAATATTAAAATAATGATAGCTTTGATGGATTGTAGATCATGCTTTAAGGATTAATACATGGTTGCTATTCATTAACGGTATTCAAACCCGCATGATGCAGCGAGAAAACATAACATCTAGGTTGGTGATTTTAAGATTATGCATGAGATGATTCAAGTCAATATTATGACAAAATCATGAGCAACCCAGAACACAATTAAACGTTTTATTCCTTTATTGAAAGATTTCTAATATTCTGAAGTTTACTTTTTGGGTCCTTGCATTTCATGTATCTTTTTTAAATGCATATATTTATAAATTTGAATTGAATAATTATCTACACTATAAAAAATGTCGTTTATTGGATAATATGTCATTAAATAACACAATAAGTTGAATTATAATAATTTTATAAGAATTAATATGTCATTTATAAAATAATAAAATTATATGATAGATACCAAATTTTTAAATATCAAGAAGTGCCCTATTATACGTCTTAAAGTTAAGTGAAATGATAACTTTATTTATCTCAAATGTATTATATGGTAGTATAGATAACATAAATTTAGATTTTCATAAATTAAAACGAGTATACTTGACTATAAATCATTAACATTATTATATTATACTGATCCTTGTAAAATAAAGATAGTTTTTTATCTATTTTTATAAAAAATATAAGAAGAAAATTATATCAATCTTAGTAAAAATAAAAAGGCAACTTATTATATAGTGTATAAAAAAAGTAGATAATAAAAATAAGAAGAGTAAACTTCGCTTTTGCTCCCTGTGGTTTGGTCGAAATAACGGTTTTACTCCAAACATTTTAAAATCGCGATTTTGCTCCTTGTAGTTTTTATTTTATCTCAATTAACTCCAACTCATTAACACCGTTAATTTTTTCTGTTAAATGAACGGGTATTTTAGTCAATTTACTGCTAAGGGCTAAATATGTAATTTATCTTAAGTTATGGAAGGACCAATTATGTACTTAAAACCCAACCCCCCCCCCCCCTCCCATTTCTCCCTCGTCATTTTCACCACCACCGGAACCCTACCCATCAGCCATCCACCGCCACTGTCATCCAAATCACCTTTGATGCCACCATCACAGTTGTCACACCCTCAAATTCCACGTGCGGAGTTTTACCGCGAGGCGTGTGAACAAACCAGGATCACAGTCAATAGTTACTTAGAACGACACTATATGCCACATTTAAAAATAAAACCAACCAAAGTTCAAACTTTAAAACATGCGGAAGCGTTTTGTAAATAAGACAAACCCAAATATAAAAATGCATATTTGGCAAAACATGCGCCAACCCAAATATTTAAACACTCATAAATAGATACCAACAAATATGTCTTTAAAATAGAGTCTTAGAATGCATGCTGGACCCGTGTGGTGCTCCTAATAGCAAGCAGAGTTAACAACATGAGAATAGCATACTAAATGTCAACACAATGGTTGGTGAGTTCAAGAGTTTGCGTTTATCATAAACAATAACATTTTCATAACATAAGAAGTGCATTGAAATAGATAGCTAGTCTATATTCACAAGTAATAACCATAGTGATTTCGCGATCGAAGCTTACTGTGTTGCGTTTGTTGCCTCCCGTCACGACTTACCAGGTCGTGATGATATTTGTGTCTAGGACAATATTGCACCCGTTTGACCTCGAGTCGCACAGGTGGGGCTCGTCAGACCCAGTAGTACTACCCAAGATTTCCCTCTAGTTACCATTATTAACGATCCGAAAGTGTGAGGACTTTCAAGGTATTAAGCACTATGTTAAAACATACACAACTTATATAATAAAATAGCGTTTGAGTACAAGTATGCTACCTCCCCCAAGAAGAAGGTTTTAAAAATAGAGGGGCATGAACTCACCTGATGCGCGTAAGAAATTACTTAATGCTTAACTTGACAAGAAAGAGTGGATAGACAACCCTCAAAGGTCACCTAAAACACATGAGTACATAAGTACGTGTACACAAAATCATAATAAAACCCTAAGTGCTCTATAAACCAAAGAACTCAAGGTTTTAGAAGACAAGACACATTTGACCCAGTTGACCCGTTTGACTCGTTGGTGACATTATAGGTGAAATTCCATTCAAACAAGCATAACAGCCTATCACACATGATTAACATACAAACTGATTACATATAACAGTTCATTAACCACATGTACTAATTAGATCATCATACAGCCAGATATCATACAAGTCATACGAATCTCAAACTATTATCATGCTCATAATATCTATAACACAAATAATACACCATACAAGGATCAAATCACGCATCACATGCCATGTGAAGCCACTCACGACTTCACACCCTAAACCCTGCCAATCCTACTAAGTAGGGGCCTCAGATTCGTATGTGTGTATGATGATCATTAACATACCAATTAACATAACTCATATCATCCAAAATGTTCATTCATGATCAACTATCAATCAATAATAGTCTTAACTTACCCATATGACTCATAACCATGATTTTCCACAAACTGACCAGAACAGGTAACTAATCAACTAAACATCCATACAATCTAAACAACACATTCAACCATATTAGAAATCATCCATGAACATACTAGCATGATCCTAATGTCCCAAACATGCTCAAATCATCACATTTAAGAATTTGCACAATTAAACTTTCCCTTTTGGGAAAGCACATCCCAACTTCATCAAACTCAAACTACATTCATGAATTTACCATTTGCATACCAATTCAAGCTCATGACAATAACTAAACATGATCAACAACATCTAACCATCATGTTACATCAACTTTCATACCCAAAAGTTATCACTTTGGCAAGGTATGAACTACAACATTCAATCCAAGGTTTCTAACATTCATATCAACCATCTAGCATCTAGTCATCATCGTAAGCATATCCATAACACCAATTCATCATCCCATCATCAATTCATGCAAAATAAAGTTACTATTCTTAGTAACCAATGAACAATCCATCAAAATCCTAACTTTCTTGCACAATCGACGTTAACTAGCATATATACAATCCAACTAACATATTAACATCAACAAACAACCAACAACTAACATCCAATTTCAGATTTTTGAATTAGGGTTTCGGCCCTAACATAGATCCCATAAGAACTTGTAAAAATCCAACCTTTATTGCATACTTGACGTTAATTAACATGTAATCTACCTAACAAACACATTAACAACAACAAACAAGCATCAATCGGCCACCAAATCACCAAAATCGAACCCTACCATTCGGCCATATTCAAATACATGAAAAAAACACCAAAAACTAACCTTTAACCGTGTAATGGTTTGTATTTGATGCTTGCTAACTTGTTGTAATGCTTGAACCCAATCAAATCGATGCTAAATTGGATGATCTTGGCCGAAATCGCAAAGGGAGAGGGAGAGGGAGGTCGCGGCCGATTATGGGGCTTTAGGGTTAGGAGTTTTGATTTTGTTTAATTATTTTGTGATAATTACCCTTTTAGCCCTTTTAATTTGTATTTTACAAAAATTAAGCTTTCAAATACTCTTTTAAAATGTTTTTAACTAACATAATAAACATATAAACTAACAATGACAATTATATATTTTATCTTTATTAGATACAAAACATATGGATTAAATACACACATTTCCACGTTACACGATAAAATTCACAATTAATATTTAAATCACATAATCACAACTAATAATCAATAGAGTAATTATTTGTTTCACATTATTAATTATTATTAAGTCACCAACGTTCAGCGACAACTAGTGTGTGCTCCCGACACGTGTATGCAAGACTTAACGGAACTAACGGAGTTTGGTAACGGAAAATTACCGGATGTCACAACAGTCTTAATCATCCTCATCTCTCGCTAATCGCCCCAATACCCCATAAACCACCTCGGCTCCCCATCCTCTGATGACTAAAACCACCATTGCCTCTCCTATTGTCACCCCTTTTTTAATAGTTGCAAGATCTAATTCACACCTCATCTCAGGTGGGAAACGCATCAAAACAATCTCACAAACATCATCGCAAGCAAATCTAGGTTTACGTGAACGATTTGAATTGTTTGATGTTCGATTAGGGTTTTTGGTTTGATTAGGGAAATTAGGTTAGGGGTCGGTAAAGATATTGAGGCGATGGTGGTTAGTCGGGAAGGTGAGGCAGAAATGCTTGGTCGTGGTGTGCGTTTGTGTTTGCATAGCAGTTGGTGTTGGTCTGGATCTGTGGTGTCATTTGTGGAGGCGGCGATGGTGATCGGATTTTCACCTGGTGAAGTTGGAGAACGTTTATGGTGGGGGGCTAGGGTTATTTCAACCAAACCATAGTGATGGGAAATAATATGTTGGTAGCGATAGTGGTGCGATGGTGGAGGTGGGTGGTGGTGCGATAGTGGAGGTGGCCAGGTGGGTGTTGGTGGCAGGAGGTGGTGGGGTGGGTTTTGGTGTCGGAATATAGATGGTAGAGCAGTTGGTGGCCAGTGGCAACGTCGGTGATGGTGGCCGGTTGCGGCACTGGTGATGGTGGCCGATTTGCAGCATCGGTGGTGGTGGTCGGTGGCGGTGGGTTGGAGATGACAGAAAAATGACATAACTGAAAAAATTTAAATAAATGGCATAATAAAGTTACATAATTGGTCCTTTAAATTACTAAACAAGTTTGAAGAAATGGCATTATTAATCCTTATCAATAAATTGACTAAAATGCCTTTAGAGTTAATAGAAAAAAACTAACGATGTTAGTAGGTTGGAGTTTGATTGAAACGAATTGCAAACCACAAGAAGCAAAATCACGATTTTAAAACGTTTGAAGAAAAACCGTTATTTTAATCAAACCATAGGAAACAAAACTAAAACTTACTCAAATAAGAATGATAATTATTATTTAGAAATTAAAGTGACGTTATCATACCCGCGTGATGACTTTCCTTTATTGGTAACCTTAAAATTTAAGAATAAATTAAAAATACAATTTTTTATCATAAAAAACATAATTTTATATTATAAGATTCGCTACTGCCAGCAAATTGATCATGACAGGTCATGCAGGTAGCATGTACGCACAAAAGGAGACTTCTAGTTGTGTACAATATATGATGCATATTGTACAATATGTCATTGCTTAATAAAGATAATAAGAAAGTTACTTTAGGGGGTCATATTATATGGTTAAACTAAACTTATGATTATATGTTTTTATTATGTAATTATTTTACAATATTAATATATATATGCATTAGATTTAATTGATAGAATATTTTGCCAGTTGTAAGGTGATTGTAATGTTGGACAATCAACTCCGTTTAGAGTTAATTTTGCTGGGAAAGTAAACAGCAAAATTCAATGGTCATGGTTTAGGGTTGTTCATAAGTCAATCCGAACCGATCGGACCTTTGCTCGTGCTTGGTTTGTTTATAAACCAAGCAGTGCCGACCGGCTCGTTTACAACTGAGCGGAAAATCAAACGATCATTTTTTGAGCATTAATTTTTTGAGTGAGCATCAAGCGATTATAAACGAGCAGTGAATGATTTGTACAATCCAACTATTTAGTGTGTCATCCAGTTTATACTACAATAAGAGATGGTAACAATGTTGGGGTTTAAGGTTTTATGTCTTACAAAGCATCCACATTACATAGCATAATATTTTTTAATGAATGGCAATGCATTTTAACTGATGATAAGGTTGAGATTGTGACCAATGAGGTGATGAACATATTACTGAGAACAATGATTGTGAGAGTGGGTGACACACTAAGGGTGAGTATGAGAGATGATGAGACAATAAGCATACTGTCCTACTTGGATTTCACATTTACATTTAGTGTTAGATTTATTATTGGGTTGATTAATCTAGTATTTATAAATATAATTATATACTTACATATAGTCAGCCAAATCCACTTACATATAATTTTGTACTTTACTTGACAAACTTTACGAATTCCTTTTCTTTCTTTCTAAAATACACACAAGTATAGGAAGATGAAGTTAGTTCAACGGTGAAGATAGATAAGATAAAGCAGTAAAAGGTGACGATGAAGCTTCGACGACCACGACGAAGATAATGGATTTTGTTGCAGATGATGGTGTGATTAGATCATAGATCTCAACTGTTGCAGATGAAACCTAACCTTAGATTATTAAGCCAAATTTTTAGATCTGTTCGTTTTCAATGTTGCTCATCATCTTTGATCTGTAAGATTCACGCTCGATCTCTCCGCCCTCTACATCTGGCAATGATTTTTAACCAGGTACATGGTCACTTACAAGCTTATTCACAGTAGAATACACATTTCAGGTGGTCTTCTTTCCATAAGATTTAAAGTTAGTGATAGAAGAATAGTTACTTTTGGGAAGATGATGTTCGTGTGGGTCTTATATTTGGTTTTTTTTTATTTTTTTTAAATAAGGACAATTTGTCAATGTAATACCCCGTTTTACAATATAGTAATATATTATTACATAAGTGTAATATATTAGTGTAGTAACCCAAATAACATCAATATTTCAATTAGTCTATTTTCTTAAATTATAGATCCATAATGTGGAGCTTACAATCTATAGTAGTTTGACATATCTGGTTGTTTGCGATGATGATACTTATACATCTGTTGTTTATGTATCGGATCTGCATTGTCTGCTTAAGTTTTTAATTGATCTGGTGGTTTTGAATGAATAAGTTTGTTACACTGGTCATCACAGTGAGTTAAGTTTGATGTAAGTGTTTGTTACAGTGATATAGTTATAGTGTAAGTTTTTGTTACACTGGTCGTTACAGAATAATTATTTATCATATTGATGTAAGTGTTCATTATACTTATATAAGTGTTTGTTCCAGTGGTGTAGTTACAGTGTAAATGTTTGTTACACTGGTGTTACAACATAAATGTTCATCACATTGATGTACAGTTCATTACACTGGACAACATTTATTTTTTTAGACAATACTATAATGGAATAAAAAGATAAAATTATGATGAGTTTTATGATTTAATTTTAAAAATAATAAAATATTATAAAAAAGTTATGAATGAATAAAAATATAGGGGGTAAACTTTTTAAAGAAAAGAATTAAAATATAAGATGTGTAAAATGGAGGAAGGTTCTCCTAAAATAAAGTTTTGCCTAAGAAAACTAAGAAGTAATATAGACTTTAAATTCTATATATATAGAGCAGGGTTCAAATGTTAACCATATATTATTATAATAAGTGTGTTAATTTTTCAAGATCAATTAAAATCATTAATTTTGTTGTTGAAATAACATCATTACACATATACAAAAATATGTTATTTTATTCATATGTTTAAATTCGTAAGTGTAAATTTTTTTACAGTAGTGTTAATTACATTTACATCTGTTAATATTTACGAGATGTAAGTGTGACTTACACTGGTGTAAGTTTTTTTACGCTTACGAATTTACTATACATAAAAGAACATACTTTATACTTTTGTATATTTGTAATTATTTTATTTTAAAAAAAATAATGATTTTGATTGATTTTAAAAAATTAATACGTTTATCGCAATAATGGAGGGTTAACATTTGAACCCTCTTATCTATATATAGGGTACACAAAGTTCATTTGAAAACAATAAAAATTAAGAAAACTTTTAAACTAAATCTAAGCCATTAATATATATATATATATATATATATATATATATATATATATATATATATATATATATATATATATATATATATATATATATATGTGTGTGTGTGTGTGTGTGTGTGTGTGTGTGTGTGTGTGTGTGTATGTGTGTGTGTAGGGTAGGGTAGGGTTATCTTGATAACCAACATAAGCCACACATTTCTTATCACATACAAGTCATATATATTTTTTTTTTTTAAAACGTTCATAACTTTTTTTCACGATATTATTTTTTCAAAAAAACTTCACCATTAATTTTAGTATTTTTTAATCTTTTCAACACCTACCATATTGATATACTTTTCTTACAAAAATCGTCCACTCATTATTTACACATGTGTAAATCCGGTTTTACACACGTGTAAAACGAATTTCGTAAAAAAACGAGTTTTTTTTATAGATTTTTTATTTTTTATGAATGAGGGAAACGAGAGAAATTTTTTTGTGTATTTGTTTATTTTTTATTTTTTTGTTATTTCCCATTTATAATTTTGTGTTTATGTTTTTGTTATTTACCATGTTGTTATTGAAAACTAATTACTCACATCGTTTTTAGAGTTCTCACAGAAAAATAGAGTTATCATTTGATCCCTCCCCTATGTATGTATATGTATATGTATGTATGTATATGTATATATGTATATGTATCTATAATTAAAATTCCTCAAGCCGAGCCGAACCGAATTGAGCGGACCGTTGCTCGTGCTTGGCTCGTTTACGAACCGAACCAAGCCGATCAACTCGTTTACAACCGGGCAAAAATTCGATCGAGCATTTTCCAAGCAAATTTCGAGCGAGCGTCGAACGCTTTGAACAACCCAACATGTAACTTGTATTTAATGGTACCATCGCTCTCAAAACCAAGTCACCAAGATTAATCTTTACCCTTTTTTATCTCAATCTTTGTTCAAATCACAACACTTGGATCTTCCTTGTTGCAATTCGTATTCTAGGCCATCAAAAACATACTTAGATAAGTGAAGTATAGAATAAAACTGACCAACGTGTGAATTCATCCGTCCAATTTAAACATAACCACGTTTAGATAAATGTGTTCGTAGATACGACCTAAAAATCAACTAAATTTGTTTAGATTAACCTTAAATTCACTAATTTTATATTAGATTTATGTCGTGCTTATATTTGGTGTTAAAAATTCATAACAGCTAGTCATGACTCCTATATTTAGGGACCTTTTAGGCGCAATATGATTGATCAATGCAAGCATGTAATCCATGTCAAAAAGGACAAACCATTAAGCCAATAATAATTTCAATTTCATCTTAATTTTCTCAAAATATTTCCACTAATATCTTTAAAATTATTAAAATCGACAATATCAAGAACACTTTGTCTATATAAGTCCCCATCACTTTGCTTAAGGTTCTGTCAAAACCTTAAAAAGAGACTTCAATGGCTCCTGGGTTCTTGACAGCCACACTCTACAATGAACAATTTCTCAATCGAATCAAAATGGGTGTCAATGGAATCGATCCAAGATTCAAATCTATTGGCACAAAACGAAAATCAGAAGCTTTTGATGATTTGGGTGCCACTGGTTTTTTGAGAAATGATGAAGAAGATGATGGTCAACGCGTTGGTCAAGATCTTTCGATCTCATCGGTGTATCCTCGACATAATTTGTCGGTTTTTGATCACCCGAATTGCGGTTGGGAGCTTGGAGGATTGTATAACAAGATGAAAAGATCGAAAAGTATGCCCGAATCGAGTTTTAACTATAACGGTTGGTTTGATGGAGGGAATGTGACGATCCATCGGAGTAAGAGTACGAATAGTTTACCGAAGCTTCGGTTTCGTGATCATGTTTGGACGTATACGCAAAGGTACTTAGCAGCCGAGGCCATCGAGGAGGCGGTTTCTGAGAATGGGGCTCTTGAGGATGAAGGAAATAGGGACGAGATGCATCTCGTGCGACTACTGGTTTCGTGTGCTGAGGCCGTTGCTTGTCGGGATAAAGCACACGCTTCGAATTTGTTGGCTGAGCTTCACGGTGATGCTCTAGTATTTGGATCTTCTTTCCAGCGGGTGGCGTCATGTTTCATGCAGGGACTTACAGACCGACTGACACTGATGCAAACACTTGGTGCAGTTGGGCTGGTAGCCCCTGCAAGAAACTTGAACACAATTGCTATAGACAAAAAGGAAGAGGCGTTGCGACTTGTTTATGAGACGTGCGTACACATTAAATTTGGTCATTTTATCGCCAACGCGACAATATTGGAAGTCTTTGAGGGAGAGAAGTATGTTCACGTTGTGGACCTAGGAATGACACTAGGTCTACAACAAGGGCATCAATGGCGTGGGTTAATTGACAGTCTAAGTCAGACACATACCCCACGCCACCTTAGGATAACTGCAGTTGCAGTTAGTCCTTGTGTTAACAAGTTTGTTACCATCGGTAATGAACTAAAGGTCTACGCCTTAGAAAAAGGCGTAGATTTCGAGTTTTCTATTGTGGAAAGTAGTTTGGAGACCCTTAAACCGGATGACATTAAGATCTACAAAAACGAAGTCTTAGCGGTAAACAGTATTCTCCAACTTCATTGTGTCGTAAAAGAGAGCCGAGGCGCCTTAAACTCGGTCCTTCAAATAATCCACGAGCTTTCCCCGAAAGTCTTGATCCTTGTTGAACAAGACTCGAACCATAACGGTCCGTTCTTCCTAGGTAGGTTCATGGAAGCACTACACTATTACTCAGCCATATTTGATTCACTTGATGCAATGTTGCCAAAATATGACACTAAACGAGCCAAAATCGAACAATTTTACTTCGCGGAAGAGATCAAGAACATTGTGAGTTGTGAAGGGCCAAATCGGGTCGAGAGACACGAGCGAGTGGATCAATGGAGGCGTAGAATGAGTCGCGCTGGGTTCCAAGGCTCGCCAATAAAAATGACGAATCAAACCAAACAATGGCTCGAAAAGCTCGGTGTTTGTGAAGGATACACCATTGTGGAGGAGAAAGGTTGTTTGGTTCTCGGTTGGAAATCGAAGCCGATTATCGCGGTTTCGTGCTGGAAATGTTAAGCTTTCGACTCGATATTTCGGTTGTTTGCATCTAATAAAACCTTAGTCCTTGAAAAACTTCAATAAGATCACGAAGAACTCATCTCTCATCAGTGAGATGTAGCATCCAAAATCAATGGTGAGAGCGTTGATTTTGGGGTGAGAAAAATAATATCGAGTATTTAATTTCACCAGCATTTTACCCGTGCGCGTTGCGGCGGCTTAAACCAGGAGTTTGATATCACTTACATGTCAAAATTTTGCATCTTCATCGTCGCTCTCACATCAAAATCATCGGGTTTTGTAACAACATCATTCAAAAGAAAAAGGACTACGACTTAAGTTGATTTTAGCTATCTTTTACTATTAATCAAACGACGAAAATAGAGAAGCAAATAAAGAAAAATATAAAAAGAGTAATTTTTTCCACGTTAAAGATTATTTTTTTTAGAAATATCATGTCTTAGTGTCTTATGCACATTACTAAAAAAACACAAGTGACGATTGTTTAAAATGTTCTTATAACACATATCATTGCAAATCTTGCGACGAAATTTGCGACTACTTCATTTGGTTGCTAATTAGTGACGAATTTAAGATCGACCTTTCAGTCGCAACATTAGGCCATTAGCGCTGTAATTTGGGAGGGAAATTATTTGTGATTACTTAGTGACAGAACTATAATGTCACAAATAACATGTGTCGCCGATAATGGTTGTAAGATGATTAAATGTATGATATTCTAAAAAGACGACTATGCTTGATTAACTATGGTTATGATTGACGAATTATCGCTATGTTTGGTTGATTATCTTTATATTTGATCATGGTTGACCTTATCTGACCAACAATGACTATGCTTAACCAGATATCTTTATACTAGTTTAGACACCCGTGTATCACACTGGTTGAACAAAAATATTAAATTAAAAGCTATTAATCAATATTTATAAATTATAAAATTATTATTTGAGATAAGATATGATTGAAATTATGTATAATTAAACTTGTGTCTTCATTTGGTTGCTAATTAGTGACGAATTTGTGACACGTCTGGATTTGTGACATCTTTGCGGTTTACTAGTAACAAGATCATGATAGATGTATTTGGGATGGATAGGTCGTTGCTAATAAGGCATGAGTAATATAAGACCTTTAGCGCATACGACTTTTTCATTCGAAACCCTAGGATACGTTGTAAGTCCGTCAGCTCACGAGTAATCGAGTCTGATGACAACGAGGGAAGAAACATACGAATTTAACCTATATGCCAAGGTTGTTTTAGTACACTAAATCAAGGAGTTTGATTAGATATAATACATATACAAAACAATAAAATAACCGAGTTTGACTCGAGCTCAAACTTATAAGATTACTTATAGTTCTAGCTCGAAACTAAGATATAAAAATCGGACCGACTCGTTTGCGACCCTAGCATTAAACATTTTGGCTCCTGACTCTAAATAGACATCGACAATATATTATATATAATTTTTTTGTCCATAATCTACATGGAATTATATTAAGATAATATTAAGTAGTCAATAAATGTTAAAGTTAGGTATATTAGTTATTCTTGTTATATTGGTCTATTCTGTATTCAATTCATAGATCCGAATTTTCTTCCTATTGTGCGAACGAGGCTATGCAAGCCTGTCTTTCTTTGTTGTCTATGAGAAATAACAAATACATTATATTTGGCCCTGTTTTATGAACTAGGAAAAAAATCAAATATTAACCTCAGTAATAAATAGGAAATTCTAGATTGAATAACATATAGTATAAAAACGAGAAACCAAAATTATGGAATTGTAAATATCAGATTTTACGAAGTTTGGTGAGTTTTGGTACTATCTCTTATGCATAGAGTACAACCTTCGTTCTACAGCTCTTTTATCTTTTTTACACTCAATTAACAAAGTCACCTATCGTTTTCTATGCATAGATTACGATTATTTGTTGTATAGCTCTTTTTATATTTTACCCAAATTTAACAATGTCGGTGGCATATGATACCAACAACCACTCAAAATTAAATATACTTTTTTTACTTGTTAAATTTTTTTATTAATTTAATTTTCTTTTAATAAATTTTGCTTGAATAAAATGTTTTTTTTGGTATCATGGTACAAAATTTTATTTATGATAGAGTTGTATTTAAAATATGATATTTTTGAAGTATCATAGGTTATCAACTAATAGTAACAATGTAACATTCTAGTACTGTGAAATATAAGACTAATACCAACCGAAAAATATTAACATGGTTAAATAACTATTTTTTTTATCTAGTTTCAATCTTCAAAACCGAGTTGCCATAGCCAAATATGTTTCTACATAACCACGTTGATGTTACCGTCGCATCAGAGGAGCTAGTTAAATATTATATTTAACTTTTAGTAAGGAAAAAAACTATTTTTTTAACGACATGAAAAAGTTCATCTAAAAATAAGGGTAGAGGGTGAGCCTTCTACTTTAGAAGTTGTTGAGCCTTAATTCTAATGGACCATTTGTACAATCATGATTGGGACTTACTGACATTTAGTCAATTTTGGTTGGGCCTATTTTGTTGAGTCCAACAAGGATATCTCCTCCATTTAATCTTTGAAGAATTGAAGGCAACAAATTCGCAGTTTTTCACTCCCTCTCGGCTCTCGTCATCTCTAATGTGAGAAGATACATGTTTTTAAGGGTAAAAAGATTAAAAATATATCATTATATGATTTATGCAAAGGTTAATAGCTCTTAAGAGTGAAGTTTAGTGAAACAACAATCCAACTTATAAAACATAAGAGATACTTGATTGCATGTATTTTATATTCATATAAGGATGCTTTCTAAGTAATTGTAATTTTACTTAGAGTAAATTACAAATTTTATCCTTTAAGTATGTTTAAAATTTTGGATCACTTTCTTAAACTTCGATAAGTACACTGAGCGTCCTTTATTTAAAAACTTATAACGTTTTATGTCCTTTTTACTAACAAAAGTTAACTTTTTCAGTTAATTTTTTGTGAATGGGTCATTTTGCCCTTACCCCTTAAAGGACGAAATCTGCAATTTTCACTAATCTTTATTTTTTTTATTTTGTTTATATTTTGTTTACTTTTTCTTTTTAATCATTTTTTATTTTGTAAACTTATCTGAAATATAATTACTTAATTATTTTTAACTTTTTTTTATTAAATATACTTTTAGTTATTGGTTTTTAATTTATTATATTTTTTTGTTTCTAAAAAATAGTTATCTATTTTTCTAATCATACGAGAACAAATTAGAGAATTCAAAATATATCTTTTATGTTATAAAATTTAAACTATTAATCGCTTTTGTTTCACCGTCGCTTTTTTATTACCTTTTTGTTTAAGAATTTTCAATTATGTTACACAATTTGGCTTACAATTACATTAAAGACCGTATGATTTTGAGATATGACTTTTTATAGTTTACTGGGTTATAATAATTTTAAGCTGAACTATATGTATAATTAAGCTTTGATTAATGCATGGGCATTTAAGTGGTTTGGTTTTGATTTATATTAATAAAAACTCATTATTAACAGTTTAAATAAAAACCTGAAAAGTGCATTTAACTAAAGAAAATATAAATGATTTGCTTATTTAAAAACTCTCTAGCAGTTGTTTAGAGACCTTTTTAGTATATTTTGTTTTAAATTAAAGTTACAAGTTATCACACTATATTTATATTTAAAAACAAACCATTTGATTGAATACGAAAAATTAAAAATTCATATCATAAACCAAAATCTTACTTTCTATAACCGGTTTCGAATATAAACCCAAAATCAAATAATTTGAAACAACTAAAAAATCTCGTACAAAAAATGTTAAAAACCGATTTGTCTAATTTCTATTGGTTTTATTAAAATAAAGTGAACAAATGAAAATAAATTTGTAAAAAAATAAAAATCTATAAATAAAATTACATTTTATAAAAAAATTAAAACTAAGTTATTACTAATATTTATAGAGTTTTGTAAATGAAAGTGGCTAAAAATAAATAAAAGTATAGAAAATAAATTAAAAAATAAAGAAATAAAATAAAAAGATTAATAATAACACATTTCATTATTTTAAGGGATAAGGGCAAAGTTATTATAAAATAAAAGTAATTAGAAAAGAGAAAAAAATAAAGAAAAGCATAGTAAATAAAACAAAAACAAAAAGAAAAGAAACAAAACATTAATGAAAATTACAGATTTCGTCTTTTAAGGGGTAAGGGCAAAATTATCTTTTACATAAAACTAACTAAAAAGTTAACTTTTGTTAGTCGAAATGACAAAAAGCGTGATAAGTTTTTAAATAAAGGACGCTCAATACTTATCAAAATTTAAGGACAAGATTCATAATTTTAGGTATACTTAAAGGACAAAATTTATAATTTACTCTTTTATTATTATAAACTTCTAACATTTTATTTGCTGATAACTGTAATATTGTGTTTTATATTTTTCTTGGACGACTAAGGATGTAAGTTGGGGCTTCTGATTTGTGCATATATGATTCATTCAGTATTCAGTTATGTGAGTTTAAGTAGAAAATTTATTGCGCATGTTGGATACAAACATGATGAAAATCTTATGAGTGCCTGAATATGGAGCAATTATCAAGTCTAGCGAGCTATATTGGCAAAACGGTCAAATGACGTGTCGATCCAAGATTTTTGTTGTCTAAATGGAAGTTCAAACATATCTATTAAGCCAAAGAAACCATTTATGTACTACAGATTGTTATCGCATGATGTTTAGAAGTGCTATTGCACTGATTCTACCGAAGTGATAGTTGTGCCTTGAAGAAAGTCTGGTGGTATCAGGACTCGAACATGTTCCGACTTCGGTACAAATTGTGATACCTTCAACCATACCTTAAGAATCTAAAAACACACCTAAAACCATCCACTACTTTCGTATTTGATTGTCCTCCATTATGATGTGTGACATTGTTTTATCAACAAATTGTAAGACGATGTTTAATAACTTTTTATACATCAAGTTTTTTATAGTCATCAAATAACCATGATGTTTTTCGTTTATTTAATATGATCAAACAACCCCTAGTTTTATAAACTCTATTATTAGTAGAATGTTATTAACAATTTAAAATAAAGCCTTTAGTTAATTGAGTGTGTACCATAAGTCTTGGTGCCGCATGTTGTTATGGTCTCAATAAGTATTTCTTAAGGTACGAGCTAACAGTTTCTACCAACCCCTTGGTAATTGGATTTGTCACGTTTCATGAAACTCATGCACCAAGAATCAAAAACAAGAACTTTTATTGAATACGAATTGAATTTTTCAATCTAAAAATCAATTACAAACTCATCACCTCATTTATACTAATACACACTAACTAACCGATTAACCAACAAACTTAGTACAAAATACACCCTCATAAAATCTAGAATTACAACAATAGTCCTCCAACATACTCCCCTTTAATTCCGAATTTCATTCTTTCAAATCCTCAACTCCAAGCATAGCTCTCATTTCAACAAACCTTAGCCTTGGTAAAACGTTGGTTAATACATTAGCCCGCTGCAAACTACTCCCAATGAAATCAACACGAATTTGATTATTTTGTATACATTCTCTAATAAAATGATATCTCGTGTTAATATGTTTACTCCTACCATAAAAAACTGGATTCCTCATCAATGTTATAGCAGATTTACTGTCAACAAACAAAGGAACCACTCCACACTTACTCCCTGTAATCTCTTCGATCAAACCATTCAACCATATAGCTTGACAAGCTGCAAAGGTCGCAGCCATAAACTCTGCCTCACATGTAGATAATGCAACAGTTTGTTGCTTCTGAGAATGCCAAGAAATCACAGAACCATTAAAGAAAAACACATTCCCTGAAGTGCTCTTTCCATCATCATTGTCAGTCGAATGATTACTATCACTATACCCTTCAAGACCTCCTTCAAACCTCTTGTACTTGATGCCAAAACAATTTGTTCCTTTCACATATCTGACCAGATGTTTAACTGCCTTCCAGTGAGCCTCTTTAGGCTCTTGCATAAACCTACTTACATATCCAACTGCATAACACAAATCTGGTCTAGTTTGACACAAATACCTTAAAGAACCCACTAACTTTATGTACAAAGTTGGATCAACATCTTCACCTCCTTCTACTCTATTCAACTTTAATCCTGGTTCCATTGGCACTTTAGTCTCATTACACCCCTCTAAACCAGCCAACTTTACTAGCTTAGCAGCATAAGTAGACTGTTTTATTGAAATTCCTTCTTCATTTTAAGCAACTTTTATTCCAAGGTAATAACAAAGAACTCCCAAATCTAACATCTCAAACTTGGCTTTCATTTGTTTCTTGAAATGCTTAACTTTTTGCTTATCACTGCCTGCTACTAACAAGTCATCTACATACACTCCCACTACAAGCAATGAGAGCTTCTTCCTTAGAATATACACAGCTTGTTCGTGTTGACATCTTTTGAATCCCAGTTCTTTCAACACAACATCCAATCTGAGATTCCAAGCCTGTGGGGCTTGCCTTAAACCATATAGAGCATTTATTAGTTTATAAACTTTCAATTCTGCTCCTTTTTTCTCATATCCCTCAGGCTGCTTTACATAGACCTCTTCTTTGAGTTCTCCATGTAAAAATGATGCCTTTACATCCATATGAAAAACTATCCACCCCATCTTGGCTGCATAAGCTTGAATCAACCGAATTGTTTCAATCCTTGCTACAGGTGCAAAAGCCTCTTCAAAATCTATCCCCAACTGTTGTAGATACCTTTTAGCAACCAACCTAGCTTTATGCTTGGTGATATTGCCAGCTGCATCTCTTTTTAGCTTAAACACCCACTTCAAGCCTATTGGGTTACATTTTAGTGGTCTATCGGTGAGAATCCATGTATTATTCTTCTCAATGGCTTTGATTTCTTCATCCATTGCTTGCTTCCATACTCTATCTTTAATAGCCTCTTGAAATGACATCGGTTCCCCATCTTGTGCTAGGAGCAGCTCTATACCTTCACTTTTTTCTTGTCTAAAACTCATAGGAGTCACCCTACCATCCAATACATAATCATCAAATCTAGATGGTAGATTGTGTGTACGTGTTGACCTTCTCAAATCTTGCTGATCTGAACCAAGACTTTGAGATGCACTATGACCTTCAGTGTGAGAATGACTTTGACTTTGGCATTCACCAGTCTGCTGTTGGGAACTGCTGACCAATCCACCTGAGTCAACACCATACCCATACTCATTGCTTACTATAAACTCTTTTATAATTAGAATCTCTTCCCTAGTTTTCCCTTCAAAACCATTCGAATAACATTGTCTATGTTCTTCAAAATGAACATCCCTGCTTACAACAATCTTCCTTCTATTTACATCCAACATCTTGTGTGCTTTTGACCCTTCCTCAGCACCTAGATAAACCATAGGTTCACTCCTGTCATCCAATTTCTTTTGACCATCAGTCACCACTTTCACATGACCAACACAACCAAACACTTTTAGATAGTACAGACTTGGCTTCTTTCCTTTCAATGCCTCATAAGGTGTTTTGTCTTTCAAACATTTTGTATGTACTCTATTGAGAGTATAAACTAAATGCCTAACAGCTTCAGCCCAAAACTCCTATGGCATCCCCATTGCTTTCATAATACTTCTTGGCATATTTAGCACAGATCTGTTCCTTCTTTCTACAATACCATTCTGCTGAGGAGAATATGGTGCCGTGAGGAGTCGTGTTATTCCCTCTTTTTCACACAACTTATTGAATTCCAAAAAGGTAAACTCTCCTCCTCTATCAGACTTTAATGCCTTAATCTTATAACCAAACTGTTTTTCAACTTGTTGCTTAAAAGTTTGGAAGGTATCAAAAGCCTGATCTTTAGTTCTAAGCATGTAGCACCACATAAATCTTGTACAATAATCTACTAATAGCATGAAGTACCTGTTTCCCCCTTGTGTTGTTGGTGATATGGGCCCATATAGATCCATTGAGATCAACTCGAATGGCTTGGAAGCTTTATATGGAGAATGCTTAGGAAATGGATGTCTAGCTTGCTTTCCTTCTAGACATGCTTCACACAACTTAGTTTGATGATCAAACAATGGCAATCCCCTCACCATGTCTTTAGTGGTCATCATCCTAAGTGTATCAAAACTTATGTGACCCAATCTTCCATGCCATACCCATGCATCATTCTCCAAGCTTGTTTGGAAGCAAATTGGTGACCCAATCTTCAGGACTGTTTTATACAATCTATTAGGAGATCTGGGGACTTTCATCAGTAAGTCACCATCTCTTCCATGTAACCAAAGAAAATTGTCCTTCATCTTCACTTCGCAGCCCCCTTCTGTTACCTGACCCAGGCTTAGTATGTTGCTCTTCAAATGTGGTTAGTACACATCTGCAAGTAGTCTGTGTTCTTGATTTCTTCCTTCTAGAATGACAGATCCTCTTCCTGTAATTTCTACACAGGACCCATCTCCAAACTTCACTCTTCCACCCATATTCTTATCAAGACTCGAAAACAAGGACTCATTTCCAGTCATGTGATTAGAAGCTCCATTATCTAAGTACCACACAAATTCCGAATCTCTTTCTAGCAAGAATTGAGTGGGATGTAAGCTTTGTTCATTTAAGAACACATACTCTTTATTGTTACTTACTTGTAGCATTAAAAGTGCTGGACCATCATCCTCTGTCCGAGTCAAATTTGCCTCTGAATCTTTATCTTTCATTTTGGTGCATTCAGATGCATAATGGCCATACAGATCATACTTAAAACACTTGATCTTAGATTTATCTTTCTTTAATTTCTCCCCTTGTTTGCTGGTTTTCGAACTCTCACGGTTTCCCTCCCTTCCTTTCTGAGTTTGGTTCTTGAATTCTCTATTGCCTATTCTTTTATTTCTTGAGTTAGTCTCCTTTTGTTTCGTCTGCCATTCAGCATACGTGAGTAGTAGCTGGTCATCTTTGGTTTTATTCTGTTTAGCCCTCATATTTGTTCGTTATTCGAAGGCTTTCAACCTCCCTATCGCTTCGAGAAGCAACATGGCCTCAAGATCAAGAAGTTGTTCCATTGAGGCAACTATTTGTATGAATCTATCCGGAACCGAGTTCAAAAACTTCCGAACAAGAGTAACCTCTTGAAAGGGCTCTCAAAGATCACACGCTTTCGATGAGATTGCGCTTAGTTTCCCTGCGAACTCATCTATGGTCTCCTCTTCCTTCATCTTCAAGGCTTCAAACTCTGTTTTCAGAGTTACCAATCTTGCCTTCTTTACTCTGTCTACACCAACGAATCTGGTCTTCAATGCCTTCCAGATTTCTTTGGCTGATGTATGTTTCGCAACCTGAAGTACTATTTCTTCGGGCATTGCCTGGAACAGATAGGGGATTGCAGCATTGTTCTTCTTAGAGTCGATCTGCGCACCCTCCGCCGGTTCTACAACCTCCCAAAGACCATGAACATTGAAAATGGCTTTCAATTTCACAGCCCATATCGTATAATTGGAGTTTGTAAGAACAGGACACTGTAATGGGATGGTTGTGTAATTCTCTCTCACAACCAGTTGATTGTTCACGTTCGCATTCCGATTGTTCTCCCCCATCTTTGTTCTTCGTCGATACCGATTACCGAGTCGAGTATCCAGATCCTCTCCTTTGGATCACTACTAGAGCGATTTCTCCTTTCGCTCTGATACCAATTAAAACTCAGGCACCAAGAATCAAAAACAAAAACTTTTATTGAATACGAATTGAATTTTTCAATCTAAAAATCAATTACAATCTCATCACCTCATTTATACTAATACACACTAACTAACCGATTAACCAACAAACTTATTACAAAATACACCCTTATGAAATCTAGAATTACAACAATAGTCCTCCAACATTTCATACGTGAATTTTAAGGTTTTATAAAGAAAAAAAATCTTTAGTTATAATCAATAGAAAAGAAAATATTATGATAAACTTTCGACTAATAACCTCTGATTCTGTCATTGTACTTCTTTGATGTAGTATGTTGCCCAAGATATTATTATTATATAAATAATAGTTGAATAATAATGAGAACGACAATTAATAAAACACAATTAACTTTAAAAAGGACGAGAAAGAAAATGAAAGATTAGTTACTTATGCATTTAAAATAAAATGAAACCTAATCTACAAAAAAATGGGTTTTTACTTTTTATTGGCATGGGTGACGGTGATGGATGTTCAAGGACATTGGACGTGAATGGATTTCTAATTAATTTCAATTTCATAAATTTAATAATATCTTAACTCAAATAGCTATTCTGATATATAACATGTTGTGTATAAAAAACATATTTCAATTTTGATGTTAGTTTGATCGATCAATTCAATTATTTATACACATACAATCATAACCGCTAGCACTAACCGGTGTAAATATGAGCTTTGTAGCATTAAGGTCACAAGTTACAAAAACGTAAAAATTTTACAACCATTAATAGGGTTTGCCAATTAGCTCTTTAGGCATATGCAAGTCAGCAGGTTTTACAAGCTGACGGTTTCCTTCTAGAACAGATTGGTGCTATCCTCGAGCGTCAAACTAACGATTGAGAGTTGAAATCCCCTCTGATGTATGGACATACTTAGGCTATAAAGAGACATGTCATTGAGCCTAAATTGTCATCGTCATTCAAAAAAAAACATACAACCATAACCATATCATAAATGCTAGTTATCAAAAATGTCATAAACAAATCACTAATCCGGTTATATTGATTTGATTTTTAGGGTTGTTTCACTACAATTTGATTTGCAAAAAACCTTGAACAAACTGTTTATTAACCTCAAGAATCCTCAATCAATGACGAGAACTTAATAAAATATAAACAAAACCAACAAATCATAATTTTCTTCAACAATATGGAATCTAGACTTAAACACAACGATCTAAACAACAATAACGATCTACAAGATACATCGACATGATGCACCACAACTCTAACAGTCAAGAAGGACACCTCTATAAGGCTCTAACAGATCTCACATACAAGCAAGAGAATGAAAAAAAGCTAGAAAATGATTATTTGCAACCTTTTGACTACTTACTTAGACCTATCTAGAAAAGAGATCATGCAATGGTTTTAATGTTTTATAACTAGCTCTAAAAAACAATTGTGCAAGAAGATGCTTTTAGTCAATATACAAATGGAGTGTTGTCACCTGTCACCAACAATACAATAATCGTTTCCTCTACAACCATTAAAAGTTACGATTCAGGTGAGTGATTCATCTGTTATTTACTGTTATTTATAAAAAGAATCTACATAAAAGGGTGGTTACTAATATACTGCCCATAAAAAGAACCACTTCTTGCTTTATGCCACTGGCAAACTCAGAATCACTTGTCTTTAAAAATGTTTTTCTTTTGTTCATCCAAATTTGGAAAAAGATAGTGTTGATTTAAACAAATAAAATGTAGAAAAAAATCAATCATATTTATAATAAATATATGTATTTTTTATTAAAAACTATAAATATAATTCAAATATTCTAATTCAATTCCAAAACCGAATTCCAAACTCAGTCGAGTGCTAACCCGTTTAAAATATTTACAAAACCAAATTCGAACTCATGACTTAAACTCTGTTTGGTTTAAATTTTAGTTTTTCAAATCCGATTCAAATAAAAAGAAAACTGATGAAAACATCAAGATTAGTTTCTCCTACCCCACAAGACTTTGCTTCTTTATGTCGCACTCAACTCATTGATCTCTAAACACACTCATAAATATATGAGTGTGTGCTAATCTCTCTCTAAAACTCTAAAATGAAGGTTAATGTACTTTCAAAAGAGATTATTGTACCATCTTCTCCAACTCCTGATGATCTTAAAACCTACAAATTCTCCTTCATAGATCAACAAATTCCTCCTTATTATATCCCACTCATTCTTTACTTCTCATATGATCAATCTACCACCACAACACAATCTCAAATAACCATCAAACTCAAAACTGCACTCTCTACAACCTTGACTCAGTTCTACCCTTTGGCCGGAAGGTTGACCGACAACTCAAACACCGTTGACTGCACCGATCAAGGGGTTCAGTTTGTGGTAGCCCGAGTCGAGTCCAATGTTCTAGACATAGTCGAAAATCCGATAATTGAAGAGTTGAATAAACTAGTGAAGGTGGAAACATCATATGTTGAAGAACAGTTAGCCATCCAAGTTAACTGGTTTGAGTGTGGTGGCATAGCAGTTGGTGTATCCATGTCACACAGAATTGGTGATGCTTGTAGTATTTCATCATTTGTAAGCCACTGGTTCGCAGTGGCTAAAGGGTCAGAGACCCTATTGCCGGGTCCGGTTCTTGACTCAGCGGTTTCGTTCCCTCCGATGGACTCGTGTCCATTCAGTCGAAACCCGAAGGATCCATCGGCTCCTGTACCATTTGAGACTCTTGTAACAAAGAGGTTCATGTTCAGTTCCTTAGCTATAAAGGAACTGAAACGCAGAGTGATTAATGAACATAACACGACCCTGGTGGGGCTGAGCCCCACCAGGGTGGAGGTGGTGACCGCTTTAATCTGGAAGTGTGGGACCATGGCTTTAAATGACTGTAAAGAATCAGTGGCTTTTCATTCTATAAATTTCAGGAGGAAAATGGTACCTCCTTTACAAGATCAACAATTTGGCAATCTTTTTCAAATGGCTAATGCAGTAGCTCACCCAACAGCGAATTTGGCTAGTCGTGTGATGAAGTTAAGGGAATCGTTTATAAAGATTGATAGCGCGTATTTGAAGGGTCTAACGGGTGATAAAGGGGACGAGATAGCGAAAGATAACTTTAGACAAATAAGAAAGTTTTTGATTCAGGAGGGTGTGGATGTGTTCAAGTTTGGTAGTTGGTGTGGATTTGCATTAAGTGAAAGTGATTTTGGATGGGGAAAGCCAGTTTGGGTTAGTAGTGCTAATTTTAGTGATGAGAACTCTATAGTTTTTATGGATTCAAGAAAGGATGATGGAATTGAAGCATGGGTTGTGATGAATAAAGATAATATGCAGAAGTTTGAGGAGAATGCTGAGCTTCAAGAATTTGTTGGCTCTATCACAAGTTGATTTCTTAAACCAATAGAGATATTGTGTTTTTTATCCGTAAGATGTTACTAGAAAACGATCTTTAAGGGAATTAAAGTTTGCTGATTTCAAATCTGAGACGTTTGCCAGAAGAAATAAAGTGTTTGCTATTGTATCACCATTAAAGTTTCAATCAAGCAAAGTTTCATCTTCATTATTAGTGGTTTCTGGCAATGAATAATTAATCTTTGTTATTTTTTAATGAAGTATTTTTTATGTGTTCTTGATGTTTTGTACAAAGTGTATTTTAATGTTCATGGAAAACGATGGCATGCTTACTAGATGGTAGATGCGAGGTCATTTTAAGTGCATGGGAAATGAAAAGGACTTTATGTTAATCATATTAAATATTCTAATAGGACTGTCTCAAGCTATCAATGAATTTCAGCAATTAAAAAAATTAATTTCCTATAACATTGATACTTTTATCACAAAACGGTATAACCATGAGTGTGACCATGTAAATGAGCTTAGCGTTCCATTGTTACTAGAGAATAGATTGGTAAAAGCTCAATACCAGTTGAGATTAAACAAGCCTCGTACAAAGCTCATGTACTAGCGAGCCTGAGCCCAAAGCCAAGGACCATGGTGTTATAAATAATACCGAACCACCAATATGCAATATGAACATTCCATAAGCACCATCCGTGTAATTAGACCTATTAACTCTAAACAAGTCAAGCTCGAGCATGGTCTAAGCTATAAAATTGGTATAGGTTATTTATACACCACAACTTGCTACATAACCACCAAGCACAAACACACTCTCTCACTCTCACACGCACCGGAAGAAGGTCGTTGTAAAGTCGAAAGAGATTGTTGTCCCATCTTCTCCAACCCCTTTGGAACTCAAAATCTACACACACTCCCACATTGATCAACTAATTCCTCCTTATTATACCTCAACAATTCATTACTGCTTATATGATAATCTACCACCATTACACCATCCCAAATGACCATTAAACTCAAAACCTCCCTCTCTAAAGCCTTGACTCATGTCCACCCTTTGGCCGGAAAGGTATCAGATGGTGCTTTGATCTGGAAGTGTGGGACCACAGCTCTAGCCGGTGATTGTAAAGCCAGCTCGGTGGTGTTTCATGTTGTAAATTTCAAGAAAAAGATGGTGCCTTTGTTACAAGATCATCAATTTGGTAACCTTTTTCAAATGGCGGGGTTATTCGGGAAGATCGAACAGGTCAAAACAGGTTCTAGATATCTGTAGGTAATTTCAAGGAAATAAGAAGGTTTATAATTGATGAGGGTCTGGGGTGGTCTTAGTTAATAGTGTCGGTATGTGGTTAATGGCGTTGATTTTGGGTCGGGAAAGCCACTTTGGTTTAGTATGGCAAATCTTGGTGATGAAAACTGTGTACTTTCTATGGATTCAAGAAAAGGTGATGCGATTGAATGCTGGTGATGAATGAAGTTAGTGTGCAAAAGTTTGAGAAGAATGTTGAGCTTCAACAATTTGTCAGTTACTCAAACCAACCCGCTAACCCATCTTGCCGCCTCTAAACCAACCCGCCTGTCCTTATTGCCGCCTCTAGACCAGTGTATCTTGCCGCCTCTAGACCAGCCAAGCCACCCATCTTCTTTTAAATTTAGTTTACATGAAAAGGCATACGTTACAAAATTTAAAGGTTTGCTAAAATTCATTATTTCTTGCTTTTGATTATTAGATTCATCATGTTCTTATTAAATTTAGTTTAAATGTTTGTGGCGTCACATGTATAGTTAAAACCAATAAACAATTTATAACATCTCAGATACAATTTCTCTCTTTCTATTTTTATTTAGGTGGTCGTTAAAAATATATAAAAAAGAATAGAGTTAATTACATAATTAGTCTATGTGGTTTATTCAAAATAACATATTTAGGTAATAAGTGTTTTTTATAACAGGCTGAGGTATTGTGTTTTTAACTTTGTAACAAGAATGGGTAATAAGGCTAACTGATGTTAAGTTTTCTGTTAAATTTATATGAAATAACTAAAATACCCTTGGATGGATTATTTTTACAATTCCATATCCCTTTTTTTATCTAGGGACCATTTATGTAATTACCTATAACTAAAAAAACTCAACCTTTCCTCTCACCACCATCGACCCACCATCTATCTCTGAGGGCGACCATCCACCCACCATCACCACCATCTATCACCATCTAACCACCACCATCTACCAATCATTTCCTTTACCTTCAATTACCAACCCTCCTATCCAATAGACTCCATCGAACACCCATGAACATCACAACCACCACCATCTACCCACCATGTGCCTACTCAAGCAATGGTCACAAGAAATCACCTTATTCCTCCTACCCACCAAACACCCACGAACACCCCTAATTTAGATCTGAACCCTAATTGAGTACTGGTCACAAGAAATCAATTTGTCGTTCTTTTGTTCACAATAAATCGATAATGATCAGAAGAAATCTAAACCGTAATCGAGATCTAAACAACCACATGACCACCAAACACCCACAAGCGACCACCGCACCACCCCAAATCAGCTTACCCCTCTGTTCGTGCACTGTTGCCCAACCACTGACGCTATAACAAGGGAAAGAGAGAAGGGGATCTTGTGAGATAACGATGATAGTGCGATGGTGGAGATCGAGATAGTGATGATGGTGGTGTTACGATGGTGGTGATGACGCGATAATGATGATACATATACATATACATACACATACACATACACATATACATACACATATACATATACATACACATATACATACATATTTATACATACACATACATATACATACATACATACATACATACATACATACATACATACATATACATACATACATACATACATACATACATACATACATACATACACACACACACACACACACATATATATATATATATATATATATATATATATATATATATATATATATATATATATAATCATAAACAGTATCTTATGTATATTAAATTACATACACAGACCCTTTAAGTTATATTAGTTGTCCTTATAAAATGAAAAGACAAAAATGTCCTTAGGTTTAACAGAATTAACGTCTGTTAGTATTAATATCTATTCTCGTTACAAAATTGAAAACACAATACCCAAGCTGTTACAAAAAACCTTTAGTACCCAAACCTATTATTTTTGATAAACCACAAGCATAGTTGTCAATAGCGGCTATAGCGACCGCTATAGCGCGCTATGTAGCGATGCGGTACTCCCTCGCTATTTGCAAATAGCGACTGCATAGCGACATTTTTAATTTTTTAAAATTTTTTTTTGGTAAATATGAGATTTAGATGATTAGTAATAGAGTGTTTTAGTTATTTTGGGGGTGTTTGCTTAGATTTTCTACTACTTTATTGCTAAACATGCTTATTTATTGAATGTAAAACATTATTACATATTATCCTACTTAATAGCTAAACACGAAATAGCGGTCGCTATTTACCGCTATTCGCTACGTAGCATATAGGTGGCCTGTCGCTATTTACCGCTATTCGCTATTGACAACTATGACCACAAGGACTATTTATGTAATTAACTCAAAGGAATATTTGTAAGTCAAAGAATAAAGAGATTATGAATGGTTTACTTGATGGAGATCGTTGATTTGTGTGAGAGAATAGAGACACGAATTTTGGTTGTATATAGAGCAACACCTCATGTATGTGATGCGCTCTCAAGTCCTTTAAACCTAAATGCCTCGGAATGCCTCACACTTTTAAAACCAAGATCAGCATTAATACAAACGAATGCGAGTACATGATCTAAGATTCAATGCTTAACTAGACATGCACAAAAATATAACTCTAGACATAGCAGGAGACTGTTATTGTAATTACTAACACTACTCCACGAATCACTTGTAGAAATGCATTTTAAAGGCCAAATCGAAGTAATTAGTAGTCAAAATGCATGCACATAGTGTTAGGGTGCAAGATCGAACCTAGTCAAATCGGTAAAAGGAATGGGCTTTAGCCCTCATTGACAATAGGGGACTTCAACATCAATCAGGTCCCAGTTGTCTGGTTTATCATCAACCACCTTCTTTCGTGGGGTTTCGTCCTTTTTGGCCACTGGTCGTTGACGCCTGTATGGAAGAATCAAACTAAGTATAGGTCTTTTACATGTAATAAGTATTAAAGGAAGTGTTAAGATTAAGTTTGCTAATCATTCAAGTTGTTACTTTAAAATTGAAGCAACTTTTGTAGGTCCTGTCATTGTTTCTCTTTGCATGAAGTAACTAGGACCCAGAAAATGAAACAATTAAAGCTCTTAGTCTCTTACACTGTTGTTTTTGAACTAATTCAAAAACAAGTATTTGAAAGCTATAGTAATTGGTCTACTTAGCTATGCTTAATATGTGATAAAGGAGTTTCCAAAATAAGTCAAGTGCATATGGTAGCTCTATGGGAAGGCAAAATTTAATTCTACACGCATCCACTCTAAAACCAAACATAGACTTTAACTTCTACAATAAAGTGGAAATTATGCTAGCGGTGTGTGTGAGTTGTACAAGAAGCAAAACGCCAAAACACCAGCTGTTCACAGCACCAATCATAGAATTCAGTTTATAGTAGCGAAAGTTGAATCCATCCTTTTAGACATCATCAGAAGTCCAAAAATCAATGAATTGAACCAGCTTGTGGAGGTGGAATCATCATATGTTGAGAGCAGTTGGCCATGCAAGTTACATTGATTAATAGTTGGTCTGAATAGGAGATGCTTGTAGTTTTTCATCATTTGTAAGAATCTTTTAACAAAGAAGTTTGTGCTTAAACATATTCAAATATATAGCTGACAAAGACAACAGCACTCTGGTTAGGTGATCAGGGTCGAGGTGGTTGCCACAAGTGTGCAACTGACATCTTAGGTGATTGTAAAGCCCTAGGAGATGTCCTGATGTCCATGTATTTAAGAAAAATGATGGTACCTTTGCTACAGGATCATCAAATTGGCAAAAAAAATTCAATTAACTAGTGCAGTAGTTAATCAAACAGCACTACAACAGACATGGCTAATGTTGTGGCTAACTGTGGGTTACGTTTAGAAAATCAATAATGACTTTTTGAACAGTCCAACTGGCAAAAACAGGATTGAGATAGCATAAGGTGATTTTACAGAAATGACTCAATGAAAGAGAGTAAGATTTCAATGGATGCAAGGGTTTACACGTTTAGTAGTTGGTAAAAACGTCTAATAATTGAAGGTGATTTGGGTGGGGAAAGCCAGGTTGATTTAGTACTGCTAACTTTAAGGACGAATATTCTATAATCCTCATGGATTCAAGATGGGATGATTGAATTGAAGCATGGATTGTAGTGAAGGAAGATGATATGCAAAAGTCTGAGCAGAAAGCTGAGCTTCAAGCATTTCTTAATTGTGCCATAAGTTGATTTCTTGAACCAATTCAGTTTATCAAAGTGTCAGGAACTCTGTAGGATAGACCAGAGATTTTAAGGTTGAATCTGACGTTGGGTTCTCCGATAAAGAATAAGTATGTCAAGTTGTCAACAGACAACTGCCAAAAGTTTTTATTTTTCCTTTTACAAGTGGTTTTTAATTAAAAACAATAAAATTTTTTCAATCATTTTCCTATTTACCATCTTATTTCATGAGTAATATGAATACCTGGTTCTGATATTTTCAACTATTTAACTATACCTACCTTTACTTAATGATTACTTGATTATCTACTAAGATAACCTCTAATAATCACTTTGGAATCATACATCCCCCTCCCTAAACAACTTCAGTTTTTTCAACTGTCTAATGTGAGATTGTGGATCTTAACATTTCTATACAATCAAAACTCTTATAGTTAAGTATGAGTAATGATTCATCCCATTCTATCAATGAAGAACCAAATTCAGATATCCTCATTCTACAACCAAATAGAGCATAGATATTCCTCATAACATCAATAAGGATTAAGCAATCCTATGAGATCATAAACTGAAATCAAACTTCATTATATAACTACTCAAGTCGTAACAGATACGATAAACAGAAACGAAAGAATAATCACCTTCGGGATCTTCGCCTAGCAGCATCACGAATTTTCCGTTTTCGCTTCTCCTGATTCGTCTCGAAGAACCTTCTCCGCTTACATTCCTGTATAATATTCGCTCTGAAAACCTCTCGACGAAACCGACCGATGAGGCTCTCTTCAGATTCATCAGGACTCACGATCACCTGAACGTTGTACGGTGTTTTGAAGAATAAGGTATTCGAGTAAGCAAGAGAAGGAAACATAACTGACTGGATGTCATGAGAGGTTTCACGGACCACCGGAGTTATTAGAGGTGGACTGATCCTTAGGGCTTTCGATGAAAACGAATCAGAGGCGGAGACGGTGGCGAATGAAACGGTGGCCGGTGGTAGTGGTGGTGGTGGTGGTGGCGGCGGTGGTGATGAAGAAGAGAGAGATAAGGAGGAGAGAGAGTTCAGAAGAGATGTAGAAGAAGAAGCTGCTGCCATTGGAGAAGGGTTTAAGCAGGTGTTTCTCTGCTGCAATGGCGTATTGGGTTTTCACTATGTTATTGTTTAGAGTAGATTTACAAAAGTAGTCCCTAGCCTATGCATCAACAACCAGGTTTAGCCCTTTTATTTTTACTTTTTTATACTTTAAGTCCGGAGGGTTTACTTGGATCTAGCTACAGTCAAACCAATTAGAATGGAGAGGACACTCATGCGATAAACCTCAACAATACCATGAAACCCACCATTAGGGCGGCGGTGTTGGGATGCTACGCCAAGACACACCTGGAGGCCCGGCGTGGGCGCCCCCTCCCCCCTTAATTCTATAAATTTTAACAATTATAGTTTTAACTTTGTAAACATTTAAGTGTTTAAAGAACCTGGACCTAAAAACCACATGGTCAAATCAATTCACAACAAGGTGGATCAACTATATGTCACATATATAAGGCAAGAAAATTATCATCAATCACAACCGTTGATGTAACACACCTCTTATGCATAAAAGCAAAACCCACTTATGTAACAAACTCTTTAAAGCCACTCCGACCATCATACACGACAATTATGCATCACACGCTATAAATACAATATAAGAGCATTTACAATCCATCTCTCGTCCTCATCCTTATAATTACACTAAACATCACTATTTTTTCTCTATCCTGTTCAATTAAATAATATTTTTTCATATATTTATCATTACATTTTCTCTATTATCCACTCACAACCACTTTCAAAAATATTAAAAAATATATGAGGGTTATACCGTGTTTCTTCAAATATGAGAAAACACGATACAATCCCCATAAATTTTCTACATTTTTTACTCACAATCACTCACAACCATCTCTCATAATATAAGACACCCACTCACATATATATATGGTGCACGGGCTGTCAATGCTCTAAGAGGGATAGACTTCCCCATACACAGATAGTCCCAATTTCTCTTTGAACCCTTATTCTCCAAAAAAGAAAAAAAAAATACTTATTTTCAGGTGGGTTACTACAAAGAGACTTCCAGCCTTGTGACGTTTTAACCGGTGTTGTTTGAGCGTGTGTATGTCAAGACTTGAAGAATCGGGTCTGATATATCGGAGTTCATGTGGAATCATTTCACCTCATTGGACGCTCGTATGCATCGTCTTTCTCATGAATCAGATGATCAATACAAAAAATAAAAATAAAAAGATTAAAAAAAAACTAGCTAAAAAAATCTGATCAATTTACGTCACCAAAACACGTACTTTTTATGCACTAATATTGTACTAAAAAATCTTTTTACAATAGGTGTTTTAGATCAACCATCTCAACCCATGTAAAACTAACTTGTTAACTTGTCTTGATTTGTTAACTTCCCATCATTTTGCAATCTCTAATTATATTATGACTGCATCTATAACTGCAAATCAAGGCAACCACTAAGTGCACGCCCATTAGACCAAAACATTTTTCTGAGTCTTTTAATTTACCATCTAACATGTTACACTTTTGAGAAACAATAAAACTAGAATGATAAAAAAACAGGAAGTATCTGTACTAGCCTTGATCTTTTATCCATCACCCATGGGACATGACAATCATGCAACAAAAGCACCAATTTTCACTGAAAACCAATTTAGAACGCAAAATGTTAGATCACTATTCCCCAAGAAATATTGGGCAAATTCAAACATTGATTGTTATGTGACATGCTAACATTTATAAAAATATATGTATAAAATATTGGTCAAAAGGCAGTTTGGGCCAACCCAACCATGGCCCCGTTTGTTACTTCTGACCGGGGCTGACCCTGACAGCCCGGTTTTTTTGCAATCCAAATGCCACTGACCCGGTCTCCCCTAACTGACCCAATCCTTTTCCTTTTAATGACTGACCCTGTCGAACAACTTTTCTTCATCGGCCTCCGCCCCTCCCCTGCCTTTCATCGCCCACGCCTTTCATCGCCCTCCGCTTCATCTTCTTCATCTTCTTCTGCTGCACCTCCCGGTCCTCTTCATCTTCTTCATCGCCTTCCCGGTCCTCTTCCTCCGCCCCTCCCCTGCCTTTCATTGCCCACCCATCGGTGTCTGTTACTGCTTTTGCTCGCGACTCCCGCCCTCCCTTCCTCCGCTGCTGCACGTCGCGACTCCCGTCGGTCCTCTTCCTCGTCACCGGTAAACGATTCTGATCTGTGAATTTGTGGTTGATTTATGTTGGTGAAATTCACGATTTTAGGGCTTTATGTTGGTTTTGAACATTAAAAGCAAGATGGTTATTGTATAATTGGGGTTGCATAATGTGTTTGGTTAAACATAGTGGTTGGTTCTATCGACCTGGTGTAACTGTTGCTTGAATAGGTATGTCTAGACCTTCCATGGCATTCGGATCTGATTGTTTATTTGGGATTGAATATTAAAAGCTTAAAAGTTTTTGGCTAGAAGTCGACTTCTGCATCATTTTGTTGTTTAAGTGGGAATGTACAATATGTTCTATTAAACATGGTTTTTGGTTTTATCAACCTGGTGTGAGTGTGACTGTAGTGATTGGATAGTTTGATTTGATCTGTGAATTTGTGGTTGAAATGTTTGATATTAGTTCTTGATTTATAGGCATGACAGAAAAAAAAAGCTAGAGTTAATTGGAAGTTGGAATGTGTCGACAAAACATTTCTTGAAGCATGTATACATGAAATAACAAACAACGGTCGGGAGGGTAGTAGCCTAAAAGGATGCTCATGGAAAGTTATTGCGGAAAAACTAAAAAATGATCATAATTTCATTGTTGACCATAAACAAATGAAAAATCGATACGACTACCTGAAATCAAAGTACGAGGCTTGGGTGAAACTGAAAAACAAAACGGGGAATATTTATGATCCTATAACCAACACTTTCAATATGAGTGATGAAGAATGGGAAGCGGAAGCAAAGGTATTTTTTTTAATATGAAAACCTTTTAAATAATATTATTTTCTGTTGTAGCTTGATTATATCTATAAAAATTTTCAAACAGTTAAACAAGTTTGTGGAAAAGTTAAGAAATGCGCCCCTTCCTTACCCTGATCTTTGTACCAAGTTCACAGTTGGGGGCCATCTTCTACACTTCCTAATCCAGCTGAAGGATTCTCTGAGCATGATTTGGATGATGTTCAGTGCACTCAGATGGAAACAGAGCCCCCACCTGTAAGTGAAGAATCCTTTGGCCGGTCAAAACGCAAGGCAAGTACTAAAACTAGCAAAGAAGTTCGTAGAAAAACAATAGATGATGACTTAAGAGAAGTTGGGAATGAAATTATAAATGTTGCAAAGATGTTGGTGGAAAAAAATAATATTGACAATGAAATGGACGCATGCATGGAAAAGCTGGAAAAAATGGAATGGGGGGAAGAAGATCCGAGATACAACACAGCTCTTTTGCTATTCGGTGAAAGTGCTGATATTAGAAAAGTTTGGTTACGTCTTAAACCGGTGAGTTGCGAGTCGTGGGTGAGAAATGCTGGGAGAAAGTTTGGATTATTCAGTTGATTAGGTTATTTTGCGTATGACTTTTGTATAACTTTTGTATGACTTTTGATTGACTTATGTAAGACTTTAGTATAACTATTGTATGACTTGCGCATGACTTTTGTATGATTTTTGAATGACTTATTTATGACCTTCGTAATGTTATGAATGACTTCTAACAGGTCAAATATGTATACGGATGGTGAAATTTTATCCTTTTTATCCTTTTTTATCCTTTCATGGTATTGGTTGAAGTTGGCCCGGAAAAGGAAACGAGAGAGTAGTATTGAAAGAATAAGAGATAATGATTCTGCTTTAACTGGGCATGCATATACACATGAATTACTACATGGATCTTCTACACAATGTCAAGAAATGATGAGACTTTCACGCGAGGCATTTGTACTATTATGCAATCATTTTACACAACGAAATTGGTTGCGACCTAGTAGGACGATAAGCATTGAAGAGAAGCTGGCTATGTTTTTACATATTATAGGGCATAATGAACGTTATCGAGTGGTTAAACGGCGATTTCAACACTCCAATCAAACGGTTCATAAATGTTTTTACGAGGTTCTGGTTGCTATGATGTCTTTTGCTAAAGAAAATATAGTCCCAACATCTTCAGATGAAACTACAAATACCTCAGAACGTCTTCAAAGACTAAAAGGAATATTTCCCGGAGCAATAGGTGCTTTAGATGGAACACTTGTACATGCAGTTGTGCCCGCTAATCAACAAACTTGTTTTAAGGGAAGAGGAAAAGGTGAACGTTATCAAAATGTGTTAGGAATATGTGATTTTGATATGATATTCACCTTTGTATGGGCTGGATGGGAAGACGTAGCACATGATTCACGAGTTTTGAGAGAAGTTGCATTTAATCCGACATCTGGATTTCGATTCCCTCCACCAGGTTTATAATATAATTATAACTTTTATTAATAAATATATTATTTGTATTTTTTATATAATAGATGTCACACTTGCATTCACATATAAATATTACCTTTGCGACGCTGCATATACCAACACTCGTGGATTTATGACTCCATACCGCAATACTAGGTATTGGTTAGCGGATTTTCAACGACGAAGGCCGTTAACTAAGGAAGAAAGATTCAACCATGCTCATGCTTGCTTTAGAAATTTTATTGAGCGTGCTTATGGTGTATTGAAGGCAAGATTCCCGATCCTAAAACAAATGGCTCCTTACCCTTTTCCAGTGCAAAGAGACGTAGTCATTGCTTGTTTTGCAGTCCATAATTTTATAAGGAAATACACAATTCAAGATGAATTATTTACAAACTTTGACGTGAACACTATGGTTACCCCTGATGGTGAAGGTGGAGAAAGTGAGGGTCAAAACACACAAGGGATAGAGTGGGGTTCAGAAGGCGTTGAATACATGCTACTTTGCGTGACCAAATTGCTAATCAACTGCTTTCAAATGCTTCAATTTAGATTTGTATGCAAACTCTTATAATATGTTTGAAATTCGATTTGTTTATTTGGATTATGTTTGATTTATGTTTAACTTGTATTTTGTATGACATTTTGAATTTTAAGCTATTGTGTTATTTTTAAAATTTTGGCTATTTTTATTGATTATACAAGACCAGTTAAATGCAAACTCGTCAGAACTTCGGGGCAATATGGTTATTTTTATCATTCAGCAGAGTCAGTCAGATATTGAATCAAACAGCCAAGTTTCAGTCAGATGCAGACTCAGTCAGAACTTCTAAGTAGGTCAGCTTCTGACTCAGTAAAATCTTACTGAGTCAGCGGTAATCAAACAGCCCCCATGTCCTACTCGACTACTCTGAAAAGAATGAAATTACTTGCGTTTATAACCCGTTATCCAACTCACATGAACCACCCATTTTGTAATCTCTAAATTCATAAAATTTTTAACGACCCCTCTAATCGTAACTAAGGGAGGAGGGTGTGCATCTTTTGCATATACCCCATGCCACAACTCTCTCTCCTTCACATCAAATTTTTCCATCCCATCCCTTCCCTCCCATTCCTCCCCTCCCTAAACCATTTTTCAATTAACTAATTCAAATAAATTAAAGCAATATAAAAAAGTATAAAATTAATTTAAAAACAAAGGAAGTATTAAAAAAAATTCTATTAATTAAAAGAAATAGAAGACTGAATAAAAAACATAAAGAAGAATAAAACTTGTGATCTAGATTGGATATGTGAGTGTTTGCATATTAACTTTATAATTTAAAAATGCTACCGGGCAATGAAAAACAAATGAAGCATAAATAAGAAACATACCAGGTAAGTGATTCACTATTTTCTGACATTAAAGTGAGATTCTGATTTTCCCCTTTAATAGATTTGATGGAAGACTTATGCCTCTTGCCTGGATTACACTATCGGATGACTCCAACGCTCTAGATGTTTGAAGGGCCATTTCAGAATGGAGTTGCAAACACGCCATTGCCATCTGACAAATTAACTACTAATAAGCTATATGTTCAGATAAATGGATAATGAGGTTAAATTTGTCCTCACCGTGTAGCATTCCTTATCAGTGTCTGATTCAGCCACAGAGAGAGCCCACGTGCGCACCCACTCCAGCCCTCTAGATAGTTCAGTGTTTCCTTCAACCAATGCAGATGCTACATAAGTTGGATTAAGTGCCAACAAGATGCATGATGCTGCAAAAAGCACAGATTTACGAACATATGCTTCTGGGTGATGACTTATTTCCCTGCAATTACGGCGCTTAATTAATAAAAATGAACTTACTACTTCACAAGCTCACATAGAAGTCACAACTATACCTAGAGGTGGTAAACAAGCCCTTCAACGGGTCAAAACGGGTGCTTTTTATGGATCGGGATGATCCACAACAATTTTAACCCATTATGTGTGCCAAATATGGTTACAAAAAAACTACTACTTCAACGTTAACCTAACATGATGATTAAACCCAATTTAAGATGTTTTATACATTATTAAAAATATACTTTGACGACTTTCACCACATACCAACCCTTTTTCTTTTTCTTGTTGAGCGGCACATAACAACCCAATTGGCTGGTTTCTCTTAAGTTAACTTGTATAAGTTAACCATTTTGACCCGTCAAAGATAATACATAACCAAATCCACCCAATCATAAGTAAATGAATCAAAAATACCACCTCTAGCTACAAAATTTGGCTGATGCAAAGATGCGTTTGTAATACCTTGTACTCAACATATCTAGTAACGGGAGTGCCAAAGCAGAAGCTTCAGGATGCATGGCAGAACATTTCATACAGATACCAAGCATGTGAATAAGTTTTCCAAGAACAATAAAATCCCTACCAAGAAAGTCAACGCCGTGACTTTTTTTGTCAAACCCCTGCATGGCTGGAAGCATAAACGCAGCCGCAAAAGGAGGAAACTTATTCTGGGACCACTCCACCCCATTATCTTGCAATACATTCATTGACTTAGCACTCCACCGCCTTGACTTTCCTCTTCTGACCTGGCCCGGTTTGCTTGGGAGGTCTCTCTCATAAGAATAAGTCAAGCTTAATGGAGATTCAGTTCCTGATATCTCTTTCCAGATGGATGAACCTGCAGGCCCAATGCTGCTTGGAATGAACCATGGTTGAGTCTCGGCAGTGGTCCATATTTGGGGTCTTGTGGGGTGTTTTTGTCTAGCAGTTTTAGCTTGAGCAAGCTCAAGTGCTGCATCAGTCATGACATCAAGAATCAAGATCCGTTGGCTGGTGTCTACATTAGGTGAATATAGTAGTTTGTTTATTGGATCTAGACTTCCTAGTGGACAATTGACAATTAGGGCAATTAGGGCCTTTTGTCGTTTTTCTTCAGCTGATTCTTCTTCTCCTTCTATAGTTGAATCATAGCAACGAACCTGGACAAGGGTTCTAACCAGATCACTTGCTATAAATGAAAGTTCATCTGGAGCTGCTCTAATAAGTTTTTCAGCAACATCTAGAGCTCTTTCAACCTGCAAAAAGTGATACAAGACAATATGTAAGGTTTTTCAACATCTAGAGCTCTATTATTTGAAAAAACTTAATAAACAGGTAAATCCCTCAACTTTCTTAGGGAAAAAATCTACATACTTTCACGATATAAGCAGCCAAGCTCCTTTCAGGATAATAAAACCAGTTGCACAGATAAGATATGTCCTTTTGAATAAGACCAAAAGAACTTCAAGGATTGAATCACACACACAGATATGCACACAAATTGAAGGGCCTGATTGCTTTTTCAATATATGTAAGGTTTTTCCCAAAATAACCCTTCATAAAATGACCAAAAAAACATTGTGGTGAAAAACAAGAGAGATTTTTCGTTAAATGAGAGTAAAAGTCTCTCATATTAGGTTAAACAAGGGGTATAAAGGTTTCATAAAATGACCAAAAAACATTGTGGTGAAAAACAAGAGAGATTTTTCGTTAAATGAGAGTAAAAGTCTCTCAGATTAGGTTAAACAAGGGGTATAAAGGTAATCTTATTTTTCCCTAGGAAAATCAGGTTAACTGAAGCTGGTATGAAACTAATTATCCAGAACTCATACGCCTTCTAAATGAACAAACACTAAAAGCTGATTATCAGAACTCCACAAGAATACAAAAAGACTTACACCATCAGCGTCGTCAGACTTCCTTAGTGCTCCAACAACATCAACCAACTGGGAAAATTCTTTTTCAAATCGGTATCATCATCAGACAAATCATATGGTTGCAAGGAAGATTCACTGGATGTTTCAGACACATCATCCTCGTCATCGTTGTTGTCTACATCAGAAGTATATTCGTTATTCAATGTTGCAGGATCAATTACCTCATCCGGATCAACCAAAGTTAATTCCATCATTTCTTTTTTCTTATTCTTTGCATCTTTATAACCCTTATCTTTCTTTATATCTGTTTCTTTGCCATCTGATATTTCCAACCCTGCCATGTCAGTATTCGCTGATGTGAACTCCCAATTAATAGTTTCCTCTTTACAATTATCATCAAGATACAGAGGATTACTCGGGTCAATCACTTTTGAAAAGACTAAAGCAACACTACTGGCCATCTGGCGAACCAAATGTGAAGGGCTCTCCAGCCTACCTGACGTCATCAAACAAAAGACTGAAATAACTAAAAAAGAAATTTTCTACTATAATTTAACAGTTAAAGAAGAGAGATATATACAGCTAACTCCTTGAAGAATCAAGTGCATTGCATCCTTGGTAGCATCTAAATCTTCTTTATTTAGCTTTTCTAAGGAAAGGCCAACTGCTGCAGTTAAATCTGAATCTCAAGTTAAGAAATCACTATAAACGAGATGTTAGACGTGGCAATATTGGGTGGTTGAGCGGGTTGGGTAATTAGTCCAAACATGTTAAGGTAAGAAAAGCAGTACTTTATAAAGTGTGACTCTAAAATGAATTGGAATGGGTTGGGCAGACTCACATAGAAGCAAACTCATTTCTATCCATTCTTTTTGAATTGTTTAATAAATAGTGTGTTAAATATGATTATCAAATTCATCTAAGCCTTAATAAAGAGGCTGAGTTCTTACGCATTTGAATATTCATCGGATGACTTTCAATCCATTCGACCAATTTGCACTGCTCCCTTATTAGGTAACTCTAGCTTAATCTATTATTTGACCCATTAAAAATAAAAACATAACCCAATCAACCCATTTATAAGTAAATGGGTTGGAACTTCCACCTCTTGCGTAAGTGTAAAATGGACATATGCAGAAAAATAAGGCAATCGGTTGGAAATTTGTTAATATTAGGAAATCAATGAAAAAGATACAAGCTTGTTGCTCTATTGGTGCTGACTGGACAAACTCTCGCCTGGACCATACTGCAAGAAGACGTTTAATGGTTTCCAATAGATTGTGATGATTTTGACTTTTAACCTTGAATTCAGTATTAGGAGGGCATTGAAGAACAGCAAATTGAAGAATCCACCTCAGACAACATACTGGGAACACTTTCCACAGTAAAAATCTTTCTGTAAAAATAGACCTGCGATATTATCTGTTAGATTAGCTAGCCATGTAACTATGTAAGACCAATACTTTGATAAATAACAATCATCATGAAAACTAGCAATGTTTTTTCACGGGGAAGCAGATGTTTGGGAAGGATAAATGTGTAAGGGAAAATCACTAAAATGTTTAAAATGAAGGGGTGATTTATGAAAATGTCAACCTTCCCATGATTTCAACAAAATGTCACCCTGCTCAGCAATTTTTTTTTTTTTTGCGGAATCCACATGTTCCACAAAATATACAAGAAGACTAAAAGTGGTGCATTTTGTCACTTGGTTCCGCAAAACTTTACTGTATTACAGCAAAAGAAATGTTGTATTCGATTTTTGCTAGTTCACAATATTTGTTGGATTACCTTTTTGCAGAATAGATATTAAATATATAGTAAAAACCCCAAAAGCATTAATCTACATATAGGGACATTATAAATTTTCCATGAAAAATTACCTCTTATTTTCGACCTTAAGTACGTTGTTACAAACTTTCTATGTTTTCTTTCCAGAATACCCTAAACCTTTTTCTAAGTAAAATGAAAGGGCCCTATTACATAGACTCTAATTCTTAATTAAGTGATGACTCGCTAATACTTGATGCCATAACATTGAGAAAAAATTTAATGGTCTAATGAATATATTTCCTTCATTATTCATTCTAAATATTTTATTTCCAAACCTCTAGAAGGATGGAAATCTACCATTTTTGTAATTTATAGCCATCAACTGCCGATACAATTTTTTTTTCAACAAAGTGCCAAATATACTTTAATCAACACATGTACACAACACTATAATCTATGTATTTGATGGATTTAATGAAAAACAGCTATGGATTTTGGGAAATCAAAGTGCATAACTGACGCCTGTGTTTTCTAGTTAACATCCAATACAAAAAAAAAAAAAAAAAACAAACACACCCGACAAACCACTCATTAGTCTAGGCGGGTGGGATGAGGGCAAACCTTATTTGGCAAAAAACTGTAATCCACTAAAAAATTTATACGGCAAACCACTTATTCAGGAAAGAAAAGGACAAGAAGGGTGACATTTTGGTGAATTTGTGTCAAAATTTGACATTTTGTTAGAGCACCCTTCACTTTTTACAATTTGGTGATTTTCCTATAAATAAATCTCTCATGATCAATCATAGGTCCTAAGTAGAGGTACCAAGTTCCAACCATTTTATATGAAAGTGGTCAACTCAGGTAATATGCGTTATGAGTGAAACATGTAAAATACAAAATGTAGGTAAAATCGGTGTTTTAAGAATCGAACCGGACCGGTAGCTTACAACATCTAGTGTGTATTATAAGGTTTGCAATGTCTTAAATTCTTTGATTTGAAGAAAATTTCATTATTAATTTTTAATTTTGATTTTCAATGGCAATAATATAATTCTCTATAAGTACACCACTTTTATAAATTAGAGAAAGACAACAGGTGTTTTCTAACATTCCCTTTTTATATAATTCTCTTTATATTTAGTACACTGCTTTTTATAACATTACAGAAAGACAAAACATGTTGTCTACCTTCCCTTTTTTAACCCACATATAAAACTATACAGTTTGACCCCAAAACCAACCTGCCTGTTTGCCACCTCTAGTCCCAAGTCCCGCTCAATTGTCTTAAACTCTCCAGTTACAATGAACACAAAGAAAATACTTAGGAAAATCATGTGGTCTTAGGGCTATATCATACCTGATGGAGGACTGGAGCTCAAAAATCTGGTGGAACAACAACCAAAGAATCCAGTAACCTTCAACATCATTTATGTTTTGAGTTGCTAGTTTTAGTAAAAGTTGCTCAGATATTCTTTCTACAGCATATGAATCTTTAATTGCCTCCATGATTTTTGACCAAAATTGCAAACCAGGCTTTGATATAAAAGCCTCAGAGACAGTCAAATCACTCCCGGGCTGCACAAGGCTTTGAACTTGAGTAACAATTCGTGGGATCATTTCGCTTAGAAGCACATCTGCACAACAACGACTGCTTCAAGCCAAAGAAAGATCTAGTCCAGGATTTGCATGTTAGGGAAATTAAACCTTTTGAAACACTTATATTGGTGATTCATAAAGAATTTCTAGAAAAATATTCAGATTAGAAAAATGATATGGCTCTGAAAACTTGTATCCAGGTGTGCAACTAATTATGTTCATCAACTTAAATTGCTGGTAATTGAAACATGTTCCAGCATGTAGTTTAGCTATTCCCTGAAAAAATTCCATTTCTGCTGGCTTTTTTTTTGTTTCGAACAAATAATATCTGGATTCTGGTTATATTAACGGATAGAAATATTGGATATTGCAATATATATTGGTTATAGAACCTTTCCCTTAATTGAATTATTATCATGCTTGTGATATCATAACATACCTGTAGACCTCGCCTACAAATACGAGCAAATGCATCCCCAATAAATAAAATAGAACCAACCAAATCACTTCTATTGAAGCTAGTTGATTTATCATAATAGTTTTTATTCCACTCTTCTGCTCCCTGAATCAATTGAATTGCTATCCTTTTGATGTATGTGCTGATAAATTCCGGTCAAGACAAAACAGAATCCAACATGTTTGGGATGAAAAGAAATACATGATAAAGTAATAAAAAAATAATCATCAATTATCTTCTTTGCTGTTAACGAATATGAAGGATACTGTGAGGAAAGTAAGGTTGATGCTCCCAATCGTACTTTGTCAGGGACAGAAGTAACAAGTTGTGACACTTTAGAGATTGCAGACTTATGCTGCTCATAATTTATGTTTTCTGGTTGGTGAGAAAATTCTCTAGCCAATTGGAGCACCCCATCATTTTCAAGCAAGCATAGTGCAAGTAATCTGTCACAAATATGGAGGTTAGAACTAAGAATGCATCCAAAAGAAAAATAGCGCAAGTAAACATCATAAATATTATTGCTATAATAAATGAAATACAATGACTGGCTGTACCTCTCAGTGTTCGAGCATATGACTGTTTCAAGTCTCCCATTTGAGTGATGTTGTAGATAAGGAACTAAAGTTTGTACAACCTCGGATACACAGCCCCTTAAAAAGAATACATCATACAAATGTTTTTTTGCAGAAACAGGGAAACAAGTTAGCCAATTCAAAGCAACATCTGCATATTGAAACACATAAAATTAGCATCACAAACAATTAAGTCCTTAACACAGACATGTGATTCAGTTTTTAGATAGTTAAAGCAAGTGCAAATGTTACAAACTGTAGAACACATATGAAAGCTTTTCTTCATATACCACTAGTGTGATGTACGAAGGAGATATGGTATTTAGTGATTACCAGATAACAAAACTCTAGCCAGCGTTGGAAATGCAGTACTTTGATAGAACACCTGCCACCAGTTATCTCTTTCATGTGCTGTAGGAACTTCTGCTCCAATAACCTACGCACAACACAATTCACAGAGATCATCCATTCATTCCAATTCAAAAGATAACATATAGATTGACTAAAGTAACTCTGCTCTCTACAAAAAAGACCCTAAAATAATCAAATTCTACATTGATAACCAACAGTATCATCTTTTAAGACACACACACACAAAACATATAAATTGTTGGTTGCACTTTCGTATGGCACTACAGAAGCAACAACTAAGAAATACAAACAAGAACTTCAAACGAGCAAAACATTACAAACCTCCTCTCTATACTGTTTGTCAATGCTACCTGCAAATTCATTAAAATACAACAATTAGCAGTAACCCTTCATCCTTTATTAAAACGAAGCCCTAATTAACACCAAGTGTATACTATCATCATGAAACTTCTTCCATTCCAATAACTTCAATGATTAAATAACGAATTAAATCAATAACATCAACTATATGATCAAACTGAAGGTGAGAAAGATAATTGACCTGCGAATGTGCGATAATCGAGGGGGAAAAGGCGTACGGCGAGAGAGTAAAGAGCGCATATAACTTGGTCAACGTTTTTCGCTTCGTTGATCGAAACGATGACGTTTCCGACCATCTCGAGTACTTTGATACTAGTGTTCTGTTCATCTCCGGTCATCTTCTCCGGTCGTTCGCCGCCGTCCATGGCTCCTCCGTGATCGGTGGCGCTTTTGCTTCGTGATGTTTCCGTTTATTGGTTTGGGGTCAATTTCTCGTGTATGGTCATGGTAGGTCCCTTAAGTTTTTGCTTCTTGTGGTAAGAGTCCCTTTAATCTGAAATTTGTGCATTTCTGACTTTCTAGTTCCTTGTTCGGTTCTTTAAAACGATAAAGATGTAGATATAAGGTCGTTAAGCTTATTTGTGTATGAATTGTTTATTTGATGTATGGAAAAATGATATGGTGATATCAAAAATGTTGTCATGTCAAAGAAAAATAAGATAAATATAACTTTCTTTAATTGTACGTAAAGGTTATTTGATTATACATCAAATAAAAAATTACATACATATAGCTTTTGTCTTACGTCTCACGTTGCCAAGCAACGTCTAGAAACATCTTATCTTTTTAAACCAAGGAAATAGCAAATAATTTTCATTAAAGAAGTTGAATATTATTAAAAACATCTTAGTTAAAATGGCAGAAGAACTAGATTGGCTATAATGAGATGAATTTTACATTTTTATAAGCATGTGACAAGTACAGTGTTAATTAATACTCTTGAAATTACTCGAAGTTGATTTTGTACCGCATGTTATATAATCTTGAAAATTAAAAATTGATGCTCTTAAACTATTAAAAACTTAAAATAACTAAATATATAAAAGTATTAGAAGTACCATAACGGGTAATCTTTAATTTAAGATCGGATTTCTGGTAATAAGAAATTTAATGGGTAATCTTTAATTTTTTATACACATAAGATCATAAACGTACATGTATCATATCCGCAGAAAACTTATAAACACGACATAATTTCATAACTTGTATGAAACTAACATTATCCAAAGCTCATTTCACACACGACTCGTTACCATTTCTAAGACTAACCTTAGGAGTAAACATAACAAAACCCATAACAGTGACATCTGGAACCAACACAATTTCTTACAAAATGGCTTTCTTAAACTTGCCATAACATTAGTTTCTAACAGGATACAAACAACTCTATCCCCTATCTTGCATCAAAAACCAACGCAAAATCATGTTGAAATCAACCATTGCTCCCATGCTATTAACCCTCCACTCCAAAACCAAACCCCATAACCTCATCCCCACAAGTCACACAGTCTTTACAGTGCATTACCTCAAAGCTCACCAACTGTTCGACGGAATGCCTCAACCAATACTTTAACTGTTGAAACACTTGAAACCCCTTCATACAAACTCCCTCCGGCTTCAGCTTACGTTCATCTTCCCTTTTGCCGCAAACGCTGCCATTATTGCGATTTTCCAATAGTTGCTTTAGGCTCCACTTCTACAGAAACAGCAGATGATGACCCAAGAATCTCAGACTACATCCACCTTCTTATTCGTGAAATTGAAGCAACAAAAACACGTTTTGATCAACACCCACCTCTTGAAACTGTTTTCTTTGGTGGTGGGACGCCTTCTTTGGTGCCACCAAGGCTCGTTGCTAAGGTTCTTGACACACTGAGGGCTCAATTTGGGGTATCTTTGGATGCTGAAGTATCAATGGAAATGGACCCTGGGACATTTGATGATAAGAAGCTGAAAGATTTGATTGGATTGGGTGTGAATCGGGTGTCTTTAGGAGTTCAAGCGTTTCAAGAAGAATTGTTGAAGGTTTGTGGGAGGGCTCATGGTGTTAAGGAGGTTCATGAGGCTATTGAGATTATTGGGTCATGTGGGGTTGGGAATTGGAGTATGGATCTTATTTCTTCTCTCCAAATCAGACTCAAGAAATGTGGGAGGAGACTCTGAGGTTAACTGTTGAAGCACAACCGAATCATGTGTCAGTTTATGACTTGCAAATTGAAAAAGACACCAAATTTGGATCACTGTAAGTTTTTTTATTTGATCTTTCTTTTATGCTCATGATACTTTGCTTTGTTGCCAATTCGATGTCTAACGTTTTAGTTTAAAACCAAAAATCAAATGTCTTTCATCCCCAAAAGAGCATAGATTAGGAAAATTTCCTCCATGTCCATGGATATTCTGGATTACATGTTCATCCTTACCATCATTGTCAAAACAGAACAATGCTTAATTATTGATTTGAACTTTTAAGATTATAAATTCACTAAAGAAACAGGTTGCATCTGTTGGGTTTGTGAAGGCTTTGGGTTTGGGTCCATGTTTAGTTTTCTTGTTTATTAAGTTGTTAACCCTAATTAGTCTCTATATATATCCATGTCATGTATTTGTAATCTTTGTACTGAGCAAATAAAGAAAACCCTAGTTGCAGCCCGTGGACGTAGGTCACACCGACCGAACCACGTTAAATCCTTGTGTCGTTTATTTTCTGTTTTCTGCGTGATAATCGTTTGTGCGTGTTTGTGTGTTGGTTCCGCTGCGCCGCTTGATTCCTAACAAGTGGTATCAGAGCTTAGGCTCGTTGAACATACGAGACTGCACGGAAGACGATTCGCATAAGATCTGATCGCAAAAGGAGCAGTAAACAGGGCTGTTGATCATCTGTAGAGTTTGCGATTTAGGGTTTGATTAAACCCTAGAGTCGTCGCCATCCAGGAGAGATCGCAAGGGCTGTTTGGCTGTTGATTGTTGCTGCGATTAGGGTTAGAAATCCTTGAAGTTGCCGCAAGAATCACAGAAAGAACTGTTGTTCAGGATCGTTTTTTTTAGTGTTTGCGTTTAGGGTTTCTGTTTCAAACCCCTTGAAATCACTGGCCACACTCGATTTTCTGCAAGTGAAGTACCAAGTTTAAATTCTTTGAAGCCGTCGATTAGGGTTTGGTGAAGAACTCTTGGATTCGTCGGGTAAAGTGAAAGAAAAGTACGTACGGGTTTAGATTTGTCTACAAGGTTTATTGTAGGAGCCAATTGGTTAATTGACAGTGTTCAGTAGAACAGCTGTCAAGTTCAGGCCCGTGCCATTGCTGTGTCTGTTCACTGTTTCGATTTACTTCTTGTTTGCTATTTGAGATGGCTGAAGACGGGAAAGTTGTGATCGAGAAATTTAACGGTTCTGATTTCAGTTGGTGGAAAATGCAAGTAGAAGCATTGTTATGTCAAAAGGACTTGGATATGGTACTAGGAGAAAAACTTGCGAAAATAGAACAAGCTGATTGGGAATCAAAGGACAAGAAGGCTCGTGCGGTTATTACATTGGCTTTGACGAAAAATGTTGCTTTTAACGTCATTAAGGAAACCACGGCTCGTGGTATGATGACTGCTTTGTCAAATATGTATGAGAAACCGTCGGCGGCGAATAAGGTGTTCTTGATTCGGGAGCTGGTGAACACAAGGATAAAAGAAGGTAGCTCAGTGATTGCTCACATTAACAATCTAAATTCAATATTAACAAGACTTGTATCTGTTGGAATTAAGTTTGATGATGAAGTTCAGGCTCTACTGTTGTTGTCGTCTCTGCCTGATAGTTGGTCTGGAACTGTGACTGCAATTTCAAGTTCTGTGGGGACTAAGGGTTTCACTCTGAATGGTATTCGAGATCTAATTATGGGTGAAGAAGTCAGAAGAAGAAACTCGGGTGAATCATCTAATAGTGAACTACTAAATGTTAGCAGGGGTCGGGGTAATAACAGGAACAGTGGGAGTCGGGGAAGGAGTTCATCTAAACCTAGGAAGAATGTGAAGTGTTGGAGCTGCAATGAGGTGGGACACGTTAAGAGTCAGTGTCCGAATAAGAAGGAATTAAACACTGTTGCTGGGGATGTTTCTGATGATGATGCATTGATACTTAGTGTGGAAAACAGTGTGGACTCTTGGGTCATGGATTCAGGGGCTTCGTTTCACGCCATGGACAACGGAGAAACGATGGTGAATCTAAAACATGGTGATTTTGGAAAGGTACGATTAGCCAATGACGAGATACTTGAGGTAACGGGCATGGGTGATATTGATCTGGTTACTTCACTGGGTACTACATGGAACCTAAAGAATGTGAGGGTGATTCCGGGTCTAAAGAAGAAACTGATTTCAGTTGGTCAGCTGGATGAACAAGGACTGTAAGTGAGGTTTGGTAGTGGTAAATGGAGGGTGATCAATGGTAATCTGGTTATTGCTCGTGGTATGAAGCGTGGATCATTGTATATGGTTGAGGTACCTGCTGAGGGATGTATGACTGTCCCGGTTAAGCACAACAAAATCCGGTTCGCTAAATCTGATGCTAAGAGAGTTCATTTTGCAAACGTGAAGTCTGGAGCAGGGATGTTAGGTGAACGAGTTCGAAAGTCTAAACCATTCAGGGGATTCGGTGACAGTGGGAGCACGAGACGTGTTTCGGGTAAAGTTACAAAGAACCGTTGGGTTTTAAAGACTAAGACTGAAAAATTCTCTCCTGGTGATTGTTTGCTGAATTTGGAGAGTGATGGTGATCCTCGGTGTATCTTTGAATCCGGTGGAACGTCAAAATCGGTTAAGATAGAGGATGAGTCGTTGGCGGGACTAGCCACGACTGAGTTGGAGCTCGGGAGAGCTTCAACTGGCCCTTTCGGTACTTGATGATGAGGGGGCTCTGCAACTAGGAGATCTGATGAAGACTTAGCTTGTTCTTTGGGAACTGGAGGCTTGCAAGACTTGTTTAAAGATTACTGAAGTTACTATACGACTGGGTTGCTTTGTACTTGAATGGCGGGCTAGAATTTATCACAAAGCCTTCAAGTGGGAGATTGTTGGGTTTGTGAAGGCTTTGGGCTTGGGCCCATGTTTAGTTTTCTTGTTTATTAAGTTGTTAACCCTAATTAGTCTCTATATATATCCATGTCATGTATTTGTAATCTTTGTACTGAGCAAATAAAGAAAACCCTAGTTGCAGCCCGTGGACGTAGGTCACACCGACCGAACCACGTTAAATCCTTGTGTCGTTTATTTTCTGTTTTCTACGTGATAATCGTTTGTGCGTGTTTGTGTGTTGGTTCCGCTGCGCCGCTTGATTCCTAACAGCATCTCATCAGCAAATTAAAATTGATATTGTTTGCTAATGTATAATGTATTGGCAACTCAACCACTAATCGGTTATCTGAATTGTGTTAAACTTTAAGTTGTGTATATCTTTTATGTAGTTTCTTGTTAATCTATTTATAGGGTCTTTCCAAAACTTATAATTAGCCTCAGTGATATAGAAGGCTTCATTTGTTAGTATAACATCTAATGCACCTAGACAAGTCTCTTGTGATAAATGCAAGTGCTTGGTTATTTTACAGCACTAAAATGCTTGAATCTTCTCTGGATCTGTACATTATATGTCTATGTATATATAATTGTGTTCATGTATATCTGCTATTTAACTAGGTTCATGGTTATGGTTTATGAAATTAACAACTACAGTCTTCAAGAAGTGGCAATTTTGACCCATTCACATATGAATGGATTGATTTGAGTTATGTTTGAGGCTTTTAGCTCTGCTGGATCAAGTGGGTTAACTTAAAGAAAACGAACTAAAACAAAAATTAGTTCAGTGGGTCAAACTAGTCGATAGTCATCCAAAGTATATTCAAATGCATAAAACCTCCTAAGTCACTTCATCGAAAAATAAAACTGTGATTATTGCTATAATATATTAATAATATAGTTTTTATAATCATATTTAACATGGTAACTATATATAAAAGATAAAACTGGATAAAAAGTGCTTGGAGGTCAATCCAACTTGTTTATGCTTTTTGGCCTAGCTAAACACTGATTGACCCATTACCCGAACCACTTATTCTCCCTATCTAATTGTTACCCAAATGAATTTTTCACACAATAAGAATGGATGCGTGATGATTTACAGGTACACACCAGGTGAATTCCCATTGCCTTCAGATACCCAATCTGCAAAATTCTACAGAATGGCTTCAAGAAAGCTTGTTGAGGCTAATTACAACCACTATGAAGTTAGTAGCTACAGCAAAAGTGGTTTTGAGTGCAAGCACAATTACACCTACTGGATAAACAAACCTTTTTATGCATTCGGTTTAGGTTCTGCTAGTTATATAAATGGAACAAGATATTCAAGACCAAAAAGTTAAAAGACTACACAAACTATGTGAAAAATTTGGAGGATGGTTTGATTGATTGGACCCAAGAAGATGATGATGTTGATGAAGTTGATATGGCTATGGATACTGTGATGCTTTCGTTTAGAACTTCAAAAGGGTTAGAATTTAAGAGTTTTATAAAAGATTTGGAAGCGCGGTTGCTGTTGAGTTGTGCAAGGTTTACGAACCTTATATGAAAAGTGGGCATGTGTTGTTTTTAGACGATCAAAGAAGAGAAATTACAGAAGATGAGTTTAGTTCTTTGGTTTTAGATGATGAAAAGCTGGAAAATGCGATTGGATTTATTCGGTTAAGTGATCCAGATGGTTTCCTGTTGTCAAACGAGTTGATATCGCTTGCTTTTGGGGTGATTGATCCTTAGAATGATTATCCAACATGAGTTTTTTTTCAAGGAAATGTTTAATGTAATTGTTCTAAGGCTATATGTTAGTTGTATGTTTTTTTTAGAATATCAAAACATCCTTGATCATAGAAACATGTTTGGTCATTTTGATCATGAAGATAACATATTAATGATGTTGAATTTGGTCATTCTGATCATGAATTTGGTTATTTTGGAATTGGTTGAGTAATGGGTCAAAACATATACTTTTTACGGGTTTAAAACAAGAGTTGGGTTTGAAAAAACACTTTTTGTCCAAACTTATATCGTAAACGGGTTTGTAAAATATTATTACAACACTAATATGTTATTTTGAGTGCATTATTTATGAGGTTTCATGGATTAAAAAGAAAAACACTTCAGGCACCATTTGTCATTCGATCCTTCATTTGTAGCTTTTTTATTTTACTTTATGTGTTCTATTTAAACATATTAACACATGAAATTAATTGTTAAGGAACATGATACTAAATCAATGAATATTACAGAAGGACGTTTATTGTCATCTAGCCTAGGTTTTGTTTACTCTTCAACAAGTACTTGAACGACGGATGAGTGAAACGGCCGTTAAGAAACATCTTAGAAATTACTTTATACATCGCTTCACTAAGGTGAACTCCATCCCAATTGACATAAAGAGAAGGTTTTTGACACGAGCTCGCAGATTTAGACCCACAAATGGCCGTCAAGTCAAAGTCGTATGGTTCATCACTAGACCCACAACATACTTTGTAAAGCTCGTGGAACCCAAGCTTTCGCCCGTTCTTCATTACAAAACGATAAGCATTCCAATAATCAGCATACACAATGATCGCTTTCGGGTATCTTCTTCTTAGGTTTTGAATGTTAGTTTGAAGAACGGTGTTATGGATGTAGCTTTGGTTGTTGACCGTGGCTACACAACCCATGTCGTCACGGTCAAACTTGGGTGAAAGGTACATGGCTAAGGTTAGGCAACCGGTGGTGGGGAGGCCTTGCACCACCATGTATTTTGCACCTTTTTTGAGCAATGCCTTGCAAAACAACACATATACAATGTCAACGTATAGTATACTAATTTAAAAGAAAGATGACTAAACTTATAATAAATATCTACACACTCTATTGCTGTATTACGTTTTTTTTTTTTTAAGCTTACTTGCTATGTTTTTAGTAGACTATTTGACACAATTCTTGTTGATTTTAGTTTCTCGTTTCAATAACAAAAAGTGTATAACTGCATATATATTCATAATTTATATCTCCTTTGTTACAAGAGGCTTGGTGAGTGGTATCATCTTAATCAATCAGAGAATATGTTAGGTTCACTCAACAATCGACCTATGAAGCCCTCTTAATTAATTGGTAAGTTTCAGAAACATACGGGATGATTCAGATGCTACCTCTTATTCAGTCATTACCTCTAGAAACCCTGTGACGCTACGAATGGTGTGCCGTCTAATGGTATCTACCCTCACCGTCGACCCGATGGTGTACGCATAGTCATTAGCTCCGATCTCCCCCGCCCAAACCACCGCATCCCTGAACACCGCCGCACACTCCTCCGGCGTCGATATAGCACTTTTACATTTCAGCCCCTTCAATGTCTTAATAAACCAACTTAACTGCGTTTGCAGCGACTGAGGCGTTATAGCAAACGTGAGGTTATTTTTGACAAAGACGGCGTAGTTGACACCGGTGGAGGTATCGGCTTTACGGTTGAGGTAGGGTGGGAGGTAGGGTAGCGAGAGTGATTCCGCTAGGAAGTCGATGACGAGACGGCCGTCGGAGTAGCGGTTGGTGGGGTGGTGGAAGAATGTGGTGCCGTAAGGGGGGTTGGAGACGTAGCGGAAGGCGCTAGGGCCGGTGGTGGAGTTGGTGTTTCCGGTGTCGGTGTATGAGTCTCCGAAGGCATAGATCTTGTTAAAGGACCGTCGCGGAGGCTTACCGGAGGTGAGTGTAAGGAGGAGGAAGATGGCGGTGGCGGTGGTGGCGACGGTGGTGCTGGTGGTGGTTGGCATGGTTAGTATGGCCTTTATACATTTGAAGTGGTGTTCAGCATGCATGCTACAGGATTATATACTTGGAAGTGGGTGTAAAGACTATTTTACCCTCGAGAGGGAACTTACGATCAAAGTTGACTTAAAAACGTCAATCTATTTTACTCTTAAAATTTCACGTAACCCTCGACCTGATGAGGAGGGACACTGTTTATACAACTGAATACCGCTATGACAAATACGGTTTTCAAACATACTCAGTCAATTGCATATGTCGAAGAGTTTATGGTTTGACTTGTGAAAAAAAAATATGTTTGTATGTTTTTTTTGTTGTTGGTATTACATAAGATAACAAAGTTAACTAACATCTTTTGAGTCTAAAAAAGTGTTTGAATCATAATAACTTTAGTTTGTCAAACATCTAAAAAGATTAAATCTGATAACTTTAGTTTATGTCAAATCACATAGAAACTTTATTAGAAAGAGTTTCAAATACAAAATATATTTTTGTTACAAAGTGTATTTTTGCTATAAAGTGTGAGAAGACACAATGAGTCAAAAAAATCACAAAAAAATTATATCTCACAATATAAATCAAAATTTAAAAAGGTAATTCCGAGCTTTGTTCCCCTAGCTGTCCTCACTAAGAAAAAAAAATAAACGAAAAATAAAAAAATTAACGTTTTTTATTGTGTCATTTATGAAAGACAAAATGACGTCATTGTATCATTATGAAAGACACAATGACGTCATTGTATCATAAAAGACACAATGAAATTTTTTTTATTTTTTTTTCTGAAAAAGAACGACGAGAGGAACAGAGACTCCGAAGTATTTTTTTGAAATTCGATTTAGATTGTGAGATATAATTTTTTTTGTGACTATTTTAGCCTCATTGTGTCTTCTCACACTTTGTAGCAAAAATACACTTTGTAGAATAACTTCACCTATTTTATTAAATAGAGATAAATCAAGCTTAATAAACGGATACAAGGCATAAGAGTTCTTTTGATACATCAAGTCCTTTAACAATGTTAGTAATCCAACTTTTACCACTATTTTAATCATTCATATTCAAAACACACTCTTATACGCAATAGGTAATTAAAATCGATATTAAGCCCAGTTATTCCTTATGAATTTACGATTATACATGTTAACTTCTGAATCTTCTAGGCTTGTAGGGCTTTAATGTGTCCAACAAGATTTTTGAGTTTAACCAGTTAACATGGCTTATTTAACACCGTGCGATTACAATTTACAAAACATGGCGATACTACTAGAAAAATCGATCCTCATTTTCCATTTATAGTTTGAATTTATTTAATTTGGTTTGCTATATTCGAGTGTGATAAAGTTGGATGATGAAATTTGTTACAAAGCTTTAAATGTTATGATCCTCAACTCCTCCATCCACCTACCTAAGTCGGTTATTTATTGGTTGTTACTTTTTTTTGTCAATGTTATAAAGATCTTTAGATTGGGAAATAATCTTATCAAGTTAGTTTGATAACGTAAAACAAGTTAAAATACATATAAACACTATTTTTCTAATAGCAAAATTTAAAATAAAAATTGTCTATAGGCATCATATATGATAAAAACAAGTATATTAAATCATAACAAAAATTTACATCATAACAGAAATAAAGGCATCATATAATCATTATACGTTATGGCCCCGATTTACTTGTAAAAAGGTTTGTGCCTAGAAAGGAAAATATAGTGAGATGAATAAAAAGTCATTTATAGGTACGATTAGAAAAAATGGACCCGATGGCAATTACATACCTTGAATATTTGGATGGAGATGGGACTGTTTTCAGGTATTAGATTAGTTTTAAAAAATTTCATTGGTTTGAAACGAGTCAACGACTATAAAATTAGTTAATATTGCTTATTTATTCATAAAGTTTACCCGACTATGTTAATACACTATATAAACTTAAATGAATATAACAAATAGGATCTTGTAGTGAATAACATAAAATTATTAAAACTATAATTTTTTTAAAAGTGAGTTGAGTATTTTATATCTCAAATTGGTTTATTAAGTGAGTTTAAGATCTAGTTTCGAATAATAACATCCCGAAATATATTTTTCAAAAAAAAAAAGATTATAAATGAACATAGACGCAAACTCAGATGGGGATTGAATAACAAGTACTCGATGGGTACCCGACATAAATTTTCATAAGGTATGAGAATGGAACTATCAAAACACATCTCATATCTATTGTCATTCTTAAGGGCTATTTGGTAGTCTTTTTTTCTAGAATAGGAACTCAATACAAACAAACATATGCAGTAAAAGTCCCACATATACAGTAAGGTCTAGAAAAAATTAAAATGGAGGTAAATCTTACTTTATCATATGAGATAGAGAGACTGTTTTAATGAAATCCTCGGCTCAAAGGGCAAAGAGAGCAAAGAGAACACAAATAAATACACATGAAAAAACACACTTAAAAACATCATATAAGAGGAGAGAGAGTTGTCTTAGGTTTCAGGGTTGCCACATTAGACTTTTTTTTTTCAATTTCCCTAGTTTTACCCATTTTATAGGGTGTCGTACCGATTTACTCCATTTTCCCACATTTTCCTAGTGTACATTATAACTTCCAACACACAAAATTAATCGATGGTTCCCGGTGAGTATTCATCGGGTCGAGGGGTTATAGTTGAAGATGAGACCGAGGTGGTGTTCCCACCTAGGATCAGGACTTCCCCATATCTTCTCGGTCACGACACCATGTTATCTAAAGGTAATATTAGTGAAAAAACAACTAGCCAGCGCACACCCATCCCATACCTGGTCTACATGTTGTCCTAGATATTCCTAACATTTATCTAATGTGAAATGTGAGCATGTGTTGTTATTGGATGCTAAATACACTACTAAACAAACGAGTGTTATCAACAGAAGTTTTGCCCGCTATGCATTAGTGAAAATCATTGGCAAGAAGATTCTGTCGTTGATGGCCCAATGGAAAACTAGATTTTCTGACATATGATTAAAAGTATGACAATTTGTGGTTTTCATCAGTGTTCCATCGGCAATTCTTCAACGAACCTTGTCATTCGTAAACGTCTAGTGCTACACGTGTTTTTAGCAAACAAATAAAAGATGAGTTTATTTTTGGTTTTATATGATAAACAATGAAATTAGATTTATGTGATTAACTGATAGCGAGTTGAAGTCATTTGCTTTTGGGGTGGATAATACTTAGAATGATGATCCAACATGAGTCTTTTTTCAAGAGATATTTTGTAACAAAACTTTCTTTTCTTTACTTATTTGATCTATTAGAAACATTCAGACTTTGAATTGACCCCTTTATTAGTAAACGAATCATAATGTTAAAGAAAACAATACCAACTGAATAAAGATGATAAAAATACACCTACTTTCATCTAGCCTGAGCTTTGCTTACTTTTTAACAAATACTTAAATGGCGGATGAGTGAAAGAACCATTAAAAAACATCTCAAAAACTACTTTATACATAGCTTCTGTAAGGTGAACTCCATCCCAGTTTATATACTCAGAAGGATTTTGACACGAGGTCGAGGACTCGGACCCACAAGCAGCCGTTAAGTCAAAGTTGTAGGTTCCACCGCTAGAACCACAACAAACTTTATAAAGTTCATGAAACCCTAGCTTCGGTGCATTCTTTATTATAGAACGATAAGCATTCCAATAATCGGCATAGACAATGACTGCTTGCGGGTATTTTCTTCTTAGGTTTTGAATGTTGGTTTGGAGAATTGTGTTATGGATATAGCTTTGGTTGTTGACCGTGGCTACGCAACCTATGTCATCACGGTCAGACTCGGGTGAAAGGTACATGGCTAGGGTTAGACAACCAGTGGTGGGGAGGCCTTGTACCACAATGTATTTTGCACCTTTGTTGAGTAATACCTACAAAAAGATTTGATTAGTCATTTTGAACATATCACGAAATGAGAAAAAGAATATTCTATTAGATTTAGGATACGCTTAGAGGAATTTAGAATCTATCAATTCTAATTAATTAAAGTTTTTGATGATACATTTGGTGATTCTCAGGTTGGTTTTTTTGTCTAAACTTATCTACACATTTTAATTTAAATGATTTTAAACACTGAATAAAATTCACATTCTCTTTTTCTTATATGAGTTTCTCATTCTTCATTTTTCTCTTTTATTTTAGATTAATACTATTTTTATTTCTTTATTCAGTTAAGCAACCTAATTTTTTTTTAATAATAATTACAAAATCATTTGCTTAATTTATTTGAGTGATTTATTTACTGGTAAGTAATCATTTTAGTTGCTGGTATCTTTGTTTAAGATATTAAAAGATAATCGTTTTAAGTAAATAAACTAAATGATTATAAATCTTCTTATGTTAATAATTTGTTAAGATGTACTAAATTATAAAATTTTAATTATATCTAAATTTAAAATATAATTTTATAATTCTTAATCTTCATTATTTGTTATTTATAATTTCTAAAATATTTATTATTTCTTATTTTACCAATGGTTGATAACATCTAATATACAAAATTTTTATTAAAAGTAATAAATTCAATAAGTTAGATCTATTTTATTCATATAATAATACACGAGTTTTAACATAATCTATATATAATACTAAAAGACTAACTTAAAAAGACACTTGGCACATTTCTAAGCCCTCTAAGTTTATTTCTCCCGTCTATCTCTCCTCTTAAATAATTACCTAAATTAAGAAATATTAAATAATTTTAATTCTTTTTTAGATTAAATTTTTTATAAATTAAGAAAGATGTTTTTTTATTAATGTTATTTTTAGAAAACAATTCTTTATACAATTAATTTTTTTCTAAAACATTTAACTTTTTTTAAAATACAAAATATTTTAAAATTGGTATTTTTAAAAAGTAAATTTTTTATAAACTAAAATAATTAAAATTAGGAGTTATAATAAAAAAATTTAAAAAATAACATTTTTAATATGCTTTGTTTTGAACAAAATGTTTAACTTTCTTTGGAAAAAAGTTTAAAAATAAAAGTTTAAAAATTAATATCGCTATTTTATTACTTATAGTTATTACTTATATGTAATTTTAATCATATCTTATTTTAGATTATTATTTTATACTTAATAAAATTTTATTATATTTAATATTTTATTTTTTAAACCCGTCTAATACATGAGTTTACTAAAGTTAGTATTAAATAAATAGTAATCAACAACTAGTCAGAGATATTATGAAAATTTATAGCCCGGTCTAACCCGATTCAATACGATATCTCTATATTTGATTACATGGTCAAAATAATTCGAAATTAATCTAATTATTACACATAACTTTTCAGTGTATATTATTCAAATCTTAATTTTTTCATACTAATATCCTCATCCCCACTCAATATCTAGGTCAAGATTTGACCTGTCAAAAGTATTCTTTTAAGTCTAAAAGAAGATCGTTTTTTTGACTGTATATATCGCTATAACAATAAACAAAAGTTAAGGTCAATTTCTGTTAAGTGTTGGTTTGTACTTAAAAAAACCTATTTTTACGTATGATTAACTTTATGTCATTTTGTTACAAGTTAAGAGTACAGATGGATTGAAGCTTTTAGCTTTAGATAATGAGTGTAAACATACTAATGTTACTACAAATGTAGTTTAAAAGGATATTTTTGCTCATTTGTAACCTTATAATCAAAAGTTGTTATGTATTATTTAATATATAACACACTTGATTTTATTTTTGTTTTTATGTTATTTAATAATTAACTCTGCATACTTCCGTTAATACATGGGTAATTAAAGCTAATAACATAATACAAGAATATTCCTAACGTTAACACATAGAATTAGATTTTGTCAAAAAGTATTTAAATTTTAATAAAATGGTTAAGTATGGAAAAGTAATTTATTTTGTCAATTGTTAGGTAAATATATTTTCAAAATTACACGGACAACTAATGACATGACTCCTCTAAAGTTCACTAGGTATCTTAAATATGTTTATCATACGATCATTTTTCTTTCTTGATTTAACATGCATACTAGAACAATATAAATTTAAATGAATGATATTATAATAAGTAAAAGAAAACCATGGAAGTGACTATTTTTAGCGTATATTCTTTTTATGTTCATGTCAAACAAATTTTTACCTATAAACTAATGAAATAATATATTTATATTTTATATTCATGTATGAGGAGAAACATCTTGAAATCTACTACGGACCAACTGTCAACTATTTTATTTTTACATCGATTTTTGCTCAAGTATCTACTTCTTTTAACAAATCAACTTTCTATATATCCACTTTTCAAAACATCTAACTTTTATTTAATTATCACATATAACATAATTATTAAATATATTCGACACATCTGACTTTTACTTTTATTATTAATATTTATGCAATGGCACATAAAATCAAGTGTAAAATAAATATAAATCAAGTGTAATTTTATAATAATTATATTATTAAGATTATTATATATCATGAAAGTAAAAGCTAAAAGTTTCATTAATCAAATTAATATTAATAGTATGAGTTATTATCGGTTAAATAAATAATAGTTTCATTTATTAAAATTCAATTTTCCTGTTATTTATACATGAAATTTTCATATGCTTATGTTTGAGTAAAAACTTTTTCGTTTGTGTACTTTTTTTTTTATTTTCACCTATTTATTTTATATTTTCTAAAGTGATTCTAGTTTTTATATTTTCTAAAGTGATTCTAGTTTTTATATTTTCATGATGATGCATAAAGATAACGTGATGGGTAAAGTTTGTTCACACGTTTTATGACCCGGCATATTAAATATCAATAATTTAAACTAGCACTCAATCAAAGATAATAATTTATACTTATGATTTAATCAAATATTGCACTTCTAGTTTTCATTTTTAGCTGTGAATCACAATTCATCCATCACAATCATAGAGTTTCACTCAATTTGCTGCTAATTTACAATCCGATTTTGACAAGTTTTTCATCTCTATCATAATCATCGTTATGAATAAAATCAAATATAAATGTCTGATAATGGTACTACTTCTATTGCTCTCAACAATAAAAATAAAGTTAAATATCACATACTCACATGTCATGAATTATTAGTACATATTATTAAGTATGTATAAATTTTACCAAACCTGCATACGTGGTGAGTTTACTCTAATTAACCTCAAAATAACCCAAGACAATTAAAAAATAAATCTGGAGTTCAAATCTCACTTAAAACAAAAATGTTTAGGATTGAATTAGAATATTTAATTTTCTCATTACAGGTTTTCTCTTGACGGGATTGGGGTACGATTCCGACTAGAAAACGAAAATGCGAGCCCGAATAAAATAACACATGTCGACCGAAGACAGAAAAAAATTACCTCAAGAAACCCTGTTACACTACGAATTGCTCCCCGTTGTATGGTTTCTCCACTCACCGTCGATCCAATGGTGTAAGCATAGTCATTAGCTCCGATCTCCCCCACCCACACCAACGCATCACGGAACACCGCCGTACACTCCTCCGGCGTCGATATAGCACTTTTACATTTCTGCCCCTCCAACGTCTTAACAAACCAACTTAACTGCGTTTGTAGCGACTGAGGCGTTATAGCAAACGTGAGGTTATTTTTGACAAAGAACGCGTGCCGGATCGCGGTGGATCCGGCGACGGCGTAATTGACACCGGCGGAGGTGTCGGCTTTGCGGTTGAGGTAGGGTGGGAGGTAGGGTAGTGAGAGTGATTCCGCTAGGAAGTCGATGACGAGACGGCCGTCGGAGTAGCGGTTGGTGGGGTGGTGGAAGAATGTGGTGCCGTAAGGGGGATTGGAGACGTAGCTGAAGGCGCTGGGGCCGGTGGCGGAGACGGTGTTTCCGGTGTCGGTGTAGGAGTCGCCGAAGGCGTAGATTTTGTTGAAGGGGTGCGGCGGAGGGCTGCCGGAGGCGAGGGTTATAAGGAGGAGGATGGTGGTGGTGGTGGTGATGGTGGTGGAAATTGGCATGGTTGGTTATGTTATGTTATGTGTTTAGTGTTGTGTAACGGGTTATTGGGTTATATAAGTGGATGTTGCGTGTGAAAGGCTAGTTACCCTCTAGGGGTGCCATAAGTAGTGATAGTTGACTGAAAGTGTAAATATAGTTGGTCAATTGTAATATTGGTATATGTCAAAAAGTTTGTAAGTTTGACTTTAACAAATGTAATTTCTTTTAAGGTGAGTGAATAACGTAAGCTCGGGTAAACTCATTAGTTAAAAGCTACTCACGTATTGTAAACACAGACGACGCTGGTGACCCAACTCGTCAACCATAACCAAGGGTCCACCGTGGTAAAATCTCTGATCCATTTGGAGCTTATTATAACAAATGAGAGTCGAACCCGTGACTTTCATATTGAAAATTCATAGTGTTGCCTCCCTCCCAAATCAATTGATTTAGATCTCATTAGCATTTGAACAATTGTAATAATGTTTTTATTAGCGAAAATATAAAGATAATTTACTGTTAATATCATTACAATAATCATACTTAATAATATTTCAACTCATAACCTTTTAGTTATATATTATTTATTATCAGGATTTTTTTAAAACTAATTTATGTAATACTAATTTTAAGATTTAGACTATATAGCTAGCTTTATTATCCTTGGTGTCTTTACCACTAAGACCTTTCACGAGCAAAACCGAGCCGAGTCAGGTCAAGCTCAGGCTTGGCTCGATTTTGGACAATCCTATTCACCATGCCACACCACATCGTAATCTAACTGAACACTATTTCAACATACTACAATTCACCATTTCACCCCTTTAGTGCTTTCATCATGTCAAACTTCTTTTTTCTTTTGTGTTTACTCTAAATATAAATAAGAAATATAAAGAATTATGTTTATAAATTAAAAATAATACTAATTAATAAAATCAATGAATAAAAACAACATTAATAGATTGAAATAATATTTTAACTATTATTTGACAAAACGATATTGATGAAGTGATATCGTTGGCGGAACCATGACTTATACAAAACCGTAATTCGGATTCCTCCTACTCATTGGATTCAATGTCACCATGTGATTAACTATGTTTTTAGAGTAAATTTAAGTTGTTCTGTGTTTTATGTAAGGGTAATTTAAATTTATTTTTTACAACTAGCAAGTACCAAAGCTTTAAAAGATTAATTTTATGTTATGTCATGGTACGACATGGCTCACTGCGTCGTGCAGCAAACATAACTTTAGTATATTTGATAAGAAAGCGAATGTAACTTTTCAATTAATCGGAAACAAAAAAAAAAAAATTTTAAAGACAACTTAACTCTGTGTGATCAGAAAAGATATATAAATTTTCAGTTAATAAAAAAATTGACTTTTTAAAAAACACTCTTATATGTTAGGGATTAAATTCGGATCAATTTTTAGGTTATCATCTTTAAAATCAAAATCAGAGTAATACGCTAGTAACGATGAAGTTATCATCTAATTTAAGTGCAATTGTATCTTGAAATAGAGTTAGTACAAACGAGTTGATTGAATGTGATACAATGCAAGTATCAATTTAAAAGTTGATGTTAATTGACAAAAATTAAAATAGTCAAGAAAATGCCATTAACTAGAAAGAAGATTTATTTCAGATCTATCAACTCTATGGCTTCCGTATAAAACTTCTCTGATTCACTATGGGTTTGATAAAAGTTTCTTTATCCTTATATTTTAAAGTAAACTTAAAAGAAATCACTCAGATCACATTCTTTATTCTTATATCTTATTTATATATTTTAGGGAAAACTAAAAAGAGTTCTTATATTTACGAAAAACTAAAAACCAAAGGAAATCCATGTACTTATAAGGATAGAGAATTGAATGTGGAGTGTTTTAAAAAATAATAGATAAATTTATAAAAATAATGATTTGTAGTTAAGTTATAAAAATAAAAAAAAAATAAAACCCCACTGTGAGTGCTCTGAGGAGTTCAAATGCCTAGCATTAAATTTCGATAGCAAGGACCGTTTCCCTTGTTTAGATGAGACATTATATCTAGACTTGTAGTTATATGCAATAGTGAAATAAGTCGAGTAGTTCATGAAATGGACTTACGTTTACGGTGTGTCCCTACTTTACATAAAACATAAATAAGTTTGATCCTAAAATACATTGTTATTGATGGCTCATTAAAAAAAATAAGTATGACTTTTTATTCTAGTGGTCTTACACGTTTATTTCAAAAGAAATGAGTCTTGTAAGCTACATGTTTTTGAGATCATAAAAGATGGTTCTTTATTGGAAAACAAAGAGGGTTGTGACTAATAAAAATCTCTACTCTAAATTTGTTCTAAAAACAAAAGATGCATATTTTAGAAAGTGGTGGTTGTTTATTTTCAAAATTGGAATGATCATGACATTTAAGCTAGAGACGTTATTGTCACAATTTTAAAAAAATTGTAGCTAATTAAAATTGGTGACATTTAGTATAATAAGTTTAATTACAACTAATTAACTTTCAAAATTTGTTGCTTATAGTTTTCTAAAAGTAAAAAAGAAAAGTCATAAGTAAAATATATTGTTGGTTCCTGACTAGAAATAATATAAGTATAAAACAGTATGTGATCATAGATTAAAGTTTGATGGTGTAAAATGTTCAGAATAAATTTTTTATCAACATTTTCTTAATTAATTGAAGAAGTCCCACACGTTTTTACTCAGATAAGATCCAAATATCACAAATAAATAAGAAGTTTAGCTCTCAGAATATTTAGTTTAATGGCCAGAGAGTTAAGTCAAACTATTGCTATATTTCAGCATAATGGAGACTGAAGTCACTCTAATGATACCAAAGAAGAGTTTTTATAGATGACTCACATTTGTTTCATTGTATGACATCTCATTGAATTAAAAAATCGCTTCTAATGTCACAAATTGTAATTATTGTTCAGATTTTCTTAATATTGTTGTAGCGCATCCAACTTGTATATGTCACTCTTAGGTATCTTTACGCAGTAGAAACAAACACAATTACACGCGCACACACGAAAGCAATAAGAACATGAGAATTTATATTGTTCGGTCAAGATGACCTACGTCCACTCTCTGCAACCAGGTATTTATTAAGCTCAAGGGACGAGATTACAATGCAATGACATGCTATATATATAAAGATAATTAGGGTTTAAAGAAGTTTCAATGGGCCAGTCCCATAACTCCATCCAAAAATCCAAAGGCCTTCACACCTCAACAATCTCCCACTTGAAGGCCTTGCGAATACTCTAACTAGGCATCTAAGTACAAAACAACCCTGTTATCCAGTATTATCAGTAATCTTCAAGTAACAGAAATCCTCCAAGCCTCTAATTCCAAAGAAGTAGCTAAGATTTCAATCCAAATCCCCTAGTTGCAGAGGCCCATTTTCATCAATTACTTGAAAGGGCCCGTTGAAGCTCCCCCGAGCTCCAACCCAGTCGTGAAAAATTCCACCAACGACCCATCATCTGTCTCAACTGGTTTACACAATCCATCAGATTCAAAGATACATCGAGAACCACTAATACTCTCCAAATTCAGCAAACAATCACTAGGAGAGAATTTTCTAGTCGTAGTCTTTAAAACCCAACGATTCTTCTTGACTGTACCTGGAACATGCCCATGCCCCATGCTCCCACTGTCACAAAATCCTCTGACTGGTTTAGGCTTCTGAGCCCATTCAGCTACAATCTCTGCTCCAGACTTTATGTTTGCAAAAAAACCTCTTTTAGCAGCAGATTTAACGAACCCGACTTGACTTGCTTAACCGGGTTGATCAGTCTCTCAACAGGTACCTCCATCATGTACAATGACCCATGCTTATCACCACGAGCAATCACCCTGTTCCCAATTATTACCCTCCATTTACCACCACCAAACTTGACTTCTAGTTTTTGTTCATCCAGTTTACTAACAGAATTTAATTTCTTTTTCAAAACCCGGAATCACCTTGACATTCTTCAGGTTCCATGTATTCCAATGGAGTCATCAAATCAATATCACCCATGCCCATTACATCAAGCATTCTGCCATTAGCGAGACGTACCTTCTCAAAATCGTCTGTTTTCAGATTCACCATCATTTCACCGCTGTGTACGGCGTAAAACGAAGAACCAGAATCCATGATCCAAAAATCTTCCCCTTTGTTTCCGGGTTTCTGCGCCGCCGCCACCTATGTTTTTAACAATAATCAAGAGCCTGATGCTCTGATACCAGTTCTTAGGTTTCTTTACGTAGCGGAAACAAACACAATTACACGCACACACACGAAAGCAATAAGAACACGAGAATTTATAGTGGTTTGGTCAAGATGACCTACGTCCACTCTTTGCAACTAGGTATTTTATTAAGCTCAAGTGACGAGATTACAATACAATGACATGCTATATATATAAATTTTTCTTGTGTGTGTGTCGAACACCGAGTCCTATCTTCTCTTTTCTTATATTTTCTTTTCTTTTTTTCCTTTTTATTTTTCTTTTCCTATACCGGTTCAAATCTTGGACAGAAAAAGTTACACTTATAATATGCAAATATTGAATACTTTTTATATAAAACATTTGAATGATAAAGAAATTTAAAAAGAACATGAAAGACATATGATATTAAAACAACTTAAAAATACATAAATGAATCAATAAAAAATAATAATATCGTCTAATTTTATTTTCTACGAGATGCTTGATCAAATGCTAATTCTTCATCGGATATGCCAGAAGATACTCCTTCTTCTACCTCTTCATCATGTACTTTAGCTTCGAGTGTAATTTCGTCTTCGAGGCTTGTTTGGTCTTGTATACGATCCATTGCGTCTAAGTGATCCTTTAAACAAATGCACATCTCCACTGCTTCCGGAGTTAGTCTTGTTCTTCGTAATGATATTACCCTGCCACTAAGAGAAAAAGCAGATTCCGAAGCTACCGTAGAAGCTTGGACGCTTAGTAAATCACGGGCCATTGCAGAAAGAATCGGAAATTGAGATTCTTTTCCTTTCCAACAAGCCAAAATATCGAATGCACAATAATCTTCGGTAGTCATAGTGGAAATAAAATCCGTTCCACTATATCTACCGAGCTCACTTGTTGGGGTGTTACCCCTTTGACGTTTAGCCGTCACATCCCGAACAACATTCAACATAGTCAAAACAGGGTCTTTAACAGAGGTACTAGCACTTGAGGTTGATCCGCTTGGCATGGTTATGTTTACGTTAGGCCCATATCTATTTAAATAAAAATTATAAATTGCTTTCAAACTTTCATTAAAATTTTCTTTTGCCTCGTTTGAAAAATTAGGGTTTTCGTCATGCATATCCAAATTGTCATTTATCTCATCTATCAAACATTCAACCCCCGCAACATTTAGAAATGGATTTAAAGCGTCGGCACACGTAAAAACGGGTGGTAACTCCTTAAAATATTTTTTAAACTTTTCTTTCATTGGTTCTATTATTTGATTAAACATATTATTTTTATTTGAAAATTTTTAAAATTCAAAAACATAAAATATAATTCTTGAAGCACCGAATAACTAGTGGAATAATAAACTCCCGATAATTTTGTTGTTGAGTTTTTAAAAACCTCAAGAAACTCGGATAGACGTTGAAAATTCTCCCAACCCGCATCCGGAAATGGGTTGGCTTCACCATTATCTGAAAGACTATTATGAAAAGCTTTCAAAGTGCCCTTTTGTTTTAAAGCACATTCAAACATGTGACAAGTCGAATTCCACCGAGTAAGTACATCCCAATTAGGACCTAAAAATCTAGATTCCATATCCTTACAAAGTTGTTTATAATCTTGATATCTTCTTCTACTTTTTTTTAAAAACGTCATGTAACATAAATCGTAAAACTTTAGTAAAGTTATCAACATATTATCCGGATAGTCCTTCTTGCACTACTAAATTAATTATATGTGCAACACAACGAGTATGAAAAAAATCACCGTTTGCAATCGGAAGATATTTTAATTTTAATTTTCAACCGCGGTTGTGTTGTTAGAGACGTTATCAAATGCAATTGAAAAAAGTTTATTTTGTAACTTAAAAGTATTTATTACATTATCTAAAAAGTAAAACAAAAATCTCCGGTGTGTGGATACGGAAAAAGATCAAATGCAATCGTACGTTTCATCAATTGCCATGAATTGGGATCCACCCAATGAGCGGTGACGCAAAGGTACGATTCGGGTAAACCGTGTGGAGCCGACCAAACGTCACTAGTTAAGTTTACACCGGTATTTAAATTTTCAAATGATACAATTAAATCATTTTTGCTTGTTTCCATAATTTTAAACAATAACGTCTAAGTGTAGTACGACTTACGTGGGTGTAACGAGGTTGAAGCGTCTCTCGAATTAAGTTGGTCAACAAAGGATTGTCGAAGTGACTAAAAGGCAAAGCTTCTTGAATCACGAACTTCGCCATTCGATCTCGAACCGTATTAACATCGTAATTAAAGATTCCACCGTCTCCACCCAATTGTGTTTGTTGCGAATCCGGATTACTTTTCAACGACTTACAAAACTTCTTGCTAATGTGTTTGCTTAAAGTCGTGTTAAAATCTTTAGCAAGCAAAGCTCCATAAAACTTGCAACGAGCCTTTACAGACCCGTCATTCAACTCAACCATATCCCAATTGCACCAAACATCCATGTTACGATTGTGTGCAAGAACACGAGCGACGGTTGGAGAGTTTGACGAACCTTGACCAACGGAAGATTGTGATTGAGCCATATCAAGATTGAAGAGAGTGAAAGTGTAAAACGAGAGAGTGATAGTGTAAAACGAGATTAAACGAGAGTATTTTTTGCGTATGTTTTTGCGTTTGAGACTTGGGTACTAAACCATATCAACCCAAGTCTATTTATACTAACTTATAAGGCTAAAAGAGACAAAAAAATGGTAACAAATCGGGGCTAACGGCTATATAGCCGTTATTAACGGCTAGATTTTAAAAAAAAAACGGTCAAATCCGGGTGCAACCCGGGTTCAATGGGGTCGGGTCCGGGTCGGGTTCGGGTCGGGTTCTACCAAAATCTAGAAAAATATACCCGGTTCCAACCCTACGGATTTTTTCGGGTCCAAACCGGGTACACCCTATACCGGGTCGTACCCGTACCCGGGTCCGGGTCGGGTCCGTACCCGGGTATTTTGCCCACCTCTAAATTAAGGTTTAAAGAAGCTTCAATGGGACAGGCCCATAACTCCATCCAAAAGCTCAAAGGCTTTCACACCTCAGCAGTCACAACGAAAACGTATAAAATGCGAATACTTGTGGGCGTATTGAAATCTTGATCTTCAAACATTAAGAACTATAACATTCGAAATTTCAGTCTAACATATTTTCGACTTAATCAGATTTGCTAACAGTAGCTTGCAACTTGAATGATGTCTTCATCTTGAGTGGACCTGCAACTTTGAATGATGTCTTCATCATGAGTCAAATTGTATTCTTAAATGTTCAATGTGAAAAAAAAATGTATCAACTTTGATTTTCTTCGATGAATGTAATATGAAAGTAGTTTTCAGCTTTGAGTCAAATTGTATTCTTAAATGTTCAATGTGAAAAAAAAATGTATCAAAAATTTTAATTTCTTCGATTAATGTTGGAAAGTAGTTTTCAGCTTTGACACGTCAAACTTCCTTTGGTTGAATCAAAATTTTAATGCTTAATGTTTTCAGACCGGATCGGACGTTAAACCGGACGATTTACTAGTCCGGTGGTCGGACCGGTCTGACCAATTTAAGAACCGGATGACGTCATATTATACATATAGGATATTATATATATAGTTATATATATAGTTCAATATAAGTAATTGATGTGTGTATTTTATAGTTATCTATAAAACTTAAACAATAATCTTTGGTCCAACATACTAATTTATTGTTCAACTCTCCGTTTTTACCTATTAAAATCCAAAAAAACTAAAAAAATTCAAAATTCGGTCCAACCACCGGTTCGGTTCCCGGTCCGACCACCGATTCGGGACAAACCAGCCGGTCGAACCCCTCCAAAACGAACTGGTGTGAACCGGTTCGGCCACCCATCCAATTCCCCCGTTGGACTGGTTGGACCGGCCGGTCCGATCCAGTCTTCAAAACATTGTTAATGCTAGATATGATTCTCCTAGTCGACCGTCAAAAAGTTAAAACTTCGTAATTTTATTTATCAAATTTTTAGATATTACATAAGCATATTATTTTAAATTTGTTTTCCAATTATATAATTTTAAACTACTCTCATAATCTATACACACATAAGTAATTATGTGTGTATTTTATAGTTATCTATAAAACTTAAACAATAATCTTTGTCCAACATACTAATTTATTGTTCAATCTTCCGTTTTTACCTATTAAAATCCAAAAAACTAAAAAAAAATTCAAAACCGGTCCGACCACCGGTTCGGTTCCCGGTCCGACCACCGATTCGAGACGAACCAGCCGGTCAAACCCCTCCAAAACGAACTGGTGTGAACCGGTTCGGCCACCCATCCAATTCCCCTGTTGGACTGGTTGGACCGGCCGGTCCGATCCGGTCTTCAAAACATTGTTAATGCTAGATATGATTCTCCTAGTCGACCGTCAAAAAGTTAAACTTCTGTAATTTTTATTTATCAAATTTTTTTAGATTTTATATAAGCACTATTATTTTAAATTCGTTTTCCTAATTATTTAATTTAAACTACTCTCATAATCCATACATACAAAAACTTAAACCTAACAAAATTTAATAAGCTGATTGTTATAACTTTACATGCTCAGAAATTACAAAACATCTAAATAGGACCACACCAAAATCAATCCTCATATTCCATTTATAGTTTGTATTTATTTCATTAACATTTATTATAGTGGGGGTTGGGAGAAATAATTTTGGATAGTGAGAGGGTGGTTGTTGAAATTTGTTATAAAGCTTTTATTGTTATACTCTTGATTCAACTACCTTAGTCGGTTATTTATTGGTCGGTTAGACATTTTGTCAATGTTATATAGATTTTTCGATTGAGATAATAATATTATCAAATAAATTTAATAAAATGAAACAAGTTACAATACACATTAAGAAGAATCTTTGTAACACAAGTTCATAAAAAAGAAAAAAATTCCATAATTAACGTATTTGATAAATTGTAATTGAATTTATTTCGTGCTTTTATTTTGTTATCTTTGACACTATCGATTTATAACCTTTTTATTAACGAAAGTTTAAATACGTCAGGTGAAAACAATTATGTAAATAATAACTATCTATATTGCGGGTCTAACCGGATTCAGAAATTTGCGCTAGTGATAGGGAAAATGAATTAATGAAAGTATTTACATCAATCGTATTAGAATTAAACTTTGTTATTAAATAAATTTAAAAGAAAATCGTAAAATTGTCTCTATGGTTTGATCATATTACAAGTTTATTCCTCAAATTTTAAAAATTGTAAATTTAGTCCAAGCATTTGAGAGTTGGTTGCAAGTTTAGTAATCATTGTTAGTGTAAGTTAGTTTTAACGACCTGGGACTAAATTTACAATATGATCAAATCATAGGGACCAATTGTGCAATTTCTAAAAGATAAAAAAATGAAAAACTTAAGTAAACTTTTAAAAAATTAATATCAAATTCAACAAAATAAAATAAACATTAAAAAAATAAAATAAAGGTTAAAAAATCAAATCAAGGTTAAGAAGTAAATAAAAATTTAAAAAACTGGAAAAGAGAAGTAGGCTTAAATATTTTTTTGATGAAGTGCATATGCAATGCCCTAAACGAAAAACTCCAAAAAAATTGTGAAAATCCTAATCCAAAAAATGTAAACATGAAATCGAACGGTTTTCGTTTTTTAACTTTGATTTTAGTTCTCGTATCGTTAAAGCTAACGAACACTAACGATGAGGATTAACTTGTAACCACTAACCAACTCTCAATTGTTTAGACTAAGTTCAAAATTTTTATTGTATAGGACCAAACTTGCAAGATAAGCAAATCCCATGATTATTTTGCAATTTTCTCTAAATTTAAAATGTTGTAAGAAGCGTACTAATGGAATCACTTAATTCTATTGCATGTTATATGACAAAACCTAATAGCGGAGCTTGAGCACTCCTATATGGGAAGCGGGGTCGAAATTAAATTTTTTAGGGGGGGCCGAACTCGATATTATAAAAAAATTTAAACTACCGGATAAAAAGTTTACAATATCGTACCGAAAATTAACACTAATGACGAAAAAAAGAGAGGGAGCGGCCCCCCCTAAACCCTTATATCCTACGCCCCTTTAAACCTTTAATTATTTTACTCTTTGCCAAAATTAAGCGGCACTTCATCACCTAGCTTTAGTTTTATTTTTATGTAGAATATGGATATGACGATGTTAATTGAATCGGTTTTTTTATTTAGTCCGATGGGATTTTTTTTAGAATGAATTCAATAGGTTTGAGTGGATGCATTTTGTGACTTTCTAATGTGAAGGTTATAAGTTTGAGTTTTTATTTGGTGTAATATTTTTTAGGAGGGTTAAAGATTTTATCACAACAGGCACTTAGTGCTGGGTTTCTTTAGAATGATGACAAGCCGAGTCATCAGTGTTCTCTGTGTTCGCAGGGCATGAATGACATTTTACCAATTGATTAACCCAAGTAAGCGGGCTTATACTATGCGTTGGCTGTTAAAAAAACGCATGCATGAATGAACATTTTGGTAGGTTTAGTTAAAATCCTTAATTCAAATTTGAATCAAAAACCAGATTTAAAATTACATTTGCATACTAACCTAAATCGAACATTCGAAAACCTAACTTGGTTTCGTGTTTTTTTCAAGTTAATTCAGATAACCAACACTCATAGGACCTAGACGACCAGTAATCACCAGACAAATGAACAATACCCATTGTCGTTAGGGTGGTGGAGTTGTTTTATTAACTACTAAAAATTACTAAAAATAACTACCAATAAAAACATATAATCTTATTTTTCCTTAAACTACCCAATATTATCCAAAAGGGATGGGTGCTCCATTTTTGCTAAAACTATCCGAATGGGTTAAAAGTAAATAAAATAGGTTGAATGTGCAGCATAGGTGGAGCTTTATTAGGGCCGGGAGGGACCACCGGCCCCCTCTTTTCTCGTCAGTAGTGTTAGTTTTTGTTCCGATAGTTAAACTTCTTTTTATGAGTAAATTACAAATTATATCCTTTATTTATAAATGAAATTGCGTGTTACGTCATTTAATTTTAATAATACATACAGTGGCGGAGCTTGAACATACTCGTAGGGGAGGCGGGGGCGAAATTAATTTTGTTTAAATGGGGCGAACTTGATATTTATATAAAAATTTACACTACCGTGCCAAAAATTTACATTACCGGATTAAAATTTAACAGTACCGACGAAAAAAACCCAGCCCCCACTATCCTCCGCCAGTGTACATACAATGTCCTTTATTTAAATAAATTTGCACACATATTGTCCTTTACACTAACTTTCATCTAAATATACGGTTAACTCAGTTATGTGCTCTCCACATGAGGGGTATTTTGTCATTTGCTTTCCACATGTTATATATAAAATTTTTAAAGGTTTATTAATAAATTTAGATGAAAGAAGAAAATTAATTACAAGATATTGGAGCGTTGAGTAAGTCGATAAAACCGTGTTCTTCTTAAGCTCAATAACATTAAATTTAGCGTTCCCATTTTTTGATATTCCAAAACCGATTATTTTCACCCCCACTTAACATCTTCTCCACCATTTAAGCCTCTTTAAGTTTTTAAAAGCCTTTACATTTTTCTAAATTAAATCTACATCTTTACTTTGTTTACTACAATTTTGATGTTTTAGTTCCTTTCGCTATTATTTTTTGTGGAAGATGTGAAGCAGTATCATTTGTAATTTGTAAATACACATTCTCTTATTAACATTACTTTTTATTTGACATTTTCATCAAGCCGATCAACAATTGACGCCCGATAGAAAATTATGTACTTTATCTTGGACATTCAATCTAGTTTAACGATTGCTTGTTAAAAAAACTTTTTTTACTATATTAGATGTGAAAAGCAAACGACAAAAATATTATTCATGTGAGGATCATATAACTAAGTTAACTATACATTTAGATGATGATTAGTGTAGAGGACTACAGGTGTGCAAATTTATTTAAATAAAAAACATTGTATGTAATTATTAAAACTAAAAAACATAACATGTAATTTGATATATTAATAAAAGACACAATTTGTAATTTACTCTTTTTTATATATATTAAGTTCTTTCCTCCTAAAAAAATTATTTTCGCCCCGTCCCCTTATAAACTAGTTCAAGCTCCGCCACTAATGTGCAGCTTCATGCTTGGGTCCTAGTACCCCCGAAGGCTTGTGGCATTGTTCTAGAAAGTACCCGATCGGTAACGACACAATCGGCTCTAACACCCTTACACAGTTACACGTACGTTAATGGAATGTGTAGATACCGCATATGGCTCTGATTTTATTGTATGAAAGTCTGTGAGAATGATAGTGTGTAAAATAAATGGTCATTTAAGGCTACCCATGCCTTTGTATTCAACTCCACATGGTCTACATTTCTTCTTCATTATTTTTTCTACAATACGTTATTTGTTTTATGAAATTTATGTGTAATTACTTTAATAAGTAAAGTTGAAGAAAATGTCGGTTTGAGTCGTATATGTAGGGATGAGCAATTTTTACCGAGTATCCGTACCGAGCAAACATAATCAGTACCGGCATTCGTTTTTTTAGGTTTTTGGTTTCGGTATTTTCAATGGTACCACTACTGAACCAAAAAAATCGGTACGGTGTTCGATTTACACTTTTACCTATTTCGGTATTGGTATTTTTCGCTACCATACTGGTACGGTACCGATTTTATCCCTACATATATGATGTTTAGCCGACTTAATAAGTAAAAAAAATAGTATTTTCAATGGCGGTAGCCATCTAAAATGTTTATTTGGAATGTTTTAATCGGAGTCATTTAAACGAGATTTCAAGCACCCTGCCACAGTACCACTCGAGATATGCAATTTATCCGGCTTGATTGGGACCGGCTCGAATTAATTTTTTTTTTAACGGCTGCTCAAATTAACTTCTCAAAGAATTGTTGTATTGGGTTGGAATTCCTATAGATAAGATTTCTATTTACCTTGAGTCTCGTTTTTTCAAAAAATAACACATAATTCTTAGTATTGTGAGAAAGTTTTTTAAGGTTTCAATTCATTTGGCCACCCATACACTATTATTAAATCGTAGGACTTTTTGTCAATCATATTTTGATATAGTAAATATCTAGATTAAAAGTCGTTATCATGTTTAAATCCTTTAATTTTCACAATGTTTACTAGAGTCTTCGTAAGCTTTGAATCTTCAACACTACTCCATCATCAATAAATGTTTACTTGTCATCCCTAAAAAAGAAAGATGAGCTTAATATTATTGTACATGCATAAATGCTTATTTATATACATATTTACATACGTCTTGAAACTTTCAATCAATGAACCATATCATAAGCATCTCAAAGGACTTTACCAACACTTCCTAACCCAGACAAAGATAAATCGCATGTCATGAACATACGTAAATAAATAAGAGCGTATCTGATGTTTAACTTAGCTTCCGCTTTGCGTAGGGATCGAGGAGGGGTCGGATGACAATGTGATCTGATGTCATGAACACACGGGAAACATCTAATATAGTCATAGCAATATCTCATTTTTTTCTCTATATTATAGGTCCTTTTTACTTTTTAGTGACACTAAACATTTTATGTATGTCACGTAAGACAATTCACACACACAAAATAGATTCATAACAAATTTTGATGATTAAGAGATACCTTAAATCATTTTCATATCTATAACTAGATTATGATTTTCCGGTTTCTTAAGCATATATGGATGCAATAGTAACATGAGATTGTAAACTCAAGAAACCATTCTACTAGTTATTTCTCTCAAACGGTTAAAAGGGTATATGTTTACACGATTTTCAACATTAGGAGCTACAATGACTCAATGAGAAGATAATGGCTAGATATTCATACATATCCATATATCCATATTCCTAGATGATTTTAATCCTCCAAATGTTATAAGCAAGTCACAAAACTTCACGTAACACATTCGCTCATCCCTCTTAATAATATAAATATACTGCTATGCTCATAAACATATATCGAATGTTAATCTAATTTTTTGTCAGAAGGTATCAATACGTGGTTTGTATATTTTGTATTTGACTACCAACATGTAAAATAAAGTCACAAACCAAGAAACAATTGTAATAACTTGGTTACATTGTGTCAAAATCAATCATCGTCTCTTTTGTTTACGTTTACCAGTTGTTAAAGTAAGTCAGCCCATTTCATGTGATGTTTTTAATTAAAAAAAATAACAATAATGTATACGTACCTAAATGTTGAGATGCCATTAAATGAAAAATTGATATAATAAGCGACAAGCATGGTCAAACAAGCAACAATAAATTTTTGAAAATTAATCACCTAAATAAATCACGAGACTTGGTCTTAAAATCACTTTACATAATAAATGGACTAGACTCCTGTAGATGAGATCTTGATGCATCAAGGTTGTTTAACACTTATAGATTTATAGTTAATTAGTAATACACTTAGTCACTTAGACGTGATGCATATTTGTGGTCGACTCGGAGCTCTAATATGGCTAAACCTAAGGTTTTGTTGAAATCAAGCATCATGGGTGGACCTAGAGGAGTCCGCGGAGTCATTTGATGCTCCTACCGATCAAATTTACTATAAAAAGGGGCATCAAACATTGTGATTTTCTTTTAGTTTGACCCTTCAATTTGTTTGTGGTTGAGTAATTGAAACGAAAGTGCTCTATTGTAGCAATCGAATAAAAAGTTTTGGTTTATTCATCACAAGTAGAACCAAGTAGGGCGTCCAAATAGCTCGCGGCTCGTAGCTCGCTAGAAAAAAGCTCGCTCGAAATGGCTCGGTTTTAAACTGAACCGAACCGAGCCGACTCGGTATGAAAACGAGCTGAACTCGGCTCGGTTCGTAACGAGCCGAGCCGGCTCGGTTTAGCTCGCTTGTTAGCTCGGCTCGGTATGGCTCGGATTGTTTTACTTGTAATATATATGTTTTTATGTATATAACATATATATCATTGCATTTACTTATTTGTTAAGAATATAATATACTTTTTTAACTAATCTTTTTATCAAAATATTAAACTATAATATTTGTTTTGGATTGTTTCATGTGATGCTTATATATATTTTTATATATTAGAATAAATTATTCAAACATACTTTTAATTTATTTACTAAATAAAAATATACTACTGTTGTATGTGTGTTACGGGTTTTATTCGTTCAATTTAGATAATGATGAAGTTATTTGTATTTTGTTGAAGTTGAATTTAGTTTCTTTAAACTAGCTCATATTTTGTAAAACTTGTTATAAAACGGTAATGAGTTATGTAGTATTTTAAATTTATTTTGCATTTGATTTTTTTAATTGTGTTTATGAAATTAAAACCGAGCCAAAATGAACCGAGCCGAGCTCGAGCCTAGATTTCTAGCTCGGTTTTAAAACCGAACCGAGCCGAGTTGGCTCTGTTTAAATTCGAGCCGAGTTCGAGCTTGTCCTGGCTCGGCTCGGTTCGGCTCGTGAACAGCCCTAGAACCAAGTTAGGGGTCTCACTTCTCAACCTTGGGTCGATAAGAAGATGAAGTAGTTTAAAAGGAAAATTGACGCTCCAAAAATGGGTAGGGTGGATCCTGGGAACAAGCATGGAGTTATGGCCTGCAACTGTTACGACAATAACACTGTTAGTTTTACCAAAGGAGATAATATTATGTATATAGTAAATGAGAGGTGTTTAATGCATCGATAATAAATAAAAGTATTCACATCTCATTTCTTAAAAATATATAATATGGTTTTAAGTAGTTAAGAGTGGAGAGAGAGAAAATATTAATTTCATCTGTAAATTTAAGAATTCATTGATTAATCCTTATAAATTTTTTAATATTTTTAAAAATGGTTGTAAATGAAAGAAAGAGAAAATATAATGATAAAGCTATAAAAAATATTATTTAATTGAAAGATGAGAAAAAAAGTAATGATTTTAATGTAATTATAAGAATAAAAATACATGAGATGTATGTATATATCTTGTTTTTTTAATCGTCAATTTTCAATAAAAGAAAATGGGACCAGCAAGAAGTTAGAGTTACAAGATAAAAGAAAGATTAGAACATGAATCAACACCAAGATTTCCAATCTAAATTCCTCATTTTCCCTCTCATTTTCATCCAAATAAACGGTAGAGATTTAATGTTCCCCAAGATCTTCGACACGTCTTTAATATTGTTGTTGAAGGTTCTCCTCGTGACACTTTTAAGGAAACTCATTTAGAACCCTGAAAAATGGAGTCTTGAAAGGAAAAATATTGTCTTCAAACTCCTGCCTAACATATTTAGTATCAAAATAAATCTTGATTATCCACCCAAGTGCCAAGAGCCATACCCATGTCTTCAAGATCATTTTTGGTTTTTATGATGTTCTTCTGATACCCACTACAAGATTTCTTTAATGGAAATATTTGGGTTTTATTTTTAATGGTATGTATAGAATTTATACATCTCACCCACAATCTATCCTCGTTGTTGAACCGTCATAACCACTTGCAAAATAACGCTTTATTTTCGTGTCTCCATTGTTTTTTGAAGCCATCATCTTATCGATCCCAAGCAACCCAACAAACCTTTGATTGAGGATTTGTGGAACCCCGATAGAATTTCCTTTGTATTTGTTCAAATGAGTTTATCACCTTTAAAGGGGCACAGAAAAACGATAAATAATACAAGGGCATGTTTTGTAACTTTTTCAGCCATCATGATCCAGTTTTTAGAATAGTTCATAGACGAGCCAACAAGAAAACCAAGGTAGATGAAAGATGGTTATCCTAGCTATATTACCTTCTTCCCATACATGGTTTAGGGCTCCAATATCCTTCTTATTCACAATTGCTATTTGTGGAAGCCTGTACATGCCTTGTCCATTTTTACGCACCTTGAATAGGAGAAACCTTCCTTTCTCAAGTAAAGGATTTTTTTGAAGGACTTGACATGTTGACTTGAAATGTTTATTTTTTAAAATCTTTTTACTTCTCTTTCATCATACTTGTGAAAAAAATTGAATTTGGATGATGTTTCACTATAAAAAGTATAACTCACGTTAAAATTACGCCATTACAACTAGAAAAGGTAAAATTCACAGGCTAGAAGACTTCGTGGCATTTTTAATCATTATTTTATTAAAAAGTTAGAGAAAAGTGTTTTTTTTTTCATTAGTTTCTTAAATTAAAAATATATATTCTTTTATTAACGACCAATGAGCCACAGGCCCGAACCAGCCTAAAATACCGTGAACAGCAGGGACTGGCCAGTTTACCCGTGTACGATTCTTACACTCTAAATGAGTCGTCTTGATGGGTGGTTGGCGACAGGGACTGGCTGGCCAAGCAATCTAGTCTTAAGTTCTTAACATATTAGTTTTAAATAACCTGTATAATTAACACGTACTCTATTTTACAGGGACTTGCTGACCAAGCAATCTAATCTTAAATTCTTAACATATTAGTTTTAAATAACTTGTATAATTAACACGTACTCTACTTCACACATGTTTCTAGTCTTACATCATAACCCATGCCTTTTATTTGGTTTGAAAGTATATTACAATACTATAAAAATATACCCTTAGGAAACGTTAACCCCTATAGGATAACGACCATATGTGGTGGTTATGCAAACGCAAACGAACATGATAGATAATCTTTTGAGCCACAAAATCCCAAATCCCCAATCACAATTCCACCAAATAAATCATCAACTACCAAAATCACACCATCAATCCACCACAAATGGCATCAATCATCATTCCATCATCATCATCATCTTCAACTTCCTCTGTTCTTCACTCCCACAATTTCAACAACAACAGCAAGCGATCGCACCGCCATTGTAGCAATCAACTCAGATCATCGTTGCTGCCTGATGTTTCAATTCGATCTTCAATTGCGAAATGCTTGAGTCCGTTGAGTCGTAGTTTGATTGGAAGATCGAGAAGTGGCTTCAGATGCTCGGCGGTTGATTCGTCGGTTCTTCCTTCGGCTCTGCTGTTTGATTGTGATGGAGTGCTCGTTGATACCGAGAAGGATGGTCATCGTGTATCGTTTAACGATACGTTTGCGGAGGTATGAATTTGTTGTGAGTTTGATTGAATGTTGTTGGCGTACATTTTGACTTTTAAGTCAATTTGATTCTTGAGTTGAAATCGCCATGAATTTGATTGAAAACCTTCTGTTTTTACAGAATTTTTGGAAACCTTCATAAGAATTTTCGTTGATATTATTTGATTGGTATGAATTTGGTTGAAAATTTTGGTACAAAGCTGTTACATTTGTTAAAATGTTATACAATTTCATCGATGCTTCCATAATTAGATGTTAGTTAAGAGTTAAAATTAGTGTGAATTTTGATACGAGGTGAACTTAACACGAAATTTATGGGTCTAAACCGGTTTAGCTCAGTTCGAGCCAAACCCACGAAAATACTTGGCTAAACTGGTTGTATTCGAGTTCACTAGACGGTTTGATGGGTTGACCCTTTTAAACCATTCATTCTTAAAAGAACTTTATGTCACAATTTAAATAAATTAGGTATTTTATGCTAAAATTTTAGAAAATATATATAAATAGTATCATGTTTTATAATTTAAACATAATTCTTTTCTATATGTTTGAATTATTATAATAAACTTCTAAATTGAGAATGTTAATATGCTAAAGATAAAATGAAAAAAAAAAATCGGGTGAAATAAGTGGTGTTTGTATCAACCTACGAATACTCACGTTTTGTTTGTGTTCATGTAACATAACATTCTGGTTTGTTTCATGTCCGGGCTCGAGTTAAATTTTCATTATCTTGTAAGGTTTAACCCATCAACCCGATATCTGATTTTGATTACACAGAAAGAATTGGGAGTAACATGGGATGTAGACTTGTATGGTGAATTGCTTAAAATTGGTGGAGGAAAAGAAAGGTATCAATTATGTGACTGATTTTATTTTACTTTTTGCGAATTGTTCTATAAGAACAAGTATCTTAACAACCATAACGGTTTGTGTAACTAAAAGAATGACAGCATACTTCAACGAAACGGGTTGGCCTGCAAACGCCCCAAAAGGGGAACAAGAAAGGAAGGAGTTCATAGCTTCGCTTCACAAGCGAAAAACTGAGTTGTTTATGGTTCTTATTGAGAAGAAGTTGTTGCCACTACGTCCCGGAGTCGCAAAGTAAGCAACTTTTGGTTTCCATTCATCTTTTTATTAGCCTATGAAGCTCTCTGAATTCAAGTAAAATAATAAATTTTGAGTCCTACATATCGATCTATCCATCGTATTATGGTTACAGGTTAATAGATCAGGCTTTTGCCAAAGGCGTTAAAGTTGCGGTGTGCAGTACTTCAAACGAAAAAGCGGTATGTATTGGCTGAAAGAAGGCTAGGTTAAGTGGCATTGCTATAGGCGTTACAGACTTACAGTTGTGTGTTGAAACCAATCCGTTACGGGTAAATATCATTTTTGTTGATGTATTTGAGTTGATGGTTACAGGTATCTGCTATAGTCTCGTTTCTCTTGGGACCTGAACGAGCTGCGAAGATCCAAATATTTGCTGGAGATGTAGTTCCACGGAAAAAACCTGATCCAGTAATATCACTTATTCAACATTTTTACTAGAATTTACTACCGAAATTTTGTTACAAACCACATCATTCAACTGTGAGTTTACTCATAACGATTGTATGCTTTTCAGGCGATTTACAATCTAGCAGCCACCACTTTGGGCGTTGAACCATCAAAGTATTCATTTTTTGTATAATTTGGGTAATTAGGTTATGTTTATCTAAGTGTAGTCAAGTAAATAAAGTGAAAACGTTTCTTGTTTTGGTGTTTGCAGATGCGTGGTGGTAGAAGACAGCGGCATAGGCCTTGCTGCTGCAAAAGCCGCTGGTATGACATGCATCGTCACAAAGAGCGGGTAAGTATTCGTTTTCTTTTGCCTGCTGCTAGTATGAATAAGCCCTTGAGTTCTCACTTTACAAAGGTTTTTAAATAACTTTGTTTTCTGGGAGTACAGTTACACTGCAGATGAAGACTTTGAGAATGCAGATGCTGTTTTCGACTGCATTGGTGATCCGCCTGAAGAAAGGTTTGATCTTGACTTCTGCACCAGCCTTCTTCAAAAGCAGTATGTCTAGCCAACCACCTACAAGTTTGTAACAATTTTCATCTCGGTTCCGTATCATATGTATTATCATATGTCTATTAAGACAACAGTAGAGCAATTCAATCGACAAGTTGTAAAAGCCGATGTACGGATTGGATTTATATAGTTATAATCCACAATCGGATTCATGACAAAGAGTGAAAGAAACTGATAGCCCGATTCTGACCATTTTTATACATCTAATAAGGTATACAAATGAATTCTCATATAAACATACATTAAAGCTAGCTACAGCCAAGAAGAAGGATTTCATTCGAGTGTACCTTATGATGGGCTGCGGTTTACACAGGGACCAGCCATCCTCTAACCACAGCATGCTCATATCATAAACCGCATCGGGAATATCGAGCGCCAGGTCATCAAGCCTGTCTTTCATCCTGCTAAACCCTTTCGTCGTCTGGTTAGTAGTAATCATCCCTTCACTAAAACACTCCTGCAACAACTCCAGCAGCCTATCATTCTTCTTTTCCATAGCCATCACCAACGCCTTTTCACCACCTCGTGGTTAAAAAAAGGCATCCCAAGATCATGAGTAATATCTCATCACCTTAACTGCCCCGTCTCCCTGTGAGTTCATTAAGGACGAAGCAAGCCGGCTGTTGGTAACTGCAAGTTGGACTAATGACTCAAACAATGACTTGGCAGAAGGGATGTCGAGTGCCAGGTCATCAAGCTATCACGTAAACGAGCAAAATCTTTGACTATTTGACTCGAGCTTATCACACTTTCTTCTGATGCTTCAGTAGCTTCAATATGAGTGGCTCGGCTGCACGATTCTCCATGGCTAGAACCAAGGCCTGCTTGACAACTTCATGATGAAAGAATGCAACAACACCTTATCACCCCCACCATCTGATTTCAGAGTCAGTAAGCAAATGAGTACGATACAAACATTTAAAAGCTACACAATGCTTAAACACTTGTGCATATCATTAGACAAAAGTATATGCAATCTATTTGAAAATATTATTATTAGGGTTTTTAATTTTTATTAGTATGAGCCACGAACCATTTAGATTTCTAGAATTCCTTGTGATCTCTATATATTGTAATCTAACTATTAAATCCTCCAGCAATATCATCTTCAATATTAGGCAAAACATCAATACCTAAAAGATATACTCAAATTAGAAACGAAATTACACACACCTATCTTAAACCTGATGAACTTGATTTCATTTGATCATTTGATTTCACTATCTGTAGCTAGAGTTACCATAACTATTGGAGGTACACAAAAGTCTACATGTCGTAAAAAAAAAGACAGTTCATGCAATTATCTTTATCTCGTGTTAATAAGATAAGATACACAATAGTCTACAAGTAATAATATAATTTTTAATCAGAAAACATCCCTTCATCTAAGCTGATCGAAGATATAAAGTCGCTAGGCTATCTTTGGGTAAAAGAAGAAGTAACCTTGGCTGGGGTTAATTGGTGTGTTTTCGAGGTTGAGAAATTTGTTAAGAGGCGTATAGTCTAGTGTATGTGAGAGGTGTTTGTAATCCTTGTTGTTTGTACTTTGACCTCTAGCTTCTTGTTAGATCCATGTTAATAAATGAAACATCATTTCTGGCATTTAAAAAAAAAGTTGTCGTAATTACTATTTTTGTGATTTGATTTACCTTCTAGAATAGCTAGTTTCAACTACAAAATCGGCTTTAAAACAGTTAACTCCTGCAAAGGATATGATATAGGTGTTAGTAGGCTTGTTCAAAAAGCTCGCGGCTCGTGACTCGTTCGAAAATAGCTCTAAAAAAGTTCGCTCGAAATCGGCTCGGTTTATAAACGAGCCGGCTCGGCTCGGTTTGTAAACGAGCCGAGCCGAGCCGAGCCCGAGCCAAGGTCAGCTTGGCTCGTGGCTCGCTCGTTAGTTGGCTCGTTGGCTCGTTTAAATTTAAACCTAAATTATATTATATATAATTTATAAATAAAAAATTGTGACATTATTTAAAATATACCTTACATATGATTATTTTGATATTATATAATAAGATACTAATTATAAAAGTATAAAAACAAGATTATACTGCTTGAAATAACAATCTTATATAATTGTTTTCAACGAATCAAGATAAAAAAATGTAATAAATATAATTTATTTTTTATATATACGAATATATACAAAAAAAAAGTAAGAAAATAGAAATAAAAAAGTTGGCTCGCGAGCCGGCTCAACTCGGCTCGTCAATAAACAAGCCAAGCCCGAGCTTGGATTTTGAGCTCATTAAAATAAACGAGCCGAGCCGGCTCGCCTCGGTTTTTATACAAGCCGAGCCCGAGCCCACCCTGACTCGGCTCGGTTCGTTTACAGCCCTAGGTGTTAACAAAGTAATTGTTCGGAAAAAAGATAAACATATAAACCCATCAAAGATTTAATTGACAATAGAGTGTATGCTTAATAGTTGCAACTTGTAACCCACAAAGCTGGTTCCGTTTAATACTCAAATCAAGCAAACAAGACTTTTAGTTTGTTATGTTTGAAAGAGAGAATTAACAGAAGAAAGAAGAATTCGATATTTAATCAATCATCACATGCTTTCTATTATCGTTTTCCTCCTTTCTAATACTATCATTAGTGACCAACCATTTTTAGTTAGTCGTTTGTTACGCCTTTACACTATCACAAATTCACAATAATGGTCCCTCCACTATTACAACATGCCAATTCTGAGCTACTTTAGATGTGTAACATAGTTCTTCAAGAACCGTATAAACATGGCCCGCAACTGAAAAAGAGAAATAATAACGCAGCATCGACAAAAATGGTTATCATCTAATAAAGCAAGTGAACACATTTAAGACCATTTTGTAAAAGCAAAGAACACTAACCGGTTCGCACACCCTTTTAGATGTCACTTTTGGATTCTTTATATAAAAACAGGTGATTGGTAACATTTGACCAAAACAGGTTAACAACAAAACAAGTGAAAAACATTTAGTACCATTTGTAGATGTCAAAAACACCGCCTAGTTTGAACGTCCTCTTAAGGGCTTCTTTGGAAAGTTTAAGATTACTAATGCACTGATTATGTTGATATCCTTCAAATCAAACCATGTTTGGTCTTTGTGGGAGCAAGAGATTGTAGAACTTATTTTGCAGGAAAAAAACGCTTCCCCTTGCTGTCATGGCTTTCTTCCAACCACACCATCCACCATTTACTATTTTCTTTAAATCATCACTACCAGTATAGTGAGGATCAAGTATTAAAAATGCACAATCGCCGTTTGTATCGTTGTAATCAACTCCCAAAAGGGTATATGCAAGAACCCCACCACCTGCATTTGTATATTATCACAAAAACAAAATATTACAATAATAATCTAAATCTTTGAAAAAAACAACTTCACGGGATGTATGCATTAAAAACAAACGATAAGCAAGTTTCCACTGAATTGAGTTAAGACACGACCCGAATTGACTCAATAAAAAGGATATTTCACTAACCGATCATGATGGGCGTTCCTTGGGTCTCAAAATGCATCATGAGTTCTCTACATTTTTCAGGTAACTCATCTCCAGATCTGACATTTATGACCTTGCAGCTTACCTGTTACATGTCAGGCAAGTTACGTTGACCATTTCAATATGAAAATTACAGGGTTTCACAAAACATACTAATTGTTTTATGCAATTTTGACTCTGTTAAAATGTCAAATCATGTGCGCAACAACCAATCCTATTAATATTGTGCAAATGTTAGTAATGGGCAAAAGATGTAATTGTACCTTATAAATCTTCTCAAGAATGAAATGTAGCAATTCTTTGGGGATATTCCAAAAAGAAAAATGTTGTAAATTCCATGGGACAGATGGAGTTGACTTTTACAAGATAACGGCACATTGGGGGTGTTACAACGTGAATTTAATTGATTATGCTGATGACGATTCAATGTCACAATAGTAAGTTTTGAGTGGTTGGGTAATCTATGTACCATTTCCATCTTAAATCATTTTGGGTCAAAATAATATTTGGATAGTCAGGTACAAATTAGATGTAAGATTGTTGATTTTTGAGATCAATATAAAATTCAATAATTGTCCCCAACTATAGTGAACCGGTTATTCTTCATGTGACAATAATCACATTGAAAATGCATATTGTAACAACCCCATAATAAAAAGAGTTGCATCATATAAATTTAATAATACTAGAATCTTGAAGATAACAGATAATAAAAAAATGAGCAAACTTACACCAAGGAGTTTGTCTAAAACAAAGCTTAGTTCAATGGCACCAATCCACTCACGTGACCCAATAAATGAAGGGTCTTTGTCTCCAATTTCTACAAGAGACTGCTGTATTTCCCTGCCACAATATAGCATTTTTATTAAATAATTTACATATAACATTACATATCATACTGATTTCAGTTATACTATATGTCTTAAGAGGGTGATTTCTTATAACTTTTCACAAATATATATAATTACGGTTATTTAACCTTTAGTACGAAAAATGAAAGACATACCGGTGTGAAGGAACACCAATAGACGTGTATTGTTGGATTTTAAACCATGAAACTATGGTCTGCAAAGATCGGTAAGCACATCCCCAGCTCTGACATTACATTTTAGAAAAATAATCAGAAAAATGATCTTCTTTCTGAATTTTGATCTGGAAAATAAAATTGAACTTTAGTCATTCTCCAAGTCATAATGATTAAAACAAGAAATTTACCGAGTCATCAAAACCATCTTGAAGGTAATGATAGTACTCATAAGAACCTTGAACCAGAGATACATCACCATTAACTGCAATAGAGCATGATATGCAACAGGTTCATATTATAAATTTCTTCAAGACAACAATAAAATTGTATCAGTTTCAAGTGTTCGGAAACAATTAGTTCGGATTCCACTTTTCAGATTATTTAGGTTCAGAACAATAGACTTGTAAGAAAACCGATTACTAGATTATGTAAAATTACATAACTATTCCTAACTTCAATTAACAGATGGTTTGATTCATTAAGTCACAATATCATCAAAACATCCCCTAATAGGGTACTTACCTCCACTACTAGGGATCCCAACATGCACATCCTTGAGCAAAGGAATTCCTGATTAAACAATCATATGTTTGCAACCAAAGGACTGAGCTTTACATATTAGCATTAGTTAATAACTAAATATGATATAATATTCAATTACCCTTCCTTAAAGTGTTGCCACTTGCATCATCTTTTGCAATTGACAAGGTCATGGCACTAGCAATTCTTAAAAGAGGTTGATCGGAAGGTAATCCAAGCCTCAAGTGAAGAGACCTTCTGATTTCAACTGAAAAGGCAACTTACTCTGTATCAGGTTTCAAGAATATATAATATAATGTAAGACATTAAAATGAGTAAATTTATGGCTAAAGCCATTAAAAAGACCCTTCACATAAATATTAATATTAATACTCGGTTCAGATTATTAAATCGCTAGAATTTCTGGTTTTCAACCAATTTACCTAAAACTTGTCTTTTGGTCAAATTTTCTATCTTTACGTCTATTTAAGTGTATTTAAATGCTTACAACAACCAAACCCGTTCTATTCAGAAAGTTAAATTACTACTTTATAGTATTTTTTGTAATTAAACGTACTTTAATAGCTTATTAAAATATATAAGAGTAGACAAAGAAAAGTCTCAGTGGCTCAACCTGACCAGACATGACCCATTTTTACCCAAACTGAAAATGATATGTCGGTGGTTGGCCCCTCTAACTTTATCATTTACATGTGAAAGAAGGTAAACTTATGAAAAATAAGCTTTTTGATGACCAGCAAATAACAGGAGTGCATTGTACCTTGCTTCATTTCCGTCTCACCATACAGTGAATCATAAATGGCAGTTATTGGATGCAGAAACCCAGGGGGATTGAAGTGATATGGATGTAGCTGTAAGGCAAACAAATTTACAATACTTAAGAGATCAGGGGAAGTAAAAACAAAATATGAAATATATTAACACGACAAAAAATATAACCTTTGGGTGTTGTGTTAGAAGATTGGGCAAGGTCATGTTCTTCATAGTATGTAACTGGTCAACTAACCCAGGAATAATCAATTTTGAAACTGCATCTATTAGCCGAAGATCCTTTGTTGCATAACAGATAACTTTTAGTTTATACTCAACAACCAGAAGCTTGGCTTCACCTGTAGCTCCAAAAAAAAACAACTTATACTTCAGTAATGAAGCAAAGATATAAAAATTCTAGAAGAATTCACAGCATATAATATATAATACAGGTAGCCATTTCCACTCACTTACCAGGTGATGTTTTATTTCTCACAAGCCAAAGCCATAATATAAAATAAAAAGACAGCTTACAATAGAACAAGTTAAATGGGTTAAACTGGTTTCCATGTGTATATGTTAAGCACACAACCTTATAAACTTTAAATGAACTAAAAGGTCATTCTTAAAAACAACAAAGATATTTTGCAATCATATTGACACACTAACTATTTATCAAAAAGTTAAATTATTTGGACAAGCGGTGTTTCTTGTCGACCAAAGGCGACTTGACACATTTTGACCGGTTACCCAACCCACTTCGCGTAATTTGCCACCTCTAGTAGATTGGTTTTGGGTTAGATTTTAATCACCTTGATGATTTTAAGTTTTGGTTGCAGAAAATAGATTATTCTTCCTTTTGTCGGGGCAATCCTCTGTTTTATATTTTCATTGGTATTGGTCGTATGTACCAAAAATTTGGTCGGGTGCTAATTTCCGGAATGAGGTGTTACAGGAAAAGACAAAATTTTTCATTATTAATACATGCAATACCTGGAATATATTCAGCAACAGGGGCAGCAGGTTTTAAAGAAGCTCCTGAAGTAGCAAGCAAGATGCTTACTTGTATTTTATCTGCATTCTAAGTAGAAAATCTATCACAAAAAGGCAGATGAAGATATATCATTGAAATAATCAGACAATAGAAATATCGGAGATTAGAAAAACTGGGAAAAACCTCAAAGCAAGTGACATGAACACAACTTTACATAGCCGTATTTTAGTGTGAAATTACCTCTGCTGAATGAGATTTGATGTTATTATCTTCAGAGCAAAAGTGAGAGCACAATGACGTATTTGCATTAGACTCAGTTGGAAGATCCAATTCCCTGTTACGAATAATGACCGCATGTGGTGCCTCAGCTGCAGAATCACCAAGTGTTTCGAGAACATACGTTGTCTTAGAGTCTCTAAATTTAGCAACAACAGCCTCAGTTGCACGTATTAGCATGTCTTCTGCCCCTGAGGAAAAATAAGAAATTATTCATATGTTGTAACACATGCATTTTGACTCATTGATGCACAATATATATAATCATAACGCTAGATTTTATTCTTAGCTTTTGCCTTTTGGTGCCTATGGCGTACCAAGTCATCCTGAAAATGCTTTGGCAGATGCCTACTTGGCAGTCCAATGGGCAGGATGACATAGATCCTTATATAATAATCTAACATGAATGTTTCTTAGAAATTCAAATTCGCTCCCATATCAACGACGCATCATACCTGCTCAAAGAGTAGAACACTGCACCATCGCCTAAATACTTATCGATTTTCCAACTTTAAGATATCTTTTTACTGTTTCTAAAAGAAATGTTGTACATAGGAGTGTGTCAAAAGCCTTACCTCATCACAATCAAGGTTTTTAGTCTTCTCTTTCTATTGAGTGTTGCCTTCCTAAAAAAGTAACAACAAAAGTGCCCACTGTGCCCTCACGAAGTATGTATTTAGGCACACTTGAGGAGATCTGCCATGCTTAGGGGAGACTGAGAGGTGTGGAAGGTGAGGGCCCAAGTAAAGTAATCCAAAAAATTGTGGGTAGTGCATATGACACAGGTTAGCATACAAACAAAGAATAAATACCAATATGAAGATACAGAGACATGTACTCATAGAATCTTGATTGTGAAACAGTTCATATACCCCAAAAAGAATTAAACCAATTAAAATGTCTAATCATGATCACTCCCCTTCTACATTATCTTCTCCTATACCTTTGTCACTATCTTAATCACAAGATCCACACCTCATTCGTCAATTAGAAGAATCTTACTTGAAGATGCTGATGCATTTCTCTTAGTATGGTATCTTGGCTCATTAATACCGCTTACTTGCTACGCCAGCCCAAGTGAGCCCTCCGTCAACAAAAATGAGTCTTCTTGACATTCCTACTATCATACCGAGCCATAAGCTTTCGATACTAAGTCATTAAGCCTTTGTTGTTTTTATATGCTTCTTGTTTTTTGTGAATCCATTATGAAAAAGATAAGAACAAGTTAAAACTTGTAACAAGTTTAGGATTCATAATTTTTCCAATTTATGTATGTAACCTAAGGATACCTATTGAAATACACGCCAGTTTCTCTCACACTCGACAGATGCTACGATCTAAGCTTAAAATTTTGTAGCAAGTTGTTTGTAGAGTTAAAGCTGAGGTCCAAAACAATCCCATCATTCAGCTAACCATAAGATTAAATATTTTAAATAAGTATATGAGATAAAAATGTGTAAATTGGTTAGCATATAGTTCACTTGGAAGATTGTTCTTTCTTGATCGAACAAAGATTTGCATATCACAAAGAGCAAATTGCTTGTAGGGTATGCAACTAAGTTGTGAGCTGGTTTTGGTCCTCACAATTGGAACCACTCTATCAAGCATTTGTAAAACCTAGTAGCAACCTTATTATCAGCCTCCATGTTGAGTTATACAAGTTTGATGGGTTCCAAAACATTTGGTTGCATGTTTAATCAACGCTGAAATTAAGAGTTATTCGTCATAGATTATTCCAAAAAGATACGCATGTTTACTTTCATATGTTTAGAGCCTTCTTTATAGCCTCTTTTGTTATTCAAGAATCATATATGTATTCCATTGAAGGCTTTTGCTACCGTCAACATTTCTAAGTGCCTTTACCATAGCTGTCAAATTACATGACATATTATTCTACAAAATGTGCCCGTTAAGAAAATTTGAACCCCTCATTGCCTCAGTGCCTCTACCCTTTGAATGATTGCCACACTTGAAAAAAAATAAATAAGACAAATGGACTCTTTGAGAATCAAAACGAAGATGCTCAATGTTGTCATATGCATAGTGGGAAGCTAAATGAAGAACGTTCTAGAAGAACGAAATAGATAAGACAAACATGCACCTTATGAATCAAAACAAGCTGATCAATCATGGTATATGCATAGTGGGAAGCTAAAAGAAGTGTATGATGAGCGTTTTTGTAAATTCATTGGTTGAAAGATTACTACTTATTAGGTATATTAATGCTTCTTCATCATGCATATTGAGGACAAATAGTTTGATATGCTTAAGCTTTAGTTGAAGGAAAAAAAAAACTAATAGTGCTCTGAAAATGGATCCAACTTCATTATCATATTTGAATACTTCAAAATTCATGAGTAAATTGTTTTAAATTCAAGGGGAATGTTTGCACTTTACATGGAAAACTAGCTACTAGAGTAATCAACTGATAACTTTCCATGTGAAAATATCCTTTTTGGAAATGATCAGCAACACACAACAGAATGCTCCACATGCATTTACCAAGAAGTTCAAGTCGGTGTGCAGCCATGTTTTTAAGAAACAAACACAAACTTCAAATGTTTGATATGTATGCTATGTGTTACTAACAAACGATTATGGAGTTATGTGATTATCACACTCTATTACTTAAAGCAATAATCAACTACCCAGGAATACCTAAGAATTTTACAAAACATAGCCTACCAACATTACAACCATTGAACCATGTACAAAATATAACAAAAACAGCAATGTACCTTTCTGATCCTTCACAGAATAATTAACAGGCAGCTTGACTGGAAGCTCACAGTTCAATAAGCAACCTCTCTCCCAAACATACTTCTCAGGCTGTTCTTCATACACAACAGTAGTGACCGGCTCAACCACAGACTTCGACACAAAAAAGCGAAGCACTCCAGAACTTGGATCCACAACGGCTCCAACTAAATTTAGATTTCCTGATTGTAAAAGAGCTTTCCTCAATCTACTTGAGGCATCTATGGCATCTTGAGCAGATCTTTCAACAGTCGAGTTGGTGGCACCAACAATCAAAGCTCCAATTACCTCAAATCCCCGAGGTAACAATGCCCTACTATCATCTGCCACATATAATCCAACTAAAATCAACCACATTTGCAACTTAAACACCCTAACTTTGCAATCCCCTCCCAAATTTCTAGGTCACGACCTAGAGAAACACGTTAACTCAATGTCATGGTAAGATCAATGATATAAGTAATCGAATGAATAATATTACACTAAATTCAACTCAAATCGCATATATTCGGGAATGTACTGTCAATCTTTTGATGGTAGTATTCGTTCGATCATATCAATTTCATGAATGGAGTTAGAATTCCTTAGGTTTCACAACGACATATTGAGTGAAAGAATCAATGAAACAAAATTGGAGGTTAAATTAGGGTTTTACCTGATTCTTTGGAGAAATCTGGGGAGAGAGGATCTGATTGAAGAGTATGAATGCATCTGAGAGTTGAGACGACGGTGAAGCTTGGCAGATAAGGGGAACCGATCAACCATTGTATGCCGGAATCTGGTTTTCCGATCAACTGAAGCTTGCGACATAGGATTCGTATGGTTGTCGTATTCGTGTTTGAATCATCGGCCATTGTATTCGAGAACAGGGGTTCTGCAGGAGATTGACCGCGTTGACTGTGGCGTGATGATTTATGCCAAGGTTTATGAAATAAGAATGAACCGTCTCTGGTGTTGGAGCGGAGGTGGGGCTGCAAACGAACCGAACGAACACGAACAAGGTCTTTTTCGTGTTCGTTTATTAAGAAATAAACATGTTCACGAACTGTTCATGAACACTTACCGAACGGGTTTTCTTGTTCGTGTTCGTTTATTAAGGAAATGAACAGTTCATGAACTGTTCACGAACACCTACCGAACGTAAACGAACACAAACAAAATCAAACAAAACAAACAAATGTTCATGAACATGACGAACACAAAGAAGTCTATGAACACAAACGAATACAAATGATCACATATTTATTTTAGAAATAAAATCAACATTTTAATCACAAAATTTACAAAAAATAAATAAACATGTAACATAAATAACCAAAAACACTTGACATACTTGTCATAAAAATAACTAACCCAAAAATTAAAAACATAATCAAACATATTAACGAACATAAACGAACACATTATCGAACGTTCACGAAAGAACATTAACGAACATAAACGAACACATTATCGAACGTTCACGAACATAAACGAACGAACATGGCTTGTGTTAGTGTTCGTTCGTTTAACTAAACGAACGAAATTTTCTTGTTCGTGTTCATTCATTTACTAAAAGAACGAACATAAACGAATTTCCCGCCGAATAGTTCACGAACTGTTCGCTGAACGTTCAGTTCGTTTGCAGCCTTAAGCGGAGGACATAAACCCGTAAAAAAATAACCTTAGTGGTTGTAGAACTATTTGTTACGAATTATCGGGTTTAAAATTTTGTATAACTAAAAGATCAAACTAGTTATGTAGTTAATTTATTCAAATAATTAACTAAAATTAATATTTCAATGAAATAAACCTAGTAAATTCAAAGCCAAAACAAAATAAGTTAGTGGCAAGGATCGAACCCACGTATCCCAACTTACAATGAGCTGTGGGCTACAATGAGCTAACTAGTGGGCTAGTCAACGTTATGATTTTAACTTTTAAGTAACGGTATTTATTTAAGTAACACGTAGAATAAATAAATATATAACCTACCATCTTATCTAATTGACTAATTGTAGTATAATAATTTTTTTTTTGTAATAATAATATCCTTTTTAATAATATTTTTAATATGCTTGTTTTTAACTTCATGTTCTTATGATTATTCTTCATTTATCTATGATATATTATAATACACATAAGAAGGAAAAAAATAATTTTAACAAAAAGCTTAAGACTTTAAGTAATTACAAGTGTCAAGATATATTATACAATCTTTTAAAGCTAAACCAAATGTTGTTTTTTTAACTTTTTAGTTTGTGTCAGAGCATTCACAGTAGGTTTTTCATTTTGATGTGAGTGTGTACTTAATATTATGAGGGATTGTCGTAAATGGTTGTAAGTGGTTGTGAGATAATGAGAGAAAAAATTTATGGGGTTTGTACCATGATTCCCTATATTTGAAGAAACACGGTACAACCCACATAAATTTTTTAATATTTTTAAAAGTGGCTGTGAGTGAAGTAGAGAGAAAATATAATGATATAGATATAAAAATGTATTATTTAATTCAAAAAAGGAATAAAAAAATGATGTTTTAGTATAAATATAAGGATGGGAAAGCTAGTGTGAATGCTCTCACATCGATGGTTGGCGCAAGATTCATAGATCAAATCACTATAAATAGAGAAGTCTTCTTACTTGAGAAAATTAAACCATTCATGTCTTTCACGCCCTTTTTGTTAAGTTGGGTAAGTTGTGTAAATGCACGTTTATCATTGAAGTTTTGTAGAATCCTATGTATGGCTTATGTAGTAACTTGAAACCATTTAACTAATGAAAAACCTATTGTAACTATCACGGTTTAACATATAAACTACCTTATAAAGATTGTTACAATTTGAGGAACAAATTGTGCCTTGCAGGGCCTAAAAATCATTATAATACGAGAGCGGCAAGGGCAAAGAACTATAGAGTTGCTAGTTGCAAATTCAAATGTAATATGTGTGCTTTTTTCATATGATTTTCATGATAAATAACACATTAAATTAGAAAAAAGTGTGTTTTGTTAGTCCTAATTTATTTGAACACCATTCAAGAAAACACTTATCTTAAACCGTTTATGATAAACACTATAGATGTCTAGATATTAGCTTGTCATTTTGGGTTCATTTTTGCAAACCCTCATGGTTGGTTGATGGCAACATATTTGCATTAACACTTGAAAGTGCCTCTAGTGCATGAGATTCTAAAATTATTAAATGAAAAGGCAATCCCACAAAAGCATGCCCATATTTAATATTTCAACCATATCGTCGACGACAGTGATCTCTTTTATTATTGTTCAAAGTTTAAACTTTTTTTTTGAAAGACCAACAAAAATTTTATTAAAAATAAAACCTAAGTAACAGATAGTTAATTAGACATATTACAGAAAAAATACAGTTATTAATCACCCAAGCAAACTAAATCAAAGTTACACCACATTTCTCATGTAAGACCAACAACTTTCGCCCGATTTTTCAACCATAAGTAACCAATAGATTTTATCTCTTCCTTTATCTTAGGAAATTTGTTTGCTTGTTTCCGAAAACCCACTCATTTCGACACCTCCAAATAACCCAAATAGTCGTTTGAGTCACTAAGAACACCGCCTTCCTCCACTTTTTGGAGCCTCTGTTTCGGTTATAAAAGGTTGCAAGATCCTTGAGTTCCAAAACATATATCGGATTTACCCTACACCAGTGCGAGATGAAATCCCAAACCTAAGCCGCAAGACTGCGTGTAGCAAAAAGATGCAAGGCAGACTCTACTCCTTTATCACACATCCTACACCGAAGATTCGGAATAACCACATTTCTTCTAGCCAAGTCCGTGGTTGTGGGAAGTTTATCTTGAATAAGCCTCCAAAATAGAAAATTCACCTTCATAGGCGCCCATTTGTTCCACTCAAAACTCAGGTGAAGATTTGAGAATAATAAGCTTTGCGCCTTGTCTTTAATACTTCGAACAAAAAATTCATCCGACCCATCTAGAACCCAACTTCAGCGATCCTCCCTTGCGCCAAAGTCGTAACTTAGAATATTGTTCGTGAGCATGCTGAGTTCAGCTTGTTCGGCAGGAGACGAAGGTGATCGAGCCCAGGAAAAAGACAGAACCAAGGCACCCCCGTTTAACCCAACTCGGTCCGAAATCAATGTAGTTTTCACTCTCTCCAACTCATATAAATATGGATATTTAAGCTCGAGCGGATCATTATAAAGCCATCTATCTTTCTAGAAAAACATCTCTTTACTACAACCCGGGTACCCGCGAAATAGTATTGATAACTCGATACCCACTTTTGGAAGTCTAGAAAAACATCTCTTTACTACAACCCGGGTACCCGCGAAATAGTATTGATAACTCGATACCCACTTTTTGGAATTCAAACAAAATATTATGTATCTGTTTCCACTGGCCCGGTAACGAGAGTCTTGCCGGTATAAAACGCCATGCCCTTGACGTGTGATGTATATTCCATATTACTTTCCTCCACAAACTATTCCTCTCGACTTTAAATCGCCACCACCATTTGACCAACATCGCCAAATTCGCCATCCGGAGTGACCCAAAACCCATAAGCCCATATTCTTTAGGGGTCAAAAATTATTCCATGCGACCCATTTCATTTTTTCCTTGTCCGGAGACGAACCCCAAAGAAAATCTCTACGCAACTTTTCCATCACATTAATCACACAAATTATTGCTTTATATAACGAAAAATAATACATAGGAAGCGCATTTAGAACCGATTTAATCAAAGTGATACGACCCCAAAATATAATGTATTAGCTTTCCACACCGATAGCCTTTTTTAAAAAATCTCCACCACCGTATCCCAATTTTTGACTAAATTCATATTGGCTCCAACTTGTAAACCATGATACTTAAAAGGCAAAGACCCTCTCATACACACCATCACATTCGCCAACAGCTGTATGTTTGTATCCTCCACTGCAACTCCATAAAGATTGCTTTTTTTGAGGTTAACTCGAAGCCCCGAAACAAAACAAAAGCATCGAAGTAACCGTTTCAAATTAAGCACATTTGGAAGGACCATTCACCCAACAAAATAACGTCGTCTGCATAAATAAAATGTGAGATGGATGGGCCATTAGGGGAGATAGAAATACCTTTAAAAATATCCAACGAGCATGCCTTCTTCATACGGTCAATGCTTCCATGGCGAGGACAAAGAGAAACGGAGACAACGGGTCGCCTTGCCTCAATCCCCTCGAACAAGAGAATTCTTGAGTCGGTGAACCGTTTACTAAAACTGAAGCCCTTCCCGACGTCACGATAGATAACACCCACTTTCGCCACTTTAGAGGGAAATTCATTTGAGTAAGTATAGAGTCAAGAAACTCTCAACTTAAAGAATCATATGCTTTCTCAATATCAATATTGAATATCAATCCTTCTTTCTTGTTGCGTTTTAACTATGGGATGATCTCGTTAAGCATTATTACCCCGTCCAAGTTGCTCCTATTAGCTAAGAAGGCCATTTGCTCCTCCGACACAAGCTTTTGTATAACCGGCTTAAGACGATTAACGAGCACTTTAGAAACGATCTTGTTTATACAACCAACTAAGCTAATCGGGCGGTAGTCGTGAAGCCCACCTGGATCATTTCTTTTTGGAATGAGAGCTATGAAGGCGGACGTGCACCCACCACTTAATTGTTCGTGTAAAAAGAAACGTTGGAACATGTTAAGGAAGTCGCCTTGCAATTTATCCCAATATTTCTGAATAAACTTTAGATTAATACCATCCGGACCCAGGGCTCGGTCACCCTCACACTCCCAAACCGCCCTTTTAATTTACACTAATGTAAACGGATCCATCAGGTCATCAGCTTACTACTCAGAAATTGTAGAAAGAAAAAGGCATAAAAGTGAAGGTCTATTGACAATCGGTTCAGTGAATTTCCCTGCAAAAAAATAAAATATATGCTTCTTAACCAACAGCGGCGACGTTACCCACTCACCATATATATGCGGACCATGGATGAGATTGTTACTAGTATTAGCATTGACCACACCATGAAAGAACAATGTATTCTCATCTCCTTTGGTTAACCAATGGACCCGAGATTTTTGCTTAAGATCCATATTTTTTATTTTTTTCAACCTCCGCAATATAATTTTTACAGTCAGCCCTATCTTCTAGTTCTGTAGCATTCAATATTCTCTGTTCAGCCAATAACTCTAATTCTTCCAGCTTTTTCATTCTCCCGTTATAAATATCATTCATTATCACCTTACGATTATTAACCCACTCCTTCAACCGCCTCTTGACCCATTTCAGCTTACCATCAAGTGCCAAATCAGTCGGACCATCGAAGTTGAAGCCTGCCAACAACTGATTTACATATTCGTTTGCCCTGGGTATTTCAAGCCAAGAATTGAACAAACAAACCAGTATCTTTCTGTAATCTGTTTGTACCATAGAGAGGAGGATAGGACAATGATCAGAAACAAGATTAGATAAGGCAACGTTGAAGCCAATGGCCATTGAAGAAGTGTGCATTCAGACAAATACATTGTGAATTTAGTTTCTCGTCAGGCCTTCGGACATCATTAAAGTCCCCGAGTAGAACCCACATACCCGAGATTGAGTTCTTCATCTGCAATAATTCGGTCCATAGTCGGCGCCTAGCGATCAGGTCATTTGGGGCATAGATGTTCACAATGTTAAGGGTTTCCCCGGACATTCTAATCTGACCCGACACCACCAATTAATAACGATTTTTAATAACCCCGTTTTGAATAAATACCGTGGGATCCCAGATAGATATAATACCCCCTGAACTACCAGTAGCTTTCACATCCTCAAAAACCAACACGGTTCTACCCCAAAACCTACTTAACATGAATTCAATATTACCTGAAAACTTCATTTCTTGAATTGCTACAAAATGAGCTCCGTGCGTGGTTTTAAGACCTCTGACCCATTCCGCCTTCCATGTGTCCCCGACTCCCCTCAGATTCACTGACAAATAATTCATGGGTAACCATTATGGCACCTTCATCACCAATTAAAGCTTCCATCAGATCGCAAGCTCTCTCCAGTCATCATCGATTTCGTTGACCCAAACAGAAAACGAACGTCCTTCCCAAGTGACCACAACTTCTTCTTGAATCCTATTCCCCAAACTGGTAAGAACACAACATTTGGAGTCGTAGTTCTCAAAGGACGCCCAGGAAAAATCCGAACCCCGAATCACCTTACCGAATAGGTTCGCCACTTCATCAAAAAAACCTTCTTCTCTAAGCTGTAATGGAGCTCCGGAGATAAACTCGGTCATATGAAAGGTCCTGTCCTTGCCAAGGATTTACATTGGAGAACAACCCTTTCCACAAATCCGATTTCACCCTGGAGAACTCATGGGCTTCCTTTTTTTCTTTGAAGATGATAAGCAACTTCAATCCTCCTATGTAACTGATCGTGAGTGTTCTTCTAATCTCTCAACGCCTCCGCTATTACCGACCGCATCCTACAATGACTCGGGAACAATGCCATCTTGCCCTTATACTCGAACCTCTTCCTGTTATCACGATCTTTAGTCGACGGAGGATTTTGTTCGAACCTCCTATGAGCTTTATCGAACTTAGCCGGAAACACCGTCAATTTTGCATCATAAATTGTGACCCTATATATTAATCCCTTGTAACAACTGCTCCATGTTCACCACCCCTTCGATTCTAACGAAGCCAAAATAGTTACCCCTCGAATCCTTCTTTTTGGCGACGTACGCATCTTTTACGACCCCGTGTGGCATGAAAGCTCTCCATAAAAGTGAGTTATGCTGTATACCAATAGGTAGTTATGTTCAAAGTTTAAACTAGGCTTCCGATGTAAGTTCTGTATTTAATAGTCCTACGTAACTTATTAAAAGTTCAAAACACGGTTTCGTAATAATCGTTGTTACTCACACCTGTGCATCAGACATTTAGAATATTTTCAAGATTGGGAAATCTATTAACATTTTTGTTATTATGTAAAGCATTGCTCGTGTCGCCTTGAGGGGTTAAATTTGACCAATGGGAACAAGAATGGATAACATGAACTATGCTGGTTAGTGACAATGAGTGTCGGAAATTATAAGAGTCGGTTGTATATCGCTAACTAAACTTTTTTTTGTCAAGGTCTGGTTCGTGTCGGGTCAGATCACATGACAAAACTATAAAAAGCCAAATTAAAACAATAAATATGATAATTGATCTACCAACATGTTTTAAGTTTTGAACTACCGTTAACATTTAACACTAATTACGAGCGTAAACGGGTCAATGCCGGCTCGTTAGCCGCTCAGGATTAGCTAGTTAAAGGTTGGCTTTAAACGAGCTCGAGCTCATATTATGGCTCATATAATAAACAAGCTCGAGTCGGAGATTCACATAAGAGCCCCATCCGATCGCGAGTCTAAACAAGCCTTTTTATTTATATAATTTTAATTTAATTCATTAAATATATATTTAAATAAATACTTGTTAATCCAAACTATTACTTATTATTGGCCAATAATAATCTATAATATTAATTTGGCCGGTAACAGTCCATACTTTTAATCTATTACCAACAACAATTATAGTAGCATAATTATCATAGATTCACACTCGGTTTGCATTTATTTTCCATTCGATTTTACTTATATGTTATTTCATTTAATTCTTAATTATTATTGAAAGTAAAATCAAATGCAAATAAAGCATAAATATTAGATTATTATGTTGGTGGGTCTGCCATTGGTAATAAAATTAAAAGTTGGAACTGTTACTAGTCAATTTAATAGTATTGATTATTATCGGTCAATAAGTAATAATTTGGATTACTAAAATCCGATTTGTCTTATATATAATTATGATAAAAATATTGAATAACAATCAAGGGAGCCTAAATCGGGCTCGAATTTGAAAAATTTATCATTATCTGAGCTTGAGTCTTAAAAATAAAGCTCTACACGAGCAAAGCTCGTGCTCGAGTTTTTTTAAGGCAAAATGATTCGAGCAAGAGTCTAGACGATCTTAGGCTCGGTTTGACTTGTCTACACCCTATTTTAACACTCATAGTAACATTCAAATAATCAAATATACAACAAATATTCAACTATTAAATCAGATAATTTAATCTCTGAATCTACTGTCGAGTTTTTTAAGGCAAAATGATTCCAGCAAGAGTCTAGACGATCTCAGACTCGGCTTGACTTGTCTACACCCCAATTTAACACTCATAGTAACATTCAAATAATCAAATGTACAACAAATATTCAACTATTAAATCAGATAATTTAATCTATGAATCTCCTGGTCAACAATCTAGAAACTAATTTATCAAATAAACATTTAATAAGGTCAATGAATTTGTTTTCAATGTGTTATTAGGGTAAGATATGATTTTGTATAAGTTAATTATTGGTTAATTGGGTTTAATTAAATAATATTAACAAGTCAGTAAATAAATGAGTTACAAGTTTAATTAACTAAGACTTGAGTTATCAAAAATAGTTTTTTAGTTGAACTTCACATCCAATTAATTGTTATGTATTTGTTAATATATTATTATGGTTGTTTTTAAATTTATTTGGGATCGTTGTCTACATTTCTTTTTAGTCAGTCTCAAAATTTTATGAGGATCAATGACAAAATTTAATAGGGGTCTGTCGGGATTTGATCATATATATACCATTAGAAAAAGAAAATTCATGGGTTCGAGCTACCCCGCCCGTAAAAGCTAGGTACGTCAATGTTACTGGTATACCATCAACATAAACATGCACATTTATACATATTTAGATGTTAAAGTTGTGTTGTTTTTTATTGAAATAGTATGATGGAAATGCTTTTATCTGTTGATTATGCGGTTTCTAACATGACACTCACTGAGTTGGGGTAAACAAAACTTGTAGATTTTGCAATTTGTCCATGTTTATGGAACATGCAGCTACCTTTTTTTGTTGCAAGGTATGATCCACATTAAGGACCATCCAAATAGCTCGCGGCTCGTAGCTCACTCGAAGCTCGCTAGGAAAAAGCTCGAAAAAAGCTCGCTCGAAATGGCTCGGTTTAAACTGAACCGAACCGAGCCGACTCAGTATAAAACGAGCTGAACTCGGCTCGGTTCGTAACGAGCCGAGCCGGCTCGGTTTAGCTCGCTTGTTAGCTCGGCTTGGTATGGCTCGGATTATTTTACTTGTAATATATATATTGTTATGTATATAACATATATCATTGCATTTACTTATTTGTTAAGAATATAATATATTTTTTAACTAATCTTTTTATCAAAATATTAAACTATAATGTTTGTTTTGAAATGTTTCATGTGATGCTTATATATTTTATATATTAGAATAAATTATACAAACATACTTTTAATTTATTTACTAAAAATATACTACTGGTTGTATGTGTGTTATGAGTTTTATTCGTTCAATTTAGATAATGATGAAGTTATTTGTATTTTGTTAAAGTTGAACTTAGTTTCTTTAAACTAATTCATATTTTGTGAAACTTGTTATAAACCGGTAATGTTTTATGTAGTATTTTAAATTTATTTTGCATTTGATTTTTTTAATTGTGTTTATGAAATTAAAACCGAGCCAAAACGAACCGAGCCGAGCTCGAGCCCAGATTTCTAGCTCGGTTTTAAAACCGAACCGAGCCGAGTTGGCTCGGTTTAAATTCGAGCCGAGTTCGAGCTTGCCCTGGCTCGGCTCGGTTCGGCTCGTGAACAGCCCTATCCACATTTTGTATTGTATTTACTTATTCAGTTATTCTTGATGAAAGTTTTTAGATAATTATGTTAAGAGGTCAGTCGTTTATGTACTAGCTTTATCGTTTATGGTGCTTTTAAGATGAGAATCGATAGATATCTTCATGTTAAATAGAAGTCAAATAGTATGGTGTTCTTAGTATTTGTAACGTCCGACTCCAAAAAATTACACTAATTTTTAAGAAATACAATTTTATAGACTGTAATTGATCCCATTACTTACCAAGTATTGTGTTGACTTGAATGTAATATACTTGATTTTCCATATAAAGATCAAAATATGACAAGACCTGTTTGAGGATTATGAGCATAACGGCGTAAAAAAGAAGTCTCGTTAACATCTGTCGCATCGTGGAGACCAATCAACTGGTTGTTTATTATTTTGTCACCATATTATTTCAACTTATTATGATCTTAAAGTCGCATTAGTGATTATGGTGCTGTTTGTTTTTTCTGCAGGAAAATGTCTGCAGTCTGCGGACCACATCTGCAGACATCTATAGGAGAAGAGGTGGACCAAACGTCTGCAGTCTGCAAGAAAAAGACTGTTTGTTTTTTAATAGAAAACAAATATCAGAATCAGTTACGAAACTTGAATGTGTATTTGAAAATAAACTTGCCAATCATTCGATATGCAAGCCCACAACCCGAATCTCAGCGGACTCGACAATTACGGGTCGGATCTAAATCACCCCAATATACAAATCTTCAATGGATCTACACATACTCCATCGTCTGTTTTCTTGCTCAAAAAGAAGGTGAAGAACATTCAAAACCCCCAATTATCCCTCAATCCACCATTTTTCCATTTCGATTTTCATCTCAAATACGATAAATCCATCATGGGTCGAGGAACCCCCGGCGGTTTGAACCGGCAAAACAACTCCAGTGACCGGAAGAACGACGATGACAAAAAGGAGAAGAAGTTCAAACCGGCGGCACTAGCGGCTCGAGTCGACCGGAAACAACGTAAGCAAAAGGGCCCAGAAGCAAGTGCTCGATTACAGACGGTGACACCACATTCAAAGTGTAGGTTGAGGTTCTTGAAGCTCGAACGAATCAAGGATTATTTGTTGACGTAGGAAGAATTTGTGGCGAATCAGGAGAGATTGAAGCCATTGTTGGTGGGTGCGGAGGAAACGATGGAGGAATGAGGGGTTTGATGTGGTGGCGGTGGTGTTGATGTTGTGAGAAGAGGTTAGAAGATTGCAGAAGTGAATGGTCCATGTCTGCCTCATGCAGACCTCAGGAAGACTTTTTTTAATGAATGGTCTTCCGAAAAACAAACAGTCTGCAGACTTTAACGTCTGCGCGTGGTCTGCGTGGTGCAGACAAAAGAGGTCAGGAAGTACTTCTGATAAAAAACAAACAGCACCTATGTGATTATGGTGGAAGGATGATACTATCTTTTTAAGTTGACTTAGATTTTATATATGTTTAATTAATTAAACTCATCAACTAATATATTTTATCTTCATAATATGCCTAAATAAATATGGACAAAACCTTTTATGGGTATTTATAGTTCAATTTGCTACGAAATTTGAAAATCCAAATACTTCAAATGTACATCTTCTATGACAATAAATAATTTTCATCAATCGCACCACCGATCAATATTTGAAACTAAATCAGAAAGGGTCTAAAAAATATATAAACACTTTATGAAATAGAATTAAAACCTACCAATAGTATCTTACATGGATAGATACTGTTCAATTTGAGCTCTTCTCAATGTTGATTTGCGGTTGGATTACAATTTGTCAATTAGTTAACCTACATTTGCCACAAATTATGCAATTATACGTGGGCAAATCCATGTGCAAAATCTTCAAAATGGTCAAATGTGTATACTTTCAAATTAAGTATGATGTGAAGACATCTATGCAAGCCCATGTGCAATTGAAAGAATAACTATTGGTGGAGAGTGACTGCCATGTGGCATCAATAAGTGAATAACACGTGTATAATGCAGATGAATTTGGTGCCATGTCACTATCATCACCTTACCAATCACCATTTATATTGACCCACAATCCCAACCCATCAACTAACATGGCTCGACCTTTTTTTCATGAGTTAATGCTCAATTGGAAAACGATGTCCACCTTTTGAAATATCAAGTCATCGGTTACAATAATAGCTTACAATGACAAGTATCCGGTTACATAATCACTAGAGAACGAAAGCCGAAAGTTGTTAGTTTAAAACAATATAATTGAAATCAATCCAGCTGTGTTTTCATCAAAGGTTACAATTGATTCATTCATCCAAAACCAATGGCCAAGATTAACTTGCTAGATAATCGGATTGAAAGGTTGCTCTTGAGTGAACATCCGTGTGATGGATGACGGGTGGTAGTCATCACACATGTCTGTGGGGCTCAAAGGCTCGTCAAAGTAAACAAGTATCATTTACCGACTTTAGTAACGCCAAGCATCATGCCGCCGTTGTTAAATTTCACCCATGAGAACGAAGTTACGCTGATGTCTAACAACATTAACGTCTCTTGAAATTTTGTTACTGAATTTTACCATAAAAAGAAATGAGAGGAGCAAAATGGTTGTTAAAAGGGTCCATAAACTTTTGATCCATAAGGGAAATGCATGTGCCCTTGTCTAAAGGGATAATGACACTACTTTATCACATGTGTCATAATCACAAATGGTTGAATTTTATCACACACTAAAACCTCCTTAATCAATGCTTTTCTTAATTAATGTATTAAAGCAGAATGATTTACAGCTAATCAACAAGATTCATTTTGAAGGCAATATTTTTAAAATACTATTTAATAGAAAGTCTATTGGGTATGATAAGGGGGACGACTTCAGTATTGAATAATTAAACTTCCTTAATGTTGATTAAACATGTAATTTAATTATACTTATTTCTTTAAAATACAGTTATCACATAATGACGACATTTTTTGGTGTAAAGAAGATTTTGAAATTAGCTTTTCTGTATATATTGAAAAAATTGCGTATTATTGTCCTTTTACAAGAAAAAAGATCAATTTTGCTTGGTGTGTAGTTTTAAATATGAATTTTAGTACCAGTTTGGCATAATATTATTTCTAATAAACATTATAAGAAGCCATTGCATATATATCATTCTAATTGTAAAATCAGATATTTTTTAAATTATGTTTAAAAGAACATTATACATTATGCATTAAAAACTTATGCTTTGAGGAAATCTATACATTTACATGTTTAGATGGACTATACCTTTTCCTTTTAATATAATTGTAAATCGCCTACTAACTTTTCCTGTAAAATTGATGAGTTTAAGTAGTTTCTTTACTACTAAAGCCTATTCATGCTAAAGCGACAAATTTAGAGTCGTAAACGAACTGATGTTTACCTATTAGAGAAACTTATGATTAAAACTATGTTTATCTTTTACATATTAGACGACATGAATCATATTTTTTATTTGTTTAGTTGGATGAACGATTATGGACACTCATCTTGTCGTTTTGTTACATTCTTTGAAGGTTTTGAAATTAATCTGTTTGATATTTTCTTTTTACATTTGTTCATGTGTTGGCTGTCCTGAAATATTTATTTGTATGTATATATGTATAATGTTGTTAACGAAATGCTTATACTCAAACAAACAAATATAAACGCACATGCATATGAAAACGAATAATGTGTATATTAAGTTGACTATATATTATGGATAATATATAAAACAGTTTTGTTTGTTTATTTTCATGCTTTGTCATAAACATATGGACATGAGCAAATTTATTTTTCAGACTACGAACACGTAGATGAAAGTTATTTCATACTCATAGTGTTTAAACGATTTGAGATGCTTCTAAGCTACTCAAAATTGACTTGTTAAAATTAAATCATGTCGCGCTCAAATGAGCTTGATCCCTAACTTCGTATATCTAGCTTGAGCATTCTAGCAGGCAACGAGTTTTTCGTTTGTATAATTTTTATTTATTTATGAAATATATATTTGTATAATCATTATTGAAATATATATTTATATAATCATTATTATTATATATAAATATGATAAGATAATTAGATAATATATGGTATGCTATATATAACAACTATAATTAAATATATATATATATATATATACATATAATTAAATAATTGATAAATAATAAACCGGACGAGCCGATTCGAGCTCAAAACATTACTCATGAACTGAGTAGGAGTTTTTGAAATAAAACTATAATTAAACGGCCCGAGCTCAAACTTTCTTAAATGACAAAGAGTGTCACTAATCTTTCAAGCCGACCGAACCGTAAACATTTGAAATGTGAAACCGGTCGTGTAATTCTGACTCGCCTTTTACAAGTTTATACATTTGTGGGTGGAGGATTCGTTTACTTAAAATTTTCATGTGGCCCCCGGGAGTGCTTTTTTAGAAAACCAAAAAGGATTATATTTAAAATTGATGGTCAAAATTTAGTTGACTCTTATCCTTTTTGTTGCAACGAGTTTTTAAATTCGCGCGATGCTGTGGAATTTTACTATCAAACTAAAATCCTAAGCTAAACATAGTCAGTGCGTAACGGCGTCGATCGCACGCAACAACAGGTTTTGCGAACTTTGTTACACGCGTTGCCATGGTGCATTACGCATTGGAGCTTCAAACATAAATAGAAAACAATATTATACCCCGCACGTTGCGGCGTAATAATTTTTAAAAAGAAGTTTACTGAGAAAAATATTTAAAAAAAAGCCAAAAAAAAAAACTAAAAGAAAAAAATAGATGTTAGCCTAAAGGTTCGAACCCAAACATCAAACTTAATCCATATAACTCAATCCACTTAAACTAAACAAAACTTTGTGTTTGGCGTACAAACATACAATATATATACATGTAATAAATATAGAAAAAAACAAAAAGACACCGACATTACTAAATGAGTACTTAATTTTTTTTTTAACTGCGCGTTGCAGCGGAGACATACGCCAGTGAAAAAAATTTAACATTGAAACATTGATGCAAACCCGCACAGTGAAGGGAACGTTGATAATAAACGTAAATTAAATGTAAAAAGGTATTTGATTTGCGTTACCAAACGATAATAAAGTTAAATATTATGTTTTCTTATAGAATAGTGTTACCCGCAAGTTACGACGTCTTAAATTGCGAAAAAAAATCAATTTTTTTATTATTTATATAAAGGAAGAATAAATTTTACTTAAATTCACATGTCACCCAAATACGTTAAATCAACATTTTCGATGTATTGTACTAAAAAGCAAAACCGATACGAAAAACGTCAAAACGTTGACCTATAGTTTTTTTAATCAATTGACATGCGAATTCGTATGCACATTGTGATGATGGCATTGACGTCATTAAGCATGTAAAAGAAACACATGAAGTTACGCCGTCACTGTTTTAAAGTCTAAAACATAAACAAAACCCAGTATTATGTCTAGCCCATTAAGATTTAGTAATTAAGAAAAGGGAATTTAAATTGGAAAAAAGTATTAAAAATGTAAAAAAAAACAGCAAAAAACCCAAAAGTAAAAGAAATGTATACAACAGGAATCGAACCTGCAACCTACGTTAAAAGCAAATGCTTTAACCAACTGAAGCGACAACATCTGTATGTTATGGATTATATGTAAAGTAATTATAGGGAGGCGAAGTCGGTGGCTTTCGCCACCGTTAGTAATGAGATCTATATAATGATAAAGATCAATTGATGTTTATGGTATTTTTTTTATTATAAATATTATCAAATTATAATCACTCCATTTAGATTCGGATTCGGATAGTGGCTTGAAGATTTTCGGATATTGAGATATCCGAATATTTTTATAAAACATATTAAATAATACATATTAACTAGAAATTTGGGATATTTTATAAGAAATTTGGATATTCAAAAGTTTTGTTAATAAACCTATTAAATTTTTATAGAAATAGTTAAATAATAAATATTTTTTAAGAATTCGGATATCCGAATCCGAATTTGAAATTTCGAATCGGATTCGGATATTAAAATTCAATATCCGAAATTTTTGGATATCCTATTTTAAACATTCATGCGTACAAGTTACGATTAGAGTTATATGTCCTCATTGCAATAGAGACAAGCTTGTTACTTTTTGCTTTGATTTAACACAATATTTAAATGATTATCTCAGAATTAAATTAGGAAGATTAATTTACATGTATGTAATCCCATGGATTAAGCTTAGGTTTTATGTCTAAACCGCCTCAAACCGTCATCCCAAACTGCATAACCATCAAATTGTCAAAACGGGACTGTCGAACCGTTGGCCGATTTGGTTTGCATTTATACAAACCCATCAAACCATCAGTTTGCACAAAAATCCCAACCAAACTAGACCATGAACATCCCTAAAACTAATCGAGCTTGGCTTGAGCTTGTTGTATTATTGGATTGCAAATTGCCCTGAAAGTATTTTGTGAGTATATAAAGTTTTTAATCGACTAAGACAAAAAAAAACAAAAAAAAAATTTCAAATAACAACCTTGTATTCTAATTTTGTGAAAATTCTTGTAACAAACCAGATGAAATTATTCTTATATATATATGAGTTGAACTATTGCAACAAATCATTGCTAGTCATCATGAAAACAATATGAGCATTGATGGTTATAACATTCACATATGATAGTTACACAAATAAAAGCTTCTATGTTACTACTGATGTTACTATTGAATACTTGCCCATCATCGGTACCTTAGTTGTTGCTGATCATTCTTACAATTGATGCTTTGATTCTTACTAATGATGAGTTCCTACTGATAATCAAGTATTATCGATGCTTCATTTCCATTGATCCCCAAAGGTGTACCGATGATTTTCCGATACTATTAATACTCGGGTACTATTGATGGTCAGTTAATACTAATGCCCCAGTTACGACTGACGATCGAAGTTGCTACCGATTGTAGTTTTCTAATGATGATGAGTAGCAACTTACTATGATAATATCAGTTTTCTAATATGTCCCTTGGACCCACAAGGGACTATCGCCTCTTGGACCTGCTACCGGGGGGCAGGGGCGATGCTCTCGGATTCTCGTGGTCTTCGCCCCCTTGAACTAACAAGGTTCTTTTGCTCTAGAAGTTAGAATTTCTTGAGTGAGTGCGCAATAAACCTCCTAACTCATATAAATGTTAATTCTATTTTTTTATTTGATCTTACCAAATATAATCCTACTAAATGACCTTTATGAGCGATAAACATTAAAATAACCAATAACTTTTAGACGAGCTCGAGCTCAAGCTCGACTCATTTACATTGCTACTCGCATGTTTATCTCTACTTCGTGGTGCCATTAAACTTAAATGAATAAAAACACACCGGCCTATACCATGTTCATTTACAACCTAGGAACAATCAAAATGGGGGTAACATTCTTTTATATAGCCAAGTGTAGAAATACACACACCTAAAATGTCAAATGTCAATATAATGTGTCTAACAAGAATATCAAGAAATAAAATCATTGTCAAAACAAGTTTTACACTTTTAACATCAAGTGACTTAAATTTTCTCATTTGAAATAAAGAAAACTAGGTCTACTTTGTCAAAATTACTTTTTTTTATGAAGTAGCTTGATCCAAAATGTAACATCAAATAACTATGATACGGTTTTAAAACAACGAAGTTGTTTTGTACGGAATATAATAACGAATTTTGAAGACGTAGGGTTTCAGATCCTGACGCAAACCCGTACCCGGCCCCAATAAATACAATCGAAATCCGAACACCCGACTCATGGAAATAAGTGACACGTGTCTTACATCCAGAAGAGCATAATTATCACCAATCCTGATATTGATTGAACACACTCTCAAGCGCATGAGGGATAAGACCCAATGATATAACAAATTCTTTGGGACCACTCTGAAAATATACATTATGGATTGCTATAAATACAAAGTAAAGGAGAACGATATTCACGTATACAACACACACCCTGAAACTCTCTCTCCTTTATCCCTAACCCCACATCTATATTTTCAATTACTTATTTTTACGCCGGAGGGTTGTTACAGGGAGACTTCCCTCTCTGTGACGGCTTAACTGGTGTTGTTTGATTGTATATAGACTTTCAATCGACGGAGATCACTTGGTGGATCGAAGTTCAATTGAAGCGGGTCTAGTCCGATTGAGGTTCGTATTTACAAATTTAATAAAAAAGTGCCGGAAATTCAAATATGAAAACATGAAGGTTGTACGTACTGTTACCAAGTTTGATTAAAAGCGAGGAGGGAAAAAGCGATAAACAAAGAGTGATTTGCTTATAATAAACTTGAAGACCCAAACTATTAGTGTAGTTATTATAACTTAGAGGGTCGGAATAATAAGACACACTAGATATTAGACTTGATCTATATTTCAAAAAGAAATAGTAAAGTATATTCAATTTTAGATACCTTAATAATCTTATGAGGGTACAATTTTATATACAGTAGTTTTATTTTGTACGTAGAGGATTAATAATTATATACGTTAATAAAATATTTAAAAGTATCTAATAAAATGATACTGCTCAAAAGGATTGAATAAAACTTTGAATAAATTTTTTTTATTATACTAATTTTAACACCTTTATTAGAAGATGAAATAATCAAACCTATCAACAAGGTTAGAGTTCTAGGGAATTATTGTTATTATTATTTGGATTCATAACAACTTTATTATACTTAACTGACGGAGGAAGACATATTTTCAGATTAAAACACGAGGACCCATAAATTGTAAAAATAATTGAAATGGAAGGGAGTAAAATGTAGAAGAACCAAAACAGGAGGACCAATCAAGAAATTTCAAAAAAGTAAACAAAGAAATTGCTTTCTTGATTAATCATGAAATAAGTGATATTAGTGTCGGTCGTTACTTTTGGTGGTATTTAATACAATATGTTATATGATTTATGATTTTAAAGGAAATTATTTAAAAATATCTTACAGTTTTAATACAATATGTTATATGATTTATGATTTTATAGGAAATAGTAGTTTTCTAAACACTATGGCATTTGTTTTAACAATCTAAAAGAAGACCGTTCTAATTTATTGTGTGCAAATGTATAGTGTTTTGTCTTTGGAGCCAATCAATTTTAGGGACATGCTAATCATATAACTTTTAGTTGTCTATGATAATTTATGAATATTTTTATCTACATACGGGAATTAGGTTAATTCTAATTATTTAACTATCACTGACCCTTTGTTTATTATTAAAAATATTTCTTATGGAATATTAACACATTAAGGGTATTGTGAATATTAGTTGTGATCAACGCTCATAGATAGTTACAAGAATTTTGATAGTAAAGAGTATAGTTTTTAACAAAAACACACTTGTTTTTTTGAACCTCTAAATCGATCTCTCGCTCTTCAAATATGGAATACATGAATAATTGATCACTTTGGAGAATAAGAATTAAGTTTTTAAATTTCAGAAATGTTGGTCAAAGTTTGGGAGGTGACGCTATAAATAGATAAAGAGAAATTAAGGGTAAAATTACCCAACTATGTTAGGTAAGTGGGAAAAATATGAGTTTTAACCAAAGATAGACGAACTTTACTTAAAATGCAAGACATATTTTCTTTACGATTAAATAAACTTTTTATTTTTATGGTTATTACACTATTTGTTTAAACCAATCTTTTTGACTTAGTTTTTTAAATTTGAACCATGTATTCTTAGTGGAGGTTCCTTTGGCCTTTATTTTTGGCCATTTAAAAGATTTATTTAATTCTCTAAAAACTCACTTGTTTTATAAAAATGATCGAAGTCCGAAATTTATTTTATAAGAATCTATCAAACATAATCAAAGTCTTAAAAATTACGTAGACACTTTAATATACATAATTATTATGTTAAGCATGCAAGACTGTGATTTTATACAGACTTTCTTTTTATAAATGATAGCTAAAACTTTATAGCAACTTTATTAAATGTTATTTTACCATATGCTATTCAGTGTGTGTAAATTTTCTTTGTATTCATCTTGACTGTTTAACGGTTGGTCTTGACTAGTGTATATTAAGACTGAGTAGTTTCGTGAGAAAATGTGCCTAGTATTAGGACATTAGGATGATGGATTCGTTGTTTCATCATCGATTGGTTGTGGGTTTACTTCCTTCTTCAGTTAGTTTTGTAGACAATATATGATTTTATTATTTTTATTTTATTTGGTGTTCTTATCAAGTCATTTTTGTGTATAGTAAGCGTGCACACAAACGAACAAATGGTATGTATAAAATATCACAAGTCTTATAAAGCTGGTGAGACGTTATGCAATGCTCATATAATTAGAATTTTGTCTCTAATAACTAACGAGTTATAATAACTTAATTACACGTCTAATAGTATCATGTGGAACATTCATTAACATATACAATAATTAGCTTTGTCACACAAAAGACAGATCCTAGCTACAACAATAGTTATGCATGGTATGACTTTGACAACTTTGTAGACAATGTTGTGCTCTTGCCATTCAAAACTAACTTGAATTTTTAGAGTTAATTATACGAATGATTCCTATGGTATGTTCAAACTACACCTATTTAGCTTGAAACTTAACGTCTATTTAAATCAAGTACACCAATGTGAGCGTAGAGTGAACATTAAAAACCAAATGTGTAATCTCTAAAAGTTAGGAACCATCGATGCAATCTACACATACCACAAGGCTAGACCATCCATGTAAATAACTCTAGTTTTAACTAATACACTTCTCTATTCCTATTGTTTAAATAGCAATTAATAAATATAGCACAAGTTAATTTGCAAAATTTAAACCCTAACATCTTAGTTGTGGAATGCACCACTAAACGAACAAGATGTCCCGAGGTACTATAGTTTTATTAAGGCTGATTTTTCCCTACCAAATTCAACTTTGTATATATACAGTCGAATCTTTATCTTTATATCTTTATACTATAATATAAGAGTAACTTGAGATGGCACGTGGCAGCACCACAATCATTCTCATCAAATTTTCCCGCCTCTCTCTCATATTAAATAATTACCTTATTTATTAATAATATTATTTAATACTTTTTAGATGTAATAAATTAAGAAAGAAATCTATTCATTAATGTTATTTCTAAATAAATAAATTTTTTATAAAATAATAATTTTTACTAAAGCATAAAACTTTTTTAAAAATATGAAATATTTTAAAATTGGAATTTATAAAAAGTCAATTTTTTAAAAACCAAAAATAATCAAATTTAAGAGTTATAATAAAAAGTTTTAAAAATGACATTTTTATACGGTTTTGTTTTAGAACAAAATGTTTATTTTTTTGGAAAAAAAATTAAAAACAAAATTTTAAAAAGTTGATATCACTGTTTTATTATTTATAGTCATTTCTCATATGTAATTTCAATCATATCATATCTTTAAATATTATTTTATAATTATTAATTTTTATTATATTAATATTTTATTTATTCAACTCGTGTAATACACGGGTTTACTAAATCTAGTAATATACATTTACTCATTTAACATGCAATTTAAAGTCATTAAATTTGCATCTATACATATATTTAGTTTAAATATAAATAAATTCAGTTATCATAAAAAATTGTATATATGTACACTTTAAAATTATGAATCAAATTAGCTAAGGAAAGAAAAAAAGACTCAGTTATCTCAGAAACATTTATATATGTCGAGTTTATTTGTAAATAAATATATGTAGGAAAGAAAATGGTAAGAGAAACCATATAACTACGTAATAAGTTATTTCCTTACAAATTTTGCATATAATTTCTATTTTATGTCATTATTATTTAATTTAATTAAAAGAGAAAGAGGGTCCATTAAGTTTTTCTTACAGCAATTTTTACTCTTAAACTCCTCTAATTCTGCACTTATAAAAACTTAAATATCCACTATACTTAAAGAGTAAAAACACTAATATCACTGGAGCATAAAAGAAATAGACGAGAGGGGCCATTAAGTGCCTAAGTTGAAATAAAGGAAGTAGAAAACCCACACTCTTGGAACCTTAATCTTTTTAAATTATTATCATATTTAAATCTATAATATCTCAAACTCTAAACCGTTAAAACAAAACACACCCAACTATTTTATATTAATAAAATGTGCTTATATTATCAAAGTGTATGCAACTATGCATATCAATTATACATATAAAAACATACATACACATCCATGCATGTTATATATCCAAACAGTATGTGTGTGAGAGAGAAATGCAACAAAGTGTGTGGTAGATAATATATAGTGACAGAAAGTTAACGACCAAAACCTACCATAAATTATTCTCCGTTAATTCAGTTAATCACGCCATTACTTACGCCTTTTTTCCTCTTTATATATCTCCCCCTTCACCTCCTTACTAATCACAACCCTCAAACCCTTACAAACAACCACAAACCACCACAAACGCCGCCATGGCGCCACCGTTCCTCCTCCTCTCTCTCTTCTTTGCCGCCGCCATCTCCGCCGCCACAGTACAACACCCGCAGCACACAGTACAACAAGTAGAAAGGTACATTGCCCATCACCACCACTAGTCCACCACCATCCACTATCCATATGCATTTTGTAACATTTGAAGCTAATTTGAACTTTTTGTTTGTGTAGGAGTTTGAATGAGTCTAGGCGCAACTTGGGTTTCCTGTCATGTGGGACAGGAAACCCAATCGACGACTGCTGGCGGTGTGACCCCAACTGGGAGAAAAACCGCCAGCGGTTGGCAGACTGCGCCATTGGCTTCGGGAAAGGAGCCGTTGGTGGTAGAGATGGGAAAATTTATGTGGTGACTGAATCTAGTGATGATGATGTGGTAAACCCGAAACCCGGGACCTTACGTTATGGTGTCATTCAAGACGAGCCGCTCTGGATTATTTTCCAGCGCGACATGGTGATTAAACTCAAAGAAGAGCTAATCATGAACAGTTTTAAAACAATCGATGGTCGTGGTGCGAGCGTGCACATAGCTGGGGGACCGTGCATTACGATACAATATGTTACAAATATTATTATTCATGGGATCAATATTCATGATTGTAAGCAAGGGGGTAACGCGATGGTGCGTAGCTCCCCGCGACATTTCGGGTGGAGGACTATATCTGATGGTGATGGTGTGTCGATATTTGGTGGAAGCCATGTGTGGGTCGATCACTGCTCGTTATCAAATTGTGTTGACGGCCTGATTGACGCCATCATGGGGTCCACCGCCATTACGATTTCGAACAATTACATGACCCACCATGATAAAGTGATGCTTTTGGGCCATAGCGATACTTATGAGAAAGACAAGAACATGCAAGTCACAATTGCTTTTAATCACTTTGGTGAAGGTTTGGTCCAAAGAATGCCAAGGTAATTAAATTGTCGTATTCATTTATATTATTCGCTTTAATTAAAATAATTGATTTATATAACTTTCCTTAATTAAAAAAAAATAAAAGTTACCGACACTAATTCTGGTTCAAAACTCCAAATTGGTCAACATTTCAATCTTTTGACTTTATTGGTAACCGAATGTATTTGTTTATTTTCAATTGTATTTTTTGAAGCTTTTAAGGAAGTTTTTGTAAGTGATTTTAGGAAATGTATTTTGTTACAGAAGAAAAAAAAAATGGGCATAGGGTATACAACGTTTGGATTAGTATTTGATATTAACTTGTTAAACTGTAGATGCCGGCATGGGTACTTTCATGTTGTGAACAACGACTATACTCATTGGGAGATGTACGCGATCGGAGGAAGTGCAAACCCTACGATCAACAGCCAGGGGAATAGATTTCTAGCACCGGATAGAAGATTTAGCAAAGAGGTAATAAGATTTCGTGAATTTAAGTCTTTTGAGTAAAAACGCAACATTTAATACATAATGCACTAGTTAGGAGTTAGTTATTTGACATCTAATCCATCACATCATGGACTAAAATTAAATTAAAAGAAAAGGTAACCCGTCATCTTTCACGACCCCACTTGCATGTGATATGAAAATCTTAATTATTATTTATTGTTATAAGCTACCTATTGTATTCAACATGTTATAGAGAAAATACTGACAATGAGAAACGATATAGGTGACCAAACATGAGGATGCACCACAAGATGAATGGAAACATTGGAATTGGAGGTCCGAAGGGGACTTGATGTTGAATGGTGCATTTTTTGTACCATCAGGTGCTGGGTCTTCATCTAGTTACGCAAGGGCTTCAAGCCTTGGAGCAAGGCCCTCGTCAATCGTTTCCACCCTCACGAGCAATGCAGGAGCTCTAGTTTGTAAAAAAGGCTCTCGTTGTTGATCTAAAGACATAATGTTTGCTCGATAATTATCTCATTTATTTCCCTCCTTAATTTATGGGATAGCTTTATTTTACTTTTATTATTTCTTTTGTACTCTTTTTAAACTTTTTGATTTGTACTATGTTGTTCCCAGTGTACAACCTCGGCTTGCCGCTTTAAGAAACCATTGGATGTTGATTTTGGACACCCAAGGGTTTGAAGTATATGCAAGTTAGATAGTGTTGTAATGTATATATACACACATATATAACATATATCTATATCTATGTTTCCAAGAATTTTGGTTTGAAATTCGGATTTAAAGCTTTATGACTGATGAATTAAATTGAAATGACGAATCTTAAAATAATTTATATCAAGTTTTAACATGAAAGGTTATCAAAAATAAAACATTACAAATTATATAATTATACAATTCAAAAACAGATCTACAGTACTAAACTGCTATTGGTTGTTTCTTTTTCCTTTTTATTTTCTTATAATTTTTAAATTTTTTGTTGTTCTAAAAAACACAATGTGGTGAAATGTTGTTCCGTTCGTCGCACACAATTCACTTCATTCTTTCATACGTTTGAAAATTATATAAGGGTGTAATATATCATACTAATAAACATCAAACATATACAATTTAATTCAATTTCGTGACCATGAAATTATATAATCTTATTTTGATAAATTAAGGGGTAACGAGTTATTATTACAATTTTTTTTCACAAATACATGCATTGTAGATAGATATAGAGACTTCGATGTAATAAATTGAGCTGAGGTTGTTTTTCTTGTTTTCGTGTACAAACATTTGTATTTCAAATTATGTTACTTGATTTTTTTTATGAATAAAAAGAAACTATTTTTATTTTTCATGATGTTAACGTAATAGAATATTGCCTTAATATATTGTTACTTTTTCAACAAAAAGTAATTAATAATTTAACGATAAAAAAAGTTAGAAAACAACATTTTATCTTGTATAATATTTGTTCACGAACTAAAAAGATACCTCATTGTTTAGCAAAAGATAACTAAACCAAGTTTGTCCTTTTACAATTAACTTTTAATGTTATGGTTTATTCTAACTTTTAATACAAACATTCAAATTGTGTCAAGCACAATCAATTAAATATTAACCCTATAGCTACAATAGTTTAATGAAATACGAGTTAAAAGTATTTTATCAAAAAAAAAAAAAAAAGTGGGTGTGATTAAGCGATTAAGATTTCTTCTTGTTCCGTACATTTTGTTATTTCTTGGCTGCTAGATAATTTTCTTTTTGTCTTATTTAATATTTATCATAAGAATATCACAAAAATAAATTGTTAAAAACTGTCATTTATCACTTTTAATGACGATGAGCTATGTGTTCATACAAAAGCACAAAAAAATATATTTTGTTTGTCAAACATCACTCGGGTGTTTGATTATATATTTTATATTTTATAAGATGATTTGTGATATATTTAAAATCAAAATTAGATTATATATTTTATATTTTATAAGATGATTTGTGATATATTTAAAATCAAAATTAGATTAACAATAAAACATATGATAAACAAACAAACATGAATGCTTGAAATCCCACACAAAACAATAAAACATATTATAAAAATAATGTATAAACATACTTTAATCATTGAAATTACAATAATCACTTTTAGGTGTCAAGATTTTTTATGACGTCTACGTAAAAACTCATTTAAAACTATATACTTAATTTTTTTTCTTTAGTAGTTGAAAATGCCAAACTCTTTGTATGCATATATAAGGACTACGTACTATAGTTTTCAAGTGAAGTGTGTTTACATAAATGGAAGATGTAGAAAACTTGTTTACTTTTTATTGATTATTTTTTGAAGTTTAACATAAAATATTAAATATGATGTAACTGATGAAGGAAGAGTTATATTGTAAATTAACTAATATTCATAATTGTTCAATTCAAATCAATTTGAAAAAAATTAGCACCATATATCTTCCATTCACCACACTTATTTTAAAAAAAACTTTTAATTGATTATAGATAATTTAACAAGACTGGAACAATATTGAAAGAATACTGGAAATTGATTATTAATTTATAGTTTATCTCTAATTAACTTAGATACTTAACTTTCTCTACCTATTGGGTGGGGAGATCAAAGGATTGTTTGGTTAAAGATAGAGTGGGGAGATCAAGTGGGCCAAATCAGATAAAATGGGTCCGAAGAGTAATCCGAGGGCGACAGTGTAGATGGAACAATTAGTAGAATTAGAGGGGATCATGAGAAACACTAAATTAAAAGCGGATGCAAACAAATGGGTTTGGGAGTTGGGCAAATCTAAGCTCAATAAGAAAATTGATCGAAAAAAGAATACTCTCAAATGACCTGATGAGTTTTGACTGGGTCCACCTCCTTCCATTAAAAGTCAATATAATGTGATGGTGATCCTTCAAAGATAGAATCCCGGTAAATCAGGCACTAATCAAACGTGGGGTGGTGGTTCGGCCTTCATGTCTGATGTGTGGTTGGCTATCGGAAACTGTAAACCATTTATTCATGCACTGTCCATTTGCGATTGTGGTATGGGAGGCGGTTAGGCATTGGTGTCGGCTCCCGCCTTTCCAATCGAATACCATAACAAATCTAATTAAGGAAGTTGGCGGCTGGATGCTCCATGGGCGTCTCAAAGGAATTGTGAATGCAATAATTTATGTCACCATTTATTTAATCCGGAGGAGTAGGAACAAGAAGCTTTTTGAAGACATTAATATGGAGGCTGAAAAATTAATTGATGAAGTTAAATCCATGTCTTTCTTATGGGTAAGAAATAGGAAGAATTTTGAAAATGTTAGCTGCGATTCTTGGTGTAAATTCCAATTATAATATTCCTTTACCTTGTAATGCTCTAGCAATTTGCTAGTATTTTAATAATATCCTTCAATTTGTTGTTCAAAAAAAAAAACTTAACTTTCTCTATCTTAATTAGTTCTTTCGTGCTATTTAGGATTAAATGTTTTTATCTAAGAGTCTGTTTATCAACATCTAAATCACTAACGGGCTGTTTGATTTGCTTCTGACCCGGTCAAAATGTCTGACCCACTGACACGATCAGACATTTTGGCCAGTCAGCGTGTTTGATTTTCACTCTTTCGCGTCTGACCTGGTCCGACACCACTGACCCATATATATTTTTCCCCTTACCTGATCAGTTTTGAAACAACCATTACCCGGTCATCACCTTCTGACCGAGTAAGGGATTTCAAACAGCTCCTAAGTGCTGAACCAGTAAAAGATATGATTGGTTAATAGACTCTGAACCAGTAAATATTGAACCAATAAGTGTTGTTTAATTGAATATCTGAATAACTATATAAATTGCCTATTTTACCCTTTGCTAGCAACCTTAAATTTCAAAATATATATATATAAAATCAAAATAAAATCATTATTTTCGCACACACACCACCGCCATTGCCCCTTTCTCTCTTTTTAATCACAGTTGTAACGACCTCCCACCACCATAACCTAATCTTCACAACTCACCACCGGCACATCCGACCACCAACAGCTCTGACCACTGGCACCTCCGACCACCGCAGAACCAAACACTTACCCACTGACTCATCTATCACTGTTCCCCACCATCACAATCTACCACCACCGTCGTTAGTCCATATCGACGCCCACCGCTGCAACAAACCACCACCGAAAACCACTGTTCTTATGCTCACCACCATAACCCCCTCCTCCGACAACCCACAACACCGATTCATACCCACCTTCACCCACCACTACATCGATACCCACAATTCATCCACCACTTGTTCATCTTCACATTCAGTCTCACACACCCACTTCAACTTCAGATTTGTTTATATTCTCATTTTAATACATTGAATTTCGTTTATAGGAGAGTTGGATTTCGTTTATAGCAGCAAGGCTACGTCGGCTAGCTGTTGTTGGTGGTGGTGGAGGTGGCTAGCAGACTTGTTGCTGTTAGTATTTGGGAGGACATGGGTAAGGGCTAAAGTGGTCTCTTATTCATTCAGCATCTCTGTAAAGCTAAACCATTAAAAGTCGAACTAAACCATTAAAAGATGTTCAGATGAAACAACACATTTAATGTTGATCGGTTTAGATGTAGCCTTTTATTGATTTCATTAAGAGGCTATAAAACAGCTTTTAAATTAAATGGTTGAGATGAGATATCTCAATACTTATTAAAATTGAAATAGGTATTCGGTTTAAGTCCATTGGGCTAGAATGTTTTTTCACTTAAGGTGAGTTTCCTCCTACGAGTGGTCTCGAGTTTCGTACTCAAGTAATAAAAATGATGGGATGAGCTAAAAGCCCGTCAGTGATCCTTTAACCGTTAAAAAAAGTTTAATGCTTTTTAAGGAATAATATTTTAATCAATTACTTGATTAATCTGTTAAAGAAAATGGAGTATCATAACTTATACCATGAGATCCCCCTTTTGTTGAAATATAAATATGCTCCCATGATAAATTATTTTAACTTTTGACAGATCATACAATATTATCGTCGTAAACTGACTAAGTAGTTCTGCCTTTTATATCAAGTATATACATAATTTCAAAGCTAATGTTTATTAGTGTAATTTCATAATATTATTTTTTGGTATATATATTTTCCCTTGATAAACTTAATTGCCGAGACGATTAATTTAAATTTATTAATTACTTTTTTTTACCGTTGAACACACATTCGTTAATTTACTTTTAAAATCAATGTACTTTACAGAATTTTAACCAAAACATTTTAGTTTAAAATGTTAGAAAGTATATCACTTATTATCATAATATCTTTTTAAATATTAAATTTAATCAAATAGAAATACTACTATCATAAAGTAATAAAAGTGTCAACAACTCAAACTTGATTATGTTGCAAATCATTTAAACATCTATCCTAGTAAAATAAAATGTCTATACGTCACACGACCATTTTTTAACATGTTCACGTCATCTCCACATAGTCTTTACCGAGGAATGTCCACATATCCTCATCATAATTAATATATAAATTCTGGTAAAAATTTAGATTTTAAAAATAATTACTTAATAGATGTTCATTTAATACTATATTAACTAAATTAATTTATTTCTAGAAATAAATAAACGTTTCATTAAAAAACTTTAATGAGACTTAGTTTAGTTAAAATACAATTGTTATTGTTAAAAATAAAATATTTTAAGAAGGTATATAAAAAGGTTTATTATATTTATGAATAATAATATCTTTTTTTTCTTTTTTTTGTACTATTGTTTATACCTTAAATATGTTTTTTATATATAATAATTTTATTGATATGTTATCTATAACATATGTTAGATTATACATATATTTATAAACTATTATATAATTTTTTTATTTTAACTTATGTAACGTATATGTATCTAACCAACCTAGTGTTTGATTATATTAAAATGTCATATAGGAAAAGCAAATAAAATGTAAAATATCATGTAAAAATAAATGTCTTAAAAAGCTTTTATAAAGGGCCCGTTCGATAACATAGATAAATTACTTTTCCGTGTAAACACATGATAACGCACATTTATATATTTCTATCTAAGTATTGTTTTAGTTTAAATAAAAAAGTAAGTTTTAATAAAAAAAATGAGTAAACTACAGAGATGGTCCTTATGCTTTGGGTTAAAATTTGGTTTTAGTCCCTAAACTTTAAATTTCTTGGATATAGTCCTTGAGTATCATGTTTGATTCATGTTTAGTCCAAAAACTTAACCGGTGTTAGTTTCTTTGTTAAATCCTTCTTAAATTATCTTTTATCCTTCTCTCTAAGAAGCAAAAATCAATATAAAAACCAACGTACCCATAGCCGTAGATTAAATATAAAGAATATTAAAAATTTAAACATAATATCTCATTGTCTTCAAAGCTCCCACCCCTCCAAACTCATAAACTTGAGTCTTAATCGTTAGCTACATCTCCTTCCCGATCGCCGGCCAAGGGCTTTTCTACAACCATGTACGAGTCAAGAACAACCATTATTTGTTGTCAAAAACCAACAATCAAAATGGTGAAAACCTGAGTAATAGTGAGTATCAATCACTGGGCCTTTAATCATACTCGTCAAATGATTTCTTTGCCCAAAACTAAACACAATATTCTTTGTTTGATGAATAGATAATATATTTAAGTTAACCATATGAGCTGGTAATTAAGCACCCATTAGTTGCAGATCAAAAATGAACAAGAAAAACTACACTTCATCATCTTTAAAATATAAGTAATGTTTTTAGAACCGGATCGGACGGCGAACCGGTCATCTTACCCATCGACCGGCTGAACCAGTCGTACCAGATCTAAGAATCGAATGATATTATAATTATATATGTATTATATATATACATATATTCAATATAAGCATTTTATATATGTATTTTATAGTTATATATAAAACCTAATAATAATATTACACCCAACACTCCAATTCATCAAATCTGACCCGACTCCCAGTTTTCGGTCCGACCACGGAACCGGTCGAACCGACTGGTTCTTTGTCTACAAAATGAATTGGTGTGGTTCAGACGATGGCCACTCGGATCTCGATCCTACTGGTTCGACACCGTTCATGCTCGACTAGCTTTCAACTTTTTAGTTTCTATTAATTATTCATTTGGGCCCGCCTTTTACTTTAGTTTTGTTTTTTTACTGGATTGGTATTTCGGGGTTTTATATTTATTTTGTTTTTTTAGTAAGGACAAACGAGCCAAAAGGGTTTTTATTTGATTTGTTTAAAGTAAAGGCAAAAGGGTAAAATTACATGGATTTAACAAAAAAAAAACTAACCTCAGTTAACTCTTGGACCAAACATGAAAGCAAACGTAATACTTGAGAACTATATCCAAAATTTTTAAAGTTTAAGGACCAAAACCAAAATTTAACCCAAAACACAAGGACCATTAATTTTTTAATCACTGGTTAAGATTAAATTGTACATAAAAGTTTGTTAGAGATGTATTTTAAGAATAACTATTTTTGTTTACTTTTTGTAAGTTATCTCGTTTTTTAAACGTTTATAACTTTTATGTACGTCATTATTTTTTCTAGAAATTACACCATAAAAATGAGTGTTTTTTTATTTTTAAAATAAGTACAGTATTGTTGCATAAAAAGATAACATTTTTTTTACGTTTTTAAGCTCATAACTTATCATTGTGTCTTTAGTGTATTTTATTGTGTCTTTTTGTTAGTTATTGTGTTTTTTTAATATTATTGTGTTTATTTAAATAATAAATTAAAAAAAATTTAATGGTGGAATAAAATTATTGTGTATCTTTAATATGTAAAACATAATAATAAATTAACAATTAATTAATCTAATACATTAAAAACAGTAACAAAATAACATAATGTCTCAGTATGTTTTTTTTATTGTTATTACTTTTTTTAACTGCTAGTTTTGTATTAATCAACCCACCAGCAAGATGCTAGGGGCTCAACAACATACACCATTTAAAAAGAAAAGTTACACTAATTATGGCACTCAATCTCAAGAGACCTAGCTCTATTTTTTAACCACCAAAACACATTCATTTTTATATTTTCCACCACTTTTGATGTGGATCTTTGCTCCCCTGTGAAGATTATGTCATTCCTTGCCTTCCATGTGAACCACAATGTTGCAAATACAATACAATGTTTAATATTGCCAAACTTAGTTGATGTATCCGATCCATGAATTATATCCCCGCATTTTCGATTAACTCATGATCTGCCGATTCTGACTTCCCCAACAGAAATTACACTCGATGAATGGTAACATTACTCCCCGCTAAGCCAATGCCACTCTTGTTTGGATCCTGCCTATTTTCGCCTTCCACACAAACCCGTTCACTTTTAGCGGCACCAAGGAATCCAGGGAATAGGTGCGAGGTCAACTACCGTGCGGTTTGCTTCGATGATCTTTCTTAGGGACCTCATTGAGAATTCACCGAGTCATCTCTTAACCAAATCCATCTATCCTCCCATTATCAGCATTGAAGTTTGAAGAAGATCTATAAGTTGGTGAAGCTCGCTTATCTCAGCTTCCGATAATTGAAGTTTTGAAGAAGATCTATAAGTTTGTGAAGCTCGCTTATCTCAGCTTCCGATAACTTAGCCTTCTTCCACTTCCAATTCCATTGAATTCCAACCGAAAGTTTTACCATGCGACTTCCCACCACGCATGACTTTCTATCTTTATATTTAACAAAAGTGAGAATTATCTTTAAGCACCTATCTCCCCACCACGAATCAAGCCAAAAAAGAACTTTATCCCCCATCTCACATTACCTTTGATTATATTAATCTTCTACATTTATATCTTCTTTTATAAGATCGGCATCAAATTTCATATTTTGCCTCCATGCACCATGCACCGAGAGTTTCCTAGGAATGGTTTGGTGTTTTCTTGGTTGATAATGGATGGCCGCAATACACCTACCACATAATGAATTCTTTTCATTTCTAAACCTCCATTTTCATTTAGAAAAAAAAGAGAGAGGTTTGCATCTCTGATGTTGATAAAACCTAAACCACCTGCCTCTTTGGCCACAGTTACTTTGTCCCAAGCTACCCAACTTATCTTCGAACCTCCATTCACTCCATTTCAAAGAATTGAAACTTCCTTCTTAAACCTTCAATAATAATAATAACTTTCATCAGAGCTTTGAATAATAACAGATGATACACGGGAATGCTCGCTAACACCGCCTTTACCAATGTTAACCGCCCTCCGAAGGATAAATCTTTTGCTTTCCAAGAAGCAAGTCTCGATCTAATTCTTTTGACAACTGTTCCCAGTTCTTTGCCATGCCCATGTTTCTCCTATTAAAACGCCGATGTGAGAAAAATGAATGTTTGCAGACTGACAATGAAGGATTTTCGACATATTCACCATTTCGAAATGATCAACTCTAGTGTCATACAACCTGCTTTTATAAAAATTTATAATTCTTATTTCTTATCTTGAACACTATGAGTTTTGAAAAATACATTGGCGAAATAATATTAATGTGTACTTTTAATTGTAAAACACAATGATGGATAACAACAAGTTTATATAATCTATAATAAAACAATGACAAAAATAACACATTCAATGCTATGAGTTCTGAACAATATATTGGTGAAAGTATATCATTGTGTGCTTCTAATTGAAAACATAAAGATAGATAACAAATTTATATAATCTATAGAAAAAATAAACAAATAATCTAAAACATAAATATAATGATAAATACAAATAACAAATGATGTAAAATATATGAACATAATAAACGCATAAAACACAATGAGCTGATTTATTTCACACAATAACCAAAATGTCATACTATTTAAAATAATAGAAGGACACATGCTAAACATACACTTTTTAGATTAAATACTATTTTTATTATAACCCTACCCTAAATAAAAGAGGTAATATTCTAATCTTACTTAGTAATTGATAATAAGAGAAATTTAGTGAGTGGGATTCAGTTCCATACATAGATTAAGTACTTATACAAGTTAAAATTATCGTACGAATGTTGAATGTATAAAGTGATTTAAACGGCTGATCACATTATTTTAATGACTAAGATTGAAGTGATGATAATATAAAGTTTAAAATGGCTAGAAGGACAAACATTTTATTGTTAACCTTTGATATTTAAATTTCGTTTAATCAACTTTGAAACTCATTAACTTTAATTTACTACATTATTGTTTAAAATAAAGTTATATCATAAAATCAAAAATTGAATTATACCCTTTTTAGAATGGTTTTACTATACATAGAAAACAAATCTTTAAAAATGTTGATGCATTGTTCGATATAAGTATATAAGTCATAAAGGTGTCTTTAAATTGTCAAATTATAACAATGCATCTAAATTAGTTTTAAGAATATGTTTACACAAATTCTAACGGTGCGTCTCATGTACAACAATGCTTCTAAGTGGTACATATTTAACGCATGAGCGGACCATATGATTATAAAATAGTGCATCTAAATCATTATAATGGTACGTATAAAATTACATGTAATAGACACACGCATGCCGTAAATTTGAATTGTTTTACAGGAAATGCATCTATATCTAATAGAAAGTGGGATCAAATATCTATTTAAACAATTGTAATTAGGAATGAATTTTGGATGAAATTCGATAAAGGTAAACTGCAAAATGGGTGGGAATTCTAACAAGGAAACAAAATAAATGGTTATTTTTATTTTGTATTTCCATTTCATATATAAGAATCATTTTAGATAAAAAAATAGTGTATTATGTTAAAAGTAGACTTATAAAAAGTTGGTAATTAGCACGCTTTATGGACATAATGATTGAGCATAACAGGAAGAGTGAGCATACTGCATACCCGTTGTTAGTGTCGCCAATTCAATGATCCAATTATTTCTCACATTATTAATGTTTTCTTTCCTTAAAAAAGTAAATTATATTTTAATAAGCTTTTAATATTTAAAGCTATAACACACTAGCAATGATCTATATTTGCAGTTTTATGAATTTCACAGTTAAATTTTATTTTTATTACCAATATCAATCTCATATTTTCTTTGATGGCAAATAGCATATATAAATTAAAAACAGGGCTAATAAGAAGCTAAAAACCCCGGAGTACAAAAAGGAAATAACAACGAAAGAACAAAACAATAAAGCACCATCTCACTTATATAATAATCATAGATTTGCATTTGATTTTACAGAAGATATGTTTTCTATTTCGCTCATAGTATCTTTTGAATGAGAGTCAAATAGAAATCAAGATAAATCTATCATGAATGAGAGCTGGATTGTTTTTTATAACAAAAATAAAAATAGAGGTGTCTCCAAAATCTCATAAAAATAAGTAAAGATTTTGGGTTCCAATCCAACCTATAACAAAAATAAATGAGGGTTTCAGGTGGATCAGAGGGTTTTCTCACATAATATGAGTTTCCTTCTGAGAATGGTTTCAAGTTTCGTACTTGAGTGATGAAGATTATCGGGTGGACCAGTGAGCCGTAAATGATCCAATTAAACGTTCAAAATAAAAGGTGTCATTGAACAAACATTAAGTATAAATTATTATCAGTCAATGAATCATAGTTGATGAGAAAATTTAATCTGCCCAGATTTTTTTTTGAACTAAAACATGCTCAAATTAAGTCTTCTTATTTTATGAAATCTAACTAAAATCCAATCAATTTGATAAAAATGTTTACTTCCATGAAAAATGGTCTTCCCATATAAATTCTCTTTCTCATAAGAATTACGTGCCTTAAGTTGTCGATCTGGTGACACACATGAGATTTAACATCATTTGTTTCCTATGTGATACTATATGTGGCATATCACGTTATCACTTGCCTATGTGATATCACACGTGGAGTGAAACCATACATTACCGATTGTTTAGTATTTTGTAACTTATAAACATCTGCAAATGACATATGGCGTATAGCTCGAAACACAAAAACATAAAACTTGAGGTAGAAATCACGCACCACCGTTTACATTATAATAAACTATTCTATATATACTTATTTGCAAGTGTCGGTAGGTTCGCTCCACCGGTGCACCACCTGCCCATTTCCTATTGGTTCACGTCAGTTGTTTTTTTTATCTTTTTGCTTTGTACACTTGTAGAAGATCAAGCAACGAGGGGACTAAATCTTGTAGAAGAATCAAAGAAAAGCATAAGGAATAGATTTCAATTTCATTTTTAATCAACCAAATCAAATTTCGGATGAAACTAATTTAATTGTAAGGAATCTGAAGGGGTAACAAGAAGTTACAAGGAAAATAACATTCGGATACGTAGGTTACTAATAGGTTGCCACGTGTCATGCGAAATAAGAAAGTGATCATAAAGAAAGGACATATGCTAGTGGGATAATAAACCAAATCGACACACAACATGAAATCATGTGGCAAACATATCCTCAAATTGGACCTAAAATTATTGCGTTTTTAGAACTAGGTTATCTCGGACCATCCATCGACAATGATGGGAAGATCATTTGTACATGTCAATTTTAGGATATAATAAACTTTAAATAATTAAATATATTTAATTATCTTTCTATATGATGATAGACTCTTAGCTACATTGTACGGATTTTTATAATTCTACCACAATGCTTTTCGCTATGTTATATATAGACCCTTAAAGTTTCTCTTTCTCTTTCTCTTAGAGAGTAGCTACTCTTATCCATTACTAGTTTATTATTATGAGAGTTCACTAATATAATTCACTTCTATTATTACATTATTGTCACTATAAAACTTGAACATTGATCTCATAAGAAGAGATATCATTTTACACATCTAGATATTACCAGACTCAATGTTCTTTTGTTTGAGGTTAGCTGGCTTAACCCCATATTTTTAATCATGTAAAAAACTAGGTTCTTATTTGGTTCACCTTCATCTTGAGCCAGCCTGTGACTTGATAAGTCGTCTTGCTAGTTTTACAACTTTGTATATCTGTATTTCATATAAAACCATAAATCTTAAGCTAACAATTTTAAATTCTACATGTGTTGTAATATATTAACATAATATAAATATTTAAAAATAAGCTAACTAATACGAGATAATTCGACCTAAGTTTTCTTACTAAGGAGATACTTTTGACTCCATCCCGGTTCAAACATTTATACAAACCAAATCAGAACTAGTCAAATCGGCATGTAAGTGAGTTAATTATATGATCCAACAAGCAAACTAGGACCACGAGCTATCTAAACAATCTTACTTCAGGTAGCCAAAATTTTCACTACAATAACTTTGTTTGATTAGACTAAAAGATAATCTTGTTTGGATCATGTCAAAGTAGACACGTGTTGAGAACCGACTTTTTGTTATATTCGGTATCAAGTATTGTGTCAAATATACCGATTTTGGTTTGGTTTCACGGTTTCATTACATGTTTCACACTATATAGTTAGATTTAACATACGAATTAATAATCGTAAGGTAAAACTTAAACGTCTAATTTAGTAAATTGCCGTTAATCTAAAGCAGGATGTTAAATATAATTTGTAAACTTGGTAAAGCAAGTCACCTTCTGAACCACATACACGTTCATATCAACAATTTGGCCTATTTAACTATCGGCTTTGGCCAAACAACAAATGCAACTGCATAACAAAATCCAGAGCCGGCTCAATATTTCTAGGGCGTAAAACAAACAAAATTTTGAGGCCCTCTCTATATATTATTCTTAAAAACTGGGCTTGAACCGGCGACATATACAAATTATTTATAGTTTGGCTGAAAACAACTTAGGACCGGAAACAACTTAATTAACTAAAACAAAATCAATTATAAAAGAGCAAATAAAATGATAAACAAATAACAATAGATTAAGGTAAATAAAAAATAATTGTAAATATAGATTAAAATCAAAACAGACAATAATAAAGTAAATTGGCAAAAGAACAATAGTTGATTTAAAACATTTGAACACAAATCAATATCAAGCAATAATAGTTAGTAAATTAGATGATTAATTGCAAAAGAGCATTTAGACTTTATAAACTTAAAATCAACATTAAACTGTCAATGAATTTTTGATGAACCAAGTTTCGTAAGTCGACCTCGATGAATCAAATTTTATAAGTCGACCTCGATGAATCAAATTTTATAAGTCGACTTCGATACACCTTCAATCATTTTGTTATCCGCATCATTTATCTCTAAAACACAAGTATTGATTGGATTATTACATATATTTTTAGGTTACTTTAGAATATAGATAAAATTAGTTTTTTCTTTTCTTATTTTAGGAGCCCTTAAAATTTGGGGCTTAAAACTGTTGCTTTAGCTGTTTATACTATAAGATGACACTGTCAAAATCAGGTATAATCCAGGAGTTCTATATAAAAATTATCATACAACTTATAAGTATTTGATCAGGTTTGAGACTTAATATCTACTCATCGGTTTAAATACCACATTTCTTAAAGAGTGTAAACGAGACTAATTACTCATAAGCTACATGAAACAAGCTTCCTAGAAGTTATAATCAAATAGAGGTTAAACAAGCTTAAGCGTGAGTTCGATTATGAGATGGAACTCCTTTGATAGACATACGTGTTTCACATCTAGAATTAATTATGCTACAAGCTTAATGTTTATATAAATACTAGCCTATAAACCCGTGTGATACACGAGTAGGAAATAAAAAAAACAAGAGTTAAGACATTTATTTAGAAAACACAAGTTGATTTGAAACTGTAGTGAGAACATTAGAAATATAATTGTTATTAAGCCGTGTGATGCATAGTCTAAAAACACCAATTTAACCAATAAAATTAACTAACATAAGAAAAACATTTTAATAAAATGCTTACATAAGTCATATCTATATTATTATGTGAATACCTAATAACTTTGACGAGATATCAATCAATGAGCAAGCCAAAATGCAGCAATCGAAACAAATAATATTGTCCTCAAGTAACCAAATTGCACTGGATGGATCAAATAAAATTGTCTATATTACAATTAATAAACCCACTAAAAATGAGCATATAAAAATGTAGTAAACAAACACAATAGAACTAAACAAATTATTGGGTGCCTATTACAACATGTTTCTACCAATTTAGAGACGTAAATATTAATTTCATCTATTTCTTAGAAAACATCAAAATACAAAGTTGTTAAAGAAAATCATATTGTTCTCACAAGACTTTAAAGTGAACTTGTAGTTTCAGAAAGAAACTTAATTTGTAGCCACTGCATTTAACCCAACAAAATGAAAAGATAAAATCTAGGCTTCATTTTGAATACCTGCACCAGGTGCTTTCATTCTGCATAACATCAAATTCGTTGTTCAACGATGTTGTGATTGTCGCAATACACGTGAGTGCCTCCGCTGAACATAGTTCATCAAACAGGAACCTGTAAAATGACTCTATTTATTAATTATGTTATAATTAGAGTGGTAGACTTATAGCATCTTTCCGGTCTTTGCTATAACAGCTCTATGATAATTGTTAGTTCCATTATACATCTCTTTGAGTGTGAGTTGTTCTCGTGTTGTGCTCTATTGTTGAGTAAAATAAACAAAATAAAAGCATTATTGCTAAAAGTACTGACCTACCTTCGTTTAAGATAGTAAAAAAATTTCAATTCTCATAGGATGAAGCAGAAAATTTAAAAGTAGATAAAAGAAACAAAAGCTTCATAGAAACAAAATTATAAGCCAAGAAAAAATGAAACTTAACCAAACAAAATATATCAGAAGTGTGAACTTTATGCACCTTATGAAAGTTAAAGATCAAATAAAGTTCACACAAGTTACTAAAGAAGTTATCAAGTATTTCAAGAAATCAATGGATGCGTTCTAAATATGCTAATTCATTATCTATTATATCAAAAGAAAAATAGTAAGAAAAACAATCCAATATATCGTTTACAGAACAATCAAAAGATTTGGTTTAACTTGCCACTGCATCAAAATGTAATATTATTCTCTTTAGAAGATCCTATATGCAATATGTTGAGGGTTAGATCAAATGGGGTCTACTGAAGACTATTAAAGCCTAGATGGTACAAAAGAGTAAAAATTCAACTATTACTCAAATTTGATTTTGATATCAAACCATAATTGACATTACCTTCGGTTGATTGTTGTTTTTTCGGATATCTTATTTCATGGGGTGTGATTGAAAGTCAATAATATACAAATCTTAAAGCTTCCAAGCTAAAAACTACAAAAGTTATCATCAGGTATTTTGTCAACTATAGTTCGTGGCTACTAACTTATTGCTTTCACTCAAATGCCACTAATGCATAAGACATTGAGTTTAACTACTTTTATTCCGGTTACGCCTTTCCCTGTGGTCACCATACCATTTTTATTTGAAGAATTATGGTTGAACTAAAAAAGAAAGTGACACTCTTTGTATGTATTCTAAATATATACATCAAAAACTCAAATCAACAACATCATCCACCATAGCAGATAAGAATTTATCGCAACATTTGTTCTAGAAAACCTCTAAAAGCTCAAACTAGAGTTGCTACAACAGATTGATATAAACCAATATGGATTCAAACGGAGATAGATTAGATGGTGGAGTCTTGTTCCAAATCAGGGCAAAAGATCCACAAAGCATTGTTATGGATCGAACAAAATAGTTAAAGAAATCACTAGACAAAAGAGTACCTGATTCATCGGACGAACAACAAATCAGAACTTAAATCTTTAGCCAATCGTTGAAGCCTTCATCCGGATCGAACTTTTCGTGATCAAACCTCAGGATTTCTCTTCTCTTCAAGTAAGGATGGAATTTCCTCAATAGCAATAGAGCTTTTTGCAAGCCCTTTGAGACCAACACCTTGTTGCTTCTATTACCTTTGATATTGAACAATTAGGCACCAAGCTTCCAGATTTGTTTCGACCACCGATTCAGTTGCTTTTTGGCTAGGCTTAAAGAGAAGAAGTTTTTGCTTCTGATTCGAGTTTATTGATGAGTTGTAATGGGACTCAATTTCTACCGAAAACTTATGTGCATAAGAGATCAATTGATGCAAACCAACTTTACCACCAACTCCAAAAAGTCACAATGAAACTTGTAACAACCAACTATTAATTACCTTGTTGCTGAAACAAAGATTTGCAAACCACTGTTTGAATAAACATTTTAATCAAACCATTGCTAAATTAAATTTACTTCTAAGAATTTCTATTTGTTGATTTTAATGAGCCAAAACATCAGATGCATATACATTTAATTGTTCTAGTTGTTGCAATTTTCTGTTGCTAGTAACAATATCAAAAGGCTATTTAACATATAAGAAAGTACAACAACCATTTGCTCTTCTGTGATTCTATGATGAAATAGCTTAAGCTTCATCAACCGTGCAAATATGAATCAATAATTAAAGTATTTAATTTAAAAACTTTGCCATAAAAATCATCCGTATAGTAAGAAAGAACAAAATCTAGTAAGGAATTGTTATTTTTGCCCAAGTCTTCAACAATTTAAATCATAGAATAGTTCTTTAGAAAAAATCAATTAACATAAAGAGCAATGCTGATAAAATCTAATATTAAAACCCCAACAATGTGCAATTTGGTCTACTTAATTTCACTGTTAATTAACCACTTGGTCCATGTAAAATATAGAGAGATTACTCTTACGTTACCTTATATATACAGATTACTACTTCCCTGGTAAAACTATCAAATCATTAGTTTAATACTACATAACAGACCAGAAAACTTAGATCTGAATAAGTATACGAACAACTCCAAGTGCAATCGCTAGAAGAAAAACAAACGACAGATGAATCGATTACTTGTGAAAGTTGTCTGGGTACGGGTGAAAAAATCGGCTTCTTCTTTCTCTGTTTGAAACGTAGATTTCTACAACTACACGGACAACTCAGATTCAAATCGCCACAAGGAAATACAAAAGAAAGATGAAGCGATTAGCTTTGAAGGATGTTCACGGTTCAACTCAGATGGAAATCGGAAGTTGATTCATTGCTGCAGAGATGATCTAGGCAGACATGGGCAAAAAAACGGGTTTGGATTTCCAAACTGGTTCGAAAACCGTTTTTTTTGCTCCGAAACTGGTTTGGCCCAAATCGGTTCGGTTCCAAACCAGCCCGCCGAGCCTAAACCGGTTCGGGAGATAGGGTGCACAAACCGGTTTATAAACCGATAGGTTCCAAACGGGCTCCAAACCGGTTTTGCATTTTTAAAAATATAGTCTTTATATAGCCATTGGGAGCCTCCATATAGCTGTTTTTTTGGCTTTTTTTCATCAATTTAACCCCCTACACTACTATAAATAAGTTGTGAATATTTTGGTTGAATCACAACAATCAAAAACTCTCTTTACACTCTAAAAATTCAAAAATACTCACTTTCTCTTCACAACAATAAAAAATTCTCAACAATTGTTTCTTCTAGTGCTCAATCTTTGGTTGGTTGTGATGCATCTTCTCAAAATATGGTTGTTCGTGTTATTCCTACTAATAGAAACCCGGAGATTTGGTGCAATTATGATTTGTGTGAAATGTCAACAGGTCCGAATAAGGCTCGTTACAAATTGTGTTTCAAATTTTTTTCAAAGGATGTGAATTCTACTTTGAAAAATCACATTCAGTTAAAATATTGCAAAGCTTTGAAAGGGGAACCGTCTCGAGGTCAAACTTTGATGACAAACGACGGTAACTTATGGGCTTACAATGTTGATGCGGTTCGAGAGCAAATGGTGCATTTTGTCATCCAAGAAAGCTTACCATTCAAGTACTTTGACAATGAATGTTTGATTCGGCTAATTCAACGAACTCTCCAATCGCGATACACACATGTAAGTCGTGCTACACTTAAAAGAGATTGCTTAAAAATATGGAAAAAAGATAAAAATGAATTAGTTTCTTATTTTGAAAATTTACAAACCGGTGTTAACTTAACTAGTGACGTTTGGTCGACTCCTCACAGTTCACCGGACTCGTACATTTGTGTCACCGCCCCTTGGGTTGAACCCGATTCGTGGCAAATGATGAAGTAGGGCTAGCAATTTCTAACACAAACTTGTTAACACAACACGACACAACACGAAGTTAGCAAGTTTCGTGTTTGACCTAAACAGGTTTCGTGTCTTAAACATATCGACCTGTTAAGACACGATAAATTTCGTGTCTAAACAGGTTAAATACCTGTTAACCAGTTAAGACTTGTTAAGAAACCTGTTTATAATTATAATTTTAAAAATAATTAAATATATATAATATTTAAACAAAACCCTAACTTCAAACTCTAGTCCCCCACTTCCCCCCACAGTCCACTTCGACACTTCCCTTCCCCGTTCCCTTCCCCCATTCCACAAACGGCTGTCGTCGGCACGTCCATCATCACCGGCACGTCCATGATCACCGGTGCTCTCACCACACGTAGAAAAACCGCCGGCACGTCCATCATCGCCGGCGCTCGAGTTTCTCAAGATCCTTCATCGTCGTTAGTCCTTTCACATTCCGTCTGTCTGACGTCATCTATGTTGAATCCCAATGCCACCATAGTCGACTACCCAAGCACCATCACCACCATCGTTTGATCCCGTAAAGATTTCAAATTGCTAACTTGTTGTTCATCATTTGAATATGTTCATTGTTCGACTTAGTACTCAGATTGTTAAACTTTTAGTTATTTTGGTTTTATTAAATAGGTTTCTAAACATTTGATATTACATGTGTTCCTAAACAGATTTCTAAACAGGTTATTTCGTGTAACCTGTTTCTTAACAGGTTCGTGTTCGTCTTTGAAAAAAATGACACGATAAGTTATCGTGTCGTGCTCGTGTCTAGCATGTCAGATCATCGTGTCTTATCGTGTCATGTCTTATTTTGTCGTGTCTGACATGTTATGCTAGCCCTAAATGAAACGTACGATTGTGTTTGAATTGTTTGATTATCCTCACACCCGGTCAAAATATATTTTATCTTATTGACAAAGTTATTAAAACATATAAATTGGAAAACAAAATCTTGTCAATATCTTTTGATAACGCGTCAAATAATACGCTTGCAATAGAACATCCAAAATTAAAATATAAACCAATTTGTGACGGTGTGTTTTTTCATAGTCGATGTGCTGCGCATATCGTAAACTTAGCCGTTCAAGATGATTTAAAAACTATTGAATAAAAGATAGTTTTAAAAGAATTTTACGTGACATTTTTAGCAGTAACCAAAGATATAGTAGGTATCGCAAGTTTTGTTAAGACGCAAATTCCAAATGTTTAGGTCCTAATTGAGACGTACCTACAAGATGGAATTCGACTTGTAACATATTTGAAAAGGCTATTGAGCAAAAAGAAAGTTTAATAGTCTTTCATAATACTTTGGTGAGTCATGGAAAGGCTACGACTTACCATCCATCGGGTTTGGCTATTATTGAAGAAATAAGCAAAATGCTTAATGTTTTTAAAACCGCAACTATTTGTCTTTTTAGAGTTTATTATCTAACGAGTCCATTAGTACTTCACCAAATTTACTTAATGACTTCAAAATTAAATGAGTTGTCATTTAGGGGTAAACCTTATTTGGATATGATACCACCAATGAAAGACAAACTTAAAAAATATTTTAAAGAAATGCCTCCGGTTATTACATGTGTCGTTGCCTTAAACCCTTGCTTAAATACGTCGGGGGTTGAAACTTTACTTGATAAAATTACTTTTTATTTGGATTTAGAAGAAGAAAACTCATATTATGGTCAAAGTATAAAAGCTAATTTTAACGCACATTTAGGCAAAATGTTTGATGTTTATTTAGCAAAATATGGTAAAACATCAAACATACATGAGTCTATGAGGCATGCGGCACATGATGAAGGTTCTAGTGATCCATTGTTTACTTTGTATAATACTTTAAGAGATGAATGTAATAAACGTCAACGTAGTAACACTCCGAGTAGTGAACTCGGGAGGTATGGTGGAACAACCTTTTTATCCACCATGACTCCACAAGATTTTAAAATTTTAACTTGTTGGCTTGGTGGAAAGATATGGAAGATCAATTTCCCATCCTATCCGCCATGGACCGAGATTTACTAAACGTCCAAGCTTTCACGGTAGCTTCGGAATCTGCTTTTTCTGTTAGTGGGAGGAATATATCAATACGAAGAACCCGACTCACTCCAGAAGCAGTTGAAATGTGTATTTGCTTGAAGGATTATTTAGATGCAGCTGAAAGAATATAAGACAAATGCTCACTTGAAGGAGAATTGGAATATGAAGCCGAAATATATGAAGACGAAGTAGACGATGCATTGACACCCGGAATGACCGATGATGAAGCGGCATATGATGATTATCTTCGTAATAGCTCGGGTTCGGGGGGCGAAGAATAAATACATCTCAATTCTCAAGACTCAAGCGGCATAGAATATTAGTTGTTTTGTAATCTTTTTATGTATTTTTATGTATTTCATTTAGACGTTTGGCAAAAAAAAGTTTAAGTAATTTAGCATAATTAAACGTATGTTTTTTTATGTATTTCATTTACAATTTAAAAAAATTACAAAGATTTATATGTTTTTTATGTATTTTGTTTAAAAATTAAAAAAAAAATCAACCTGAACCGGTTTAGGACCCGGTCCGAACCGGTTAGGATAGGGTTGGGTGTTTAGAGCCCGAAACCGATTTATAAACCAAAACGGTTTGGGCCAAACCGGTTTGCTCACCAAGTCAAAAAAACCGGTCCGGTTTATAAACCGGTTCGGTTTGGGAAAAAAACCGGTTTGCCCACCTCTAGATCTGTGTATGAGAGAATTGGAAAGCGACCTGATTGTGTAAATTAGGGTTTGTAACTCAGGTTAAATGATGTTTTTATAGTATCCATAATGTAAGCGGGTTTTAAGATCCGCGGGTTGAGATCCACGTGAATTATCAGAGGGGAAAAAGAATATGCATTGGAGGCTGACACGTGTCAAAAGGATGAGTTAGATGGTGCCATGTGGCACATTTTATTTTTATATATTAATGTAGTAAGATTAAAAACTATATAATTACATAATAATATTAAAGTTAATTTCAATTTTAGTTTTTAAGGTTTGAAAAAAAGTAACCATTTTTCTCCAAAATATTAAAAACGTCAATTTACCTCTAAAAGTTTTATAAGTAATTTCAATTGCAATCCAAATTTTTTATTATTTTGAAGTCAAGTTGAAACAACTAATTAAATTTGTACTGAATGAAATTGAAGCAACTTATGAAACTTTTGGAGGTAAATTGATGTTTTTAATCTTTTGGAGGTAGATGGTTATTTTGTCAAACCTCTGAAAGCAAAACCGAACTTACCTCTATATATTATACGACGATGATGATAAAAAACCTAAATACTTTATAAAATTAAGATTTTAAATATATTAAAATAATTATGTACATATAAATAAAATAATTAATAATAAGCGAGTTGAGCTCGACTGTGTGAAAATACTCGTGTGTTAAGTTTACGATTTAAGTATGGAGTTTGAAACATGCCAAGCTTAGATACTATTAAGTTAAACGAGTCATGCTCAATCTTAATCGAGCTTAACCATATATTTTACTTGTACCCTTAACTATCTTACATAGAAACTTATATATATTCAAACCTTATACAAGTTGTCTCTATTCTTAAGGATATAGGAAAGATTTCGTCTCATCCTACCTCTCCAAGTTCTTTGTTTGTTTGTTTAATCATCTATAAGTTCTTAACAGTTAAAGTAAGATATTGATTTGTTTTTCAGATCTTTTCAATTTATATAAACATGATCACTTGATCACTATAAGAATATTTATTCAAAATCGAAATCAAACAAAGTAGTAGTATAAGAATAACATCGACCCCTCATAGTCATGTCGTATAAGTGTTTGGAGGATGATGATCCGAATTCCGATGGTCAAAGAAAAATTTTGTTACTATTGACTATGGTTTATGTTAGAACATTCTCATCCCTTTAATTTTAATATAGACGTCACATCATTAGCTTTAAATTTTTTTTCATTATTTCATCCATGAAATTGATTTAATCTGAAAGAAAAAAATTGTTGGGGTGAGAGAGGCTCGAACTCTCGACCTCAGGATCACTCAGTAGCTATGAGACCTACGCGCTAGCCAACTGCGCCACCACCCCGATGCTTTTATCTTTATAGTTTTTTCTTAATGAACCGATCTTCATCGCTGAGTTTGTTTCTGACGAACATCGTTGAATCTTCTGCACCATGGAGAGCAATTTCGACCATCAAGTAGAACCCTAACTTCGTGTTTGGATTTCAAATTTTGCAGTTTTACATGATGTTTAGATACAAAAATCATCATTTCTTTCTTTCTATCTTATCGATTTAAAGTTGAAGCTGTTCTTCTTGGTTATTCCTATGCTAGGTTTTCAACATTTGTGTATGAAATGTTTGTTTCTGCAATTTAAGTTTGTTTTGATTTTCGTTGTCACAGGTACATGAAGATCCATCTTTAATGTAGCCATTTTTCAGTTGCTTCTAAGGATGAATGCTTGTTTCCTGTGTAATATGGTTAAACAAAACTTTATAGATCGTTCAAAATATAATATTTATGGAGCACTTTTTTTCAATGCAGAAGCAGTCCTACGAGCTGCTACTATTTCTGCAGCCGAAGGCGCAAAGATTGAAGCACCACATCTAGAAAGGGTATGTTTTTCAGTTGCTTTTAAATTGAAGCCGTCGTATGAGCTCCTACTATAGCTGCAGCAGAAGACGCAAGCCGAAGAATAGGCATTGCCATGACTGCAATATTGTTTTCTCCAACAATCTGTGAGTGAACAATCTGATTCGTGTACATTGCGGGTAGAAATAAGAATAGCACACTGTCAGTTATTCAAAAACACGAATCAGAATCACACTTGATGCCTCTAACGACACCTCCTCGCTAGTCCTAATACCAAAAAAACGAGTAACAAACATAATTTCAACTCAAGTGAACCACAATGATCATTCCATTGAACCGAACACAACCAAATTTAACTGCACTTCTCTCTCCAAAAACCAAACTGGTTGCCCCAAAAACGGGTTTCGACTTTCATTGACCCAAACCAGAATCGGTTTGTGAAAAAAAAAACAGTTTGTACCACTTTAATTGAAAGCTGTTTAAGAATTATATCCAAACACCCCTAGGATTGTGGTTCTACTTTGCTGTTACACTTTACAGCCTAGTCCGGCCCCGTTTAGCCCAACCATAACATTACCATGAACCTTCAACAGAAATCAGAGCTCACGGAATTCTTCACCACCACCGTTGAGCTCACTACACAGAGCTCACCGTTGCCCTGCCTCATCATTAAAAGTTGCTTGCTTTAATCTGATGTTGTCTTGGTTACAATTTTTTACAAATCTTGGAGACCTTACCACTTATAACTATTTTCCTTTTGCAGTCAAAAAAATGTACTCCCGCATGAACATTCTGCAAGATGACGGGCGTTTATTTTGCACGCTGGAATTTAATGTTGCTAGTAGATTTTCTTGGTGTTTTTGAGCTTTCTACGTTAGCAGATGTGTAAAAACACTACATTTTGTCAATTTTTGGGAGATACATTGTACATAAGGCATTTGGTTGGTAGATCAAATAGAAGATCCGTTGTAAATAAGGGCCTTCTATTGGTAGGTTGCATTGTTAAACTTAAACACGACTCGTTTAACCCATCCATCTATTCAAGTCAACGTGTAAACAGGTTGTGATTAATCAATTTGTAAACATTTTAACCGGGATGTAGGGTGTAATAAATGGGTAACACAAGTTGTTAACGAGGCATGCTACCGGGTCAATATTTATTTGAATGGGTTACACTAGTCAACTGAACTACCGCAATTGTATCGATTACATATGACAACCTGAAACCTGTTACAAGTCATTTTTGGGATTCCTTGTACTTGTTATTTACCTTATAACTTAAACCGGTCGGATAATCTTTGTTTCGTGAACACATACACAAATCTATTTGATTGTTAGAAGACCATGACAATCGCTGCATATAACAAGCTTAAGCTTAATCAAAAACATGTAATACGGCCATAAAAGAGATTACACCCTATATACCGCCACGATACACATAAGCACAACGTGCAAACCAGTAACCTTTAAAATTTAGTGAACAAAATAAACTCCTACATATAAGTAAAAACTTATACAAATATAAATACCATCTCAAAACAATTAAAAACCAGGCCACCATGAAAGGTCTTACATCTCACTCAAAGAATCAAATCAAAAACGTCGTGGTTTTTCCTCTGCTACATTAACTCTGATTGCTCTCCCGCCCAAGCTCTGTCACATAGACGCGTGCCATCAGTAAAAAGTGAAAAAGAACTTGATAAACAAATAATACGTCGGTCATTTTCTAAGTGAGAACTAACCACATCGAGACTCGTTAAGCTTATATCATAAAGGTGGCTAAACAAGTTGAGTAATGGGTCAAAACAATACTGGTTAGAACGGTTTAGTTAGGTTGGTTTGGGTTGACCCGCGGTTTATCCCCATGGTTATAAATGATTGTGTTATTTTATAATTAGGGCCTTAGGGGGTGAGTACAAATAAGTTTAACCTATTTTAAGTAAAACAAAACACAGCTAGACTCATTCAGAAGTAAACAAGCCAAAATTACCACCACTAGTACAATCCTACATTTTTTCATAAAAGATAACGATGTAATCTTGGGATGAGTCTAACAAGAATTATAGAATACCTGTCCATCAAGGTTTTCAATGGCCTCGTTGAGTTCGCTTTCAGACGACATAGTCACAAAACCAAAGCCTCGTGACCGACCACTTTCCCGATCATAAACAACTCTTGCATTCACAACCTTCCCATGTTCACTAAAAACTTGCTCGAGGCGAACATCATCAACATCCCATGGCAAATTGCCAACATATACTCTGTATGACGGTCCACTGATCTGAGCTGTTCGTTCGGGCCTTGACCCCTTCGGTGCAGCCTTGTTTACAGTTAAATACCTTCCCCCTAGTTCCTATTTCACATACAATACATCATTCTTGAGGAAATCAAACTATAAGTCTACAGTTACAGTTAAAGAACCGATTACATAAATATCACCATTTTTAACTTAATTTCAAGTTTACAACTTTAAAATACTATAATTAAATGTTTAAGACTATATAATACAATAATATCCTGTAAAAACTTACATAACGGTGGAGCATTTCAACAGCTTTCTCTGCTTCTTCAACAGTACTCATAGTCACAAACCCAAAACCCCTACTCTGATCAGTCTCTCTGTTGTAAATAACCTAATTCAACAAACCACAAAACCCTAATTTCAATCAAACCCCACAAATCAAAACACCCAAATTCAATCAACAATCACAATGCAATCAACAAATACCTCAGAAATCTCCACAACACCAGCCTGTTGAAACAGCTGAGCCAATTGCTCACTATCCACATCGTACGGCAAATTCCCCACAAAAATCTTCGCATCCTCCGGCGGCTCTGCATACTCCTCCGCCTCGCCGGTGCCGGAATCTTCCGCCGGAGCTCCTTCCCAATCGGAGACTCCGGCGTCGGCGTCGGCGGCTTCTGGTTGTTGACCTTCGTCCCCCCAGCTCAATTCTTCATCTGCTTGAAGAACAACTGATGTGTTGTCTTCTTCTTGGGATGCAACATGGGTTATGATTCTTGATTGATTGGGGTTTCTTTGGGGAATAAGGGGTTTGAAGGAAGTGGAGAGGTGGAGACTGATGGGTTTTGAGGGGAAAGTGATGTGGTGGTGGTGGTGGTGGGGTTTGCCGGAGAAGGTCGCCGGAGACGGTCGCCGGAGTAAGCAGGTGTTGGAGATGGATAAGGGGTTTGAAATGGGTTTTGTTGCAGAAGCCATTGGTGACTGTTGAGGGTTTAGAGGTGGTGTGTGTTGGAGGGGAAGATAAGGGGATGATATTGGTGTGATTTTTTTGGGGTTAAGGTCTTCATGCTTTCAAATGAGCTTGTTTTGGTTTGGGCTTTTTCTGTTCATGGGCCGGGCAAACTGACTACATTGGGTTGGGCCGTTACGGCCCAGATTGTCGATACGTAATAAGATACGTACTAACTACTAAGGTTGGGTTGGGACGATGATGAAACATGTATTGGTTATTGGTACATTAATCTCATGACCGACTAAAAAAACATGGCTGATGACTGAGAGTGTTATTTGGTCTTATATTCTTTTGGTGTTTGGTTTATCTGTTTGTTTGTTAAAAAATAACTTTTTGTGTTTTTCAAATATAGTTCTCACTGTTTTAATTTTTAATGTAAAAACTAATAATTAGTGGATTAGTAAATTGCTATATTACCCGAGTAAAAAAAAAATCAAAATAAAAAAGAAACGTTTATGAGTATGGTTTGAGTGAACTAGTATCTATGTGTATATAACTGGTACACGTATCTGTTTGAACTGATATGTGTATCACCATACACCACAACCTCTCATGCTTACTAAAAGATTCTAAACTAATCTCATACCCGGTTGCTAAGGATTGTAGTCATTACACCCTCTCGAGAACTTGGGCCCACTCAAACGATGAGGCTAAGGATTTTTGTCGACCACATTCCATCGCCTGGCCCTCCAGATGGCTTAACACTTTACATGGAAGCGGAAATTGTACATCAAGCCTTGTTAGCGAGACAGATAAAGAAATGAATGGTACCCCTCTGCCCCTTACTATTAAAAAATGAGCAGACGTTTCGATCAGATGTAGGAGAGAAGTTCGTTTAGGAGCCACGGCCTACGTTTACTCTTGAATTCATTCGTGAGATTTGCCATCGCTCTTTCCCTCCGCTTACTCTAATTATAAATAAAGCTCTTTTGCGCTCTTGGTCAGGCCTGTAACAAGCATCTAAAAAATATTTTTTTTTCGGGCGGTCAAAGCAATGACTTGAGTGAGTAAGGAAGTAGGACCTTTTTATCTCGGTTGTGAGTTATTACTAACCCCTCTCTGTCTCTCCCATGTGCTGTGAATGAAGTGAGTCATTCTCAGCCTATATTCTTACTAATGTGATCCCAATTACTGATGGACAAATCTGTTAGGAAACAAAGATTTTTTATCGCGGAATTAGACCTGCTATTAATGTCGGCTTATCTATCAGTCGTGTTGGGTCTGCCGCTCAGTTGAAAACTGTGAAACAAGGCTGTGGTAGTTCAAAACTAGAATTGGCAAAATATCGCGAAGTGGTCGCCCTTGCTCAATTTGGGTTAGGCCTGGATGCTACGACTCAGGCATTACTCAATAGAGGTGCAAGGCTTATAGAAGTACCGAAACAACCACAATATGCACCACTTTCGATTGAGGTCATGCCCTAAACATGAGACATGTTTAAACAATTTAACATATGAAAATGAGTTTCATAGGCTTTCTCTTTTGAAATTAGGTATCTTGTTCTCTTTAATTTTCCTTTATATGCATACATGTAATTTCCTATAATTTTCATTACTTTTCCAGTTAAGGATACATTTATTGGTCCTTTTAATGCATATACGTAATCTTGATTATAAATCTTTAAACAATTCAACTTCCTCGACTTCATGTGGTGCTAGTAGCGAGATGAATTATCCATAAGGGTACTGGGGACGCTGTCGCCGTAATGTCGCGGCGCAGGTTGGCGCCACGTGACAACACCGCCGCCGGTCCCCACGCCGTGACACACCCAAAAAATTGGGTTTTGACCATTTGCAAACGGTCATATTTTTTTTACCGTTGGAGCTTACCCCACCCTCACCCCCACGGCCCCACCCCACACCCAAAGGCTAATTGCCAAAATTTTAATAGTATAAAAATAAACTATAAATACTAACTTAAAACTCACAAATTTTATCCCATTCTCAAATATTTCTTATGTTCTCTTACACAAATTTACATTATACTTCCAAAAAATGAATCCCACCAAAATATCCTCAAAATCCCGAGCTCAAACCTTCAAAAAATATAGACTGAAGGTGTGTTCGGGTCCAAATAAACCGCCGCCTTCTAAACAATTGTTCAACCCACCACCACCGCATACAACCGATTGTGTTTTATTTAATGTAGTTTTTTATTTATATTTGTAATTTATAATTTATTTATATTAGTATGATGTGATATTATTTTATTGGTGAGTGTGTGGTATAGTGTGGTGGGTGTGGCATGAGCACCCCCACTACCTATAGTTATTGATGGAGACAAAAACTTATATGACTTTTTACATAAAGTCCTATCGGAGTGCATCAGGTATGTATAGAATAATGAAACCCAGTAAAATTTGTGTAAATTCACCCAACAAAACAGTTTTTAGTTGGTTGGTCTAGTCTAGTTATGTTCTTTAGTTTGGCTAGTATTAGTTTGTGAAATTGTTGAACCCATGACACTTTTCATTGTTTAGGCTGATCCTGTCATGGTCAGTAGTTTGTCTAGTGTTGGTTTATAAAATTGTAAAACTAGCTAGATTTTTTTAACAACTCTACACCTACACAGAATAGATTTAAACTTATAACTATTTGGTTAAAGGGTACATCATTTACCATCGAGTTATTTTCTTGGAGACGTGAAACTAGTTATATGAGAAAAACATATACACATATGCACACACATCACAATCTTTTTAGGGTCTAATGACACATACACATATCACTCATCAAACTTGAGAAAAACATCCAATACATTACAATTTTTCACCTCACTTGTGTTGTGGAAATTTCCCCTTTCTCCTCTCCAAATAAAAAAACCCGACCAACGAACCAACCGAAAAGACAGTAAAGCAAACAGATGCAACATCAATCGAGGCATGACGCCCTGTGATCGCGTGCACAGTAAACAAGTCGAACACCTTGTGGCTATCCGTGTTCTGGCCATACCCAACCGCAACTTCTTGTGCATCATACGTGTAGGCGCGCACAAAAAACTTAGCCGAAGGGATGTCTCTGCCAACTATCCAAATGAATGAGTTGTTTGAAGGGTTGTATGGTCTTGTAACAATTGTATGTTGGCATGTTTTGTCCTTCTTTAGGTCGTCAACTGTCTTCCGCCATGGTCGGTCTACCTGGCTCTCGGGTGCATAGCATAGTTTGAGTTTTACGGACTTGTAGGTCGAGTCTGTACCCGATTCAAATGTCAGGTTGAATTCCCATTTTATTGTGAGTTCATCTTCCCCGGCCTTTAGTACTGCAAGATTCAGATGCTATTAGAGTAACTTGTAAAAGTTTGAATCTTGTTGCACACCCATATGGAAAAACTTGATTAGATTGCCATATTAAAAAAAATTAAAAAGTAAATCATTAATTGATTTGTTCGTTTCAAGGATAAACCTACAAGAAAGCGAATGTGACATCATATGCTCTCACACCAACCAATATTGTCCGTTTCACAAGGCCCCAAATTTGTTTTAGATTGTCTGAAAACTTTCGAGGTCACCAATCATGGATCGCTCCTACTAAATCATGCTCAAGTGTGTAGTTATCTCCTCTAACACAATCACCCTTGGGATATTTGAGACAAAATAGAACAGAACAAAACAGAACGATATGAGATTTGTCTAAGGTGTCACAGTAAAATCGCTGCCTGTGATTTGCCTAGGGTGTTGAGAGGGTCAAGATGATTGTTTTGCTGCAAGTTTCTTTCAAAACATGTATTTTGCAACCAAACTCTAACGAACGTATGCAATGAAATCAATCATTTTTTATGGATAATTTGAAATCTTTTTCAATAAGATAGAGATCAAGAGTGATACCATGGCCTAGTGGAGACGAAGCGGAGACTATAAGTGTGTTTTGAAGTGAAGAGAAGGTGACACCATAGCAACTTGCTGCAAAACATGATAACATAAGATAACCAACAAGAAAAACAGCTTGTAACTCCATTGATGAGTTGATCCCTTGACTTTTGAAGCTTGAAGTCAAAGAAATTTACTGATAAATCTACTGATGATCATATATTAAGAACATCGTTTAAGACATACAATCTGGAGCTCCTATATATACATACATACATACACTACATGTGTAAGCATATGCTTATATCCGAAATGACAAAGAAAACTGTCAAAGTTTGACTTTTTACTGTCAAATTATGAAGTTACTTTTCTTATAATCTTGATAAAGACAACTTATATGGACAGCCCATTTGAGTCTTCTAAATTCATAAGGTTTGATTTCGTTAAGCACCCTACGGTTGTTTTTGTTTTCATGATACTATTATAAATTGTTGTATGTTCTAACTTCTAAGACTTTCATAGTAAAATAATTTTTAAAACAAAGATAGAAAGAATGAAAGATCAAAGTTACTTTTTAAGTTAAATTTCGAAGTTATTTTTCCTTAAAAATTTGATGAACACAGCTTGCATGGAAAACTTGTTTTACCATGCCTACAATTAACGAGAATATCTTGATAATATTTGGGGATGTTTTGAAAGAGTCAAATTGGTTTATATTTTATATGTTATATGGCTTTTAAGCATGCTCAAGGGGTCACTTTTTGTGTTTTTAAGCTGGACATGTTTGGAAGTTAGCTTCTATATGCCAAAGTTATGTTCTCATTAGCTTAGAATAATCCCAAAAAACTTTCCGAAAGATGAAAGGCGAAACAAGAAAACGGGGTTTGATCAAGAAGTGACGTGGAGAGATCCCATCCGTCGGATTGAGTAAGTTGCTATTGCCGACCTATGATCCTACACACAAGATAAATTATACTTTACCTTCTTCGTAAATAGGAAAGATAAGAGAATTATTTGTTAAGTATAATAACACGTAATGTTTTTATATATAGAAAAAGAATAGACAGAGCTGGCATACAATAAACGTATGTTGTGTATTCGGATATGGATGAAACCGACACGCCTTTAAAAATTTCATATGCATTGGACGAATAAAATTTTTGGGTAATATTGACAATAAATTTATATGATTCATGTTTTAGAGTAATTCATTGTCTAGATTCTAAATCTATCATTTCCTGTCACGTATATAATTAACTCAAATGTGTTTTGGGACAATATACCAAATTTAGAAAGAAAAATTGTTGCACAACGTTCCCCTTTAACTTATTAAAGAAGATATATAGACCCTTTAAGGTGGTGTTTGCTTTGTGGATTGAAATTCTAGAATTTCAAATTTTATCATTTTCCGTTTACACAATTCCAATTTTTTTATATATTTTAGTAGGTTTGAAACCCTTAAATTACACGGTTTGAATAAAACTTTAACTAGTTAGCAATTAAACTTAAAAATTATAAAACATTGTTATAAGTTTTAAGCAATAATAAAACAATAATTTTGAAAATGAAACATACAAAAATAAATATTAGGGAACTAGAATTGTAAGACGTGACGGTGTGAATTAGTTACATATAGTAAAGAAAGAGTCTTTTGAAGGGGTTCAAATCTATTTTTAGAAGCGGTTTTATTGAAGTCAAAAAATATACTTGAAAAAACCTTCTCAAAAATGGTTCATTTGGAGCAGTTTTAAAAAGCCGTCTCAAAACATGATTTTTTTTAAGTGGCTCATAGGATTTCGCCTGACAAAATACTCTTTTGAAGCAGTTTTTACCAATAAGAAAAACTATAAAGAGGGTACAAGTGTTGGTGAGAATCCAAACAAAAAAAAGACTATTTTAAAGTAACAAGTGGTGGCTTCTTCGAAGAAAATTTTGAAGTTACAGAAGTCGGAATTGAGTTGGGAATTTGGGTTTTGCTATTCGTTTTCTTACTAATTTCTTTCTTTCAAAAACTTAAGCTAATCGATGAATGAATTTAACGATGAAACATTGCATCCATCGATCGGTTCTCCTCTCCGGTATCCATCCCACCTTTGTAGTGTACTTTGTGTTTTCTTTTTACGGGCCAATGTTGAATATATTTTGTAAATAATAATAACTAAGGGTAATACCTATGCTTCAAGGCTTGAGAACGCTTTTTTTAGTCACAAAGTAATGTGTTAATTAACTTTAATTCGATACTTGTGTATTTCACCAAAACATACAATAGTATAAATATATGCATAAATAAGAATGTCACAGCTAGCTTTCGTACAACAAAAAAAAACCTAAAAAAGCTTAATCAAATTTAATAGCTAACAAAAATGAAATTTGCACCAGCATGTTAGACAGGTATTCCCATGTTTACAAAACAGGAAATAAATAAAATATGAAACGACTTGATTTTAATGTAACTTGTATCACTTTATTTGAAAGTGTTGAGGAACAAATAATAGATAATCATATTCTATTTTGTAAAGTAGAAAAAATAAAAGTAAAAAGAATCATTAAAATTTTACAAGAAGAAAAAAAATTAAATATAAAAAACATGAAAAATCAAATAAAATCAAATGAGAAAAAAAGAAGGGCACCAAACAGAGTACTGGTCGGGGAGGGAGGAAATCAAACCCTAGCGCCATGCTTCGTATGTGCATCCCTTAATCAAACCCTAGTCATATCAATTGTAGTAACATATTAACTAATTTTAGTGGATGAAATTATCTATTTTAGATATCATTTATAACTTTTATTTGTCTTGTTGTTCGGTTTCTAACCTCTTCATTAAAATAGGTTAAAACCAAACATAACCGAATTATACCTGGTTTTAAACCGAGCTGGTTATTTCCCCTCAAAACCAGTTGGAACTCAAACCGGTTTCTACCAAAAACAGGGTCTAAAAAAGTTTTACGCAACCCGATCTAGATTTAACCAGAACCAGATTAGAGAAAAACCCGAACGGTACACCTATTACAAATGTACAATTACAAACAAGTTTAGCTAATCCATCACTAGTCCACTAGATATCAACTCATCAACACGATTGAATCTAATTTCATGGGCTTTGAGGTGTACGCAATACTTGGGTCTTAGGCCCACTAACCACCTTTTAATCTGGGCCGAAATCTCTGGGCCCAGACATCATTTACTATTTTGCCATAATAGAAAAACTTCAAATTCATTTAATATTTTAAAGAGAGGACAAAATCTTGATGTCGATGATCGTTAAAATAGTAAGAAAGTGAAGCAAGATCACATCAAAGGTTTAAAACGAATATAGACCGGCATTGCTGTTTATTAGTTTTGGATATTTTAAAATTAGTTGTCGGTTTGGTATTTTGTGATCAATAATAATCTATATCGATATATAATACTAAAACAGTAATTTAAGGGGACACTTGGTCTATTTTTAGGCCTCTTAAGTTTATTTTTCCCGCCTCTCTCTCCTTTTAAATAATTATCTAAATTAAGAAATATTAAATAATTTTAATTCTTTTTTAGATTAAATTTTTTAATAAATTAAGAAAGATGTCTTTTTATTAATGTTATTTTTAGAAAACAAGTTTATATACAATTAAAAAAATTTCTAAAAATCTAACTTTTTTAAAATACAAAATATTTTAAAATTAGTATTTTTAAAAAGTAAATTTTTTTATAAACTAAAAACAATTAAAATTAGGAGTTATAATAAAAGATTTAAAAAAATAATATTTTTAATATGGTTTGTTTTGAAAAAAAATATTTAACTTTTTTTGGAAAGAAAGTTTAAAAATTAATATCTTATTTTATTACTTATAGTTATTACTCATATGTAATTTTAATCATATCTTATTTTAGATTATCATTTTATACTTCACAAAATTTTATTATATTTAATATTTTATTTTTCAAACCGTATAATACACAGGTTTACTAAAGTTAGTATTTAATAAATAATAATCAACAACTAATTAGAGATATTATGAACATTTATAGCCCGATCCAACCCGATTCAATACTATATTTCTATATTTGATTACAGGGTCAAAATAATTCGAAATTGATCTAATTATTGCACATAACTTTTCAGTGTATATTATTCAAATCTTAATTTCTTCATACTAATACCCTCACACCCACTTAATATCTAGCTTACGATTTGACCCGTCAAAAGTATTTCTTTTAAGTCTAAAAGGAGACAGTTTTATTTGATTGTATATTTCGCTATGACAATAAACAAAAGTTTAGGTCAATCTCTGTCAAGTGTCAGTTTATACTTGAAAGAGTCTATTTTTACGTATGATCAGCTTTATGGCATCTTGTCACAAGTTAAGAGTAAAGATGAATTGAAAATTTTAGCTTTAAATACTAATGTTACTACAAATGTAGTTTACAATGATGTTTTTGCTCATTTGTGACCTTATAATCAAAAGTTGTTATGTCTTATTTAATATATAACATACTTGATTTTATTTTTATTTTTATATTATTTAATAATTAACTTTTCACACTTCCATATAATACACGGGTAACTAAAGCTATATATATATATATATATATATATATATATATATATATATATATATATATATATATATATATATATATATATATATATATATATTTGATGACAATGCTTTATTTTCAGATGTTAAAATTACCCTTAAAATTACTATTAGTAACCAACCTAAAGTGTGCGAGCACACATAGATGAAGGTTTTACGCATAACACAAAATAAACTTTTGGTTTTTTCATTCTATAACTTTGTTAAATATAAGATAACAGTTAAAATGGGATATTTAGTTGTTAATCGGGAGAATTATTCTCCATTATTACGCCTTTAATTTGATTGATTGTAATTAGTCATATTTTTCTAATTTGTATCCTAAATTATTGTAACTACTCTTATTTAAGTAAATGAGATCTCAATGTTTTTTTTGTGGACAAAAATCATCCTCTCCAATATGGTATCAGCCAATTGATCCATACCCACCACCTAACCCCTTCTCCTTAGTTTTTTTCGACAGCCTCCTCCATACAATGGTAACCTCATCTTCTAACTCTACTCTCCCCATGAACACCCTCCTCCACATGCTCACTATAAAACTCACCTCTTCAAACTACTTACTTTGGAGAAATCAAGTCATACCCCTTCTTCATCACCAAAATTGGTACCGTTTTGTTGACGGTTCATATCCCGCACCTTCCCCGGTAGCTTTCATGGCCCAACAACAACAACCACGGTCACCATTTCGTGGGGGGCGAGGTCGGTCGGGTAGTGGTTCATCGTCTCGTGGTGGTTATTCATCTCGTGGAAAGGGGCGTCGCAATCCTCATTGTCAACTCTGTCGACATGATGGCCATTACGCAAGCTCATGTCCGGATTTGGCCTCATATGCAAACAAATCTTCCTACTCCGCTGCAAATTTGGCACAAGCATTTCATGCAGATTGCAACCTAACGACTACAATCCAGATTGGAACTCAGATTCTAGAGCCACACTACATATGGCTCCTTCACCCAATGATGTTGATTCCTCCGTACCCTACCATGGTAATGCTAAAGTATATGTTGGAAATGGTAATGCTCTTTCCATTTCTCGTATTGGAAATCTTAATATTAGTCCTCACTTGAAACAAAAGGACGTTTTAATAGTTCCTGAACTAACCAAAAAGTTGTTGTCAGTTAGCAAGATGACTAATGATTATCCGGTTGATTTTGTGTTTTCTCGTTCTCATTTTCAAATTCAGGACAGGGCCACCAAGAAAACACTCGCAACAGGAACCCTTAAAGACGGGCTTTATGTCCTAAGTCCCAGTTTTCAAGCACTCACAGCATCTACCATTTCTCCATCTATGGCATCCTTTGAATTATGGCATAAATGTCTCGGGCATGTTGCTTTTGATGTTATCTCAGTTTTGCATAAGTTTGGTTTTTTACGTATTACTTCCATTTTACCTAAACCACATGTTTGTGAATCTTGTGAACTTTCTAAGCAACACAAATTGCCATTTACTTTAAATGATAAACGTGCATCTCATGCGCTTGATTTGGTACATTGTGATTTGTGGGGACCCGCACCCGTCCCTTCTAGAGATGGTTATCGTTACTATGCGTTATTTATTGATGATTATTCACGGTTTTCTTGGTTTTATCCACTAAAAACAAAGTCTGAATTTTATGGGGTACTCAATATTTTTGTTACTTTTTCTCAAAATCAGTTCTCACGCAAACTGAAAGTGTTTCAAAGTGATGGTGGAACCGAATTCTTAAATCATAAAGTACAAAGATTCTTTCAGGCTAACGGAACACATCATCAAATGTCTTGTCCATACACTCCCCAACAAAATGGACGGGCCGAAAGAAAACATCGACATCTAACCGAAACCGGTCTTGCCATGTTGTTCGGTGCAAATGCTCCCGTTGAATTTTGGGTAGACGCATTCTTCTCGGCCGCTCATGTCATCAATCGTCTTCCCACAAAAGTATTAGATGACAAATCTCCGTATGAGCTACTTTATAAATCGGTTCCGATCTACAACAACTTCAAAGTGTTTGGGTGTCGTGTCTTTCCATATTTACATCCTTATGCTCCTCACAAGCTTGCTCCTCGAAGCATTGCATGTATCTTCATTGGCTATTGCACTCAATACAAAGGGTATAAATGCTTAGATCCAACAACCGGTCGGACGTACATCACTCGACATGCAAAATTTGATGAAACATGTCTACCATTTTCTTCTCATACATCCACCTCACATAGTAACATTGGCACTTTATTTTTAAGCTCATATCACGAAGACTTGGCCCCATCCACAAATACTTCACAAACACAATCTCTATCAGAAATCCACACTAAAAACTTATCACTGAACTCATGCCCTTCTTGCTCATCAGACTCATCTCACCCTTCAACCCAAGCCACTCAACCACACATTCCAATCATGGATCCCACTCCCACATCAGTAAGCATAACCTCATAAAGTTTAACTAATACCAACCCCCCAACCTCTACTGATGTCACCCCACCACCAGTCCTTCAAACGCCACCCACTTTTGTCCCACCTTCGACCATGTCTACCCAAACCGTGCCATCTTCTCATCCCATGATCACTTGTAAAAAGGCCGGCATTTCAAAACCCAAACACATCATGAATCTTCATGCTATATCTTCTACTCCGCTTCTTCAAGCATTATTATCTAAAACCGATCCCAAAGGTTTCAAAACCGCTTTTAAAGAAAGGCATTGGCGCGAGGCCATGCACACGGAGATGTCCGCTCTTTACAAAAACAAAACGTGGACACTTGTTCCTCGTCCGACTCATGCCAATGTAGTCGGGTCCAAATGGATTTATCGCACCAAATACCATGCCGACGGTTCCATAGATCGGTACAAAGCACGTCTTGTAGCACAAGGCTTTTCTCAAATCCCGGGATTTGATTTCTCGCATACTTTCAGTCCCGTAGTTAAAGCCACCACCGTCCGTCTTGTTCTATCTCTTGCTGTGTCGAACCGTTGGAAATTGCACCAACTTGATGTGAATAACGCGTTCTTAAATGGTCATCTTGGTGAGGTCGTCTACATGGAACAACTACCAGGCTACGTTGATCCTCAAAAGCCCGACCATGTGTGTCGTCTTGACAAATCCCTCTATGGTCTCAAGCAAGCCCCACGAGCATGGTTCCAACTTCTAAGCACGTTTCTTATTCAACAAGGTTTCAAGTGTAGCCAAGCCGACACATCATTATTTATTTTCCATCATGGTGCTTCTCTCTTTTATCTCTTGGTATATGTTGATGATATCATAATCACCGGGAACCATGCTCCATCGATTCAACACTTCATTAATCAATTGCAATCTGAATTTGCAATAAAAGACTTAGGCAAACTAAACTATTTTTTAGGCCTTGAAGTCTCACACAATATGGATGGATTGTTCCTTAGTCAAACAAAGTATGCACGTGATATTCTCACCCGAGCAGGACTCCTCGATTCCAAACCCGTGGCCACTCCACTTGCTACCAATGATGTCTTCACAAGTAATGGCAAACCGTTTCATGATCCCACAATGTACCGGTCTTTTGTAGGTGCCTTGCAATATCTAACTATCACACGACCTGATCTTTCTTATGCTGTAAATCAAGCAAGTCAATTTCTTCAAGCACCTACGAATGATCACTTTCAAATGGTTAAAAGAATCATGAGGTATGTCAAAGGCACTATTACTTACGGGTTCGATTCACTACTCCCACTATTTCGAAACTTGTGGGATATTCAGATGCCGACTGGGCTCGGTGCATTGAAACCCGACGATCTACATACGGGTATTCCATATTTCTTGGCGGAAATTTAGTATCTTGGAGTGCTAAAAAGCAGCCCACCGTCTCTCGTTCAAGCTGTGAGTCTGAGTACAGTGCTATGGCAAATACTGCAGCTGAGCTCATCTGGATCACTCATCTTCTCAAGGATCTTAATGCGTTACCAAACGAGCGACCTACTCTACTTTGTGACAACCTTAGTGCCATTTTTCTAAGTCAAAACCCGGTTGCTCATAAACGAGCAAAACACATTGACATTGATTATCATTTTGTTCGAGAGCTTGTATCATCCGGTAAGCTATACACGAAGTTCGTTCCAACCAAGCTCCAGGTGGCAGACATCTTCACTAAACCGCTACCAAGACCGTGTTTGAATCATTTCGAAAACAGTTACGAGTATGCTCACCTATTCCGCTTGAGGGGGGGGGGGTAATCGGGAGAATTATTCTCCATTATTACGTCTTTAATTTGATTGATTGTAATTAGTCATATTTTCCTAATTTGTATCCTAAATTGTTGTAAATACTCTTATTTAAATAAATGAGATCTCAATGTTTTTTTTTGGACAAAAATCATCCCCTCCAATACTTGTCTAAGTTGAAATAAAAAACTAGGAAATAGTTAATTAAATATAGGTTAATTTTCAAGGATATAGTGCGAGTAGATTAGTTTATGTGTGTATCCAGTAGTTAAGATAGAGGGTATCACCAGACTATAAGAACAAAACATAGGTTAAAATATATACTTACCCATTTATTTTTCAATTTACTAATTATCTATAAGAACTATATATATAATTAAAAAATAAGATGTAGATTAACGTATTCATATTGATCTTATTCAAAGGTAAATATTAATATGATTCACACGTTAGGATATATAAGATAAGTATCTTATCCTTTTATGTTTGAAATTCAATAAATATTTTTAAAAAATCTAATCAAAAGTTCGATATATAAAAGAAGCAACTTAGTTCACTTCAGAAAAACGACCGAAACTATCTTTCTTCGATCTCTTAGAATATTCATCTTTCTCTCCACAACCAGTACAGATCTCGTGGGAATACTACTAGCAGCATGCGGCCAATGCTATCGCGCGATAATATTCTCAAAATGAAAACTGACAGTAGTTCAAGAGGTACCCCTGGTTCCTCAAGTTTCGGGGGTCTTATTTGTGACAGCAAATGGCGATGGTTGTGTGGGTACATGGGGAAAATGAAGGGAAGATGGTACACAAGCCTAGAGGCTGAAGTATGGAGCATCTATAAAGGTTTGTGTTTGATCAAGGAGAAAAACCTGTCGAACTTGTTGATCGAGACGGACAGTGAAACTGTTTTAAGGCTCAGATGGGATTTTTCGATACCTAGGGATCATCCGCTCAAGGCGGTTATGGAAGCCATGCAGACGACAATGATAGAGCGAAACTGCACCCTCACTCATACGAGAAGAGATGGGAACCAATGTGCGGATCTGCTAGCGAAATTAGTGGGAAGACAGTCAGAGGATTACGCGGTGTTGGAGGAACCACCGGCCTTGTTGATGTCTTATATGTTACAGACGTGGAGTCAGGAAGACATCGTTAAATACCTCGATGAAATGCCGATGTTAAAAAAAAGCAACAACTAGATGAAATAAATTTTGTTGACAGATTTAGAGGGGAATTGGGGCCTTAGGGGCCAAGTTACTAGCTAGTTGTGTGATACTGATTAGTATGGTAAAATATGTTTTAAAAAAATTGTTTATCTACTGTAAACATAAATAAAGTTAGAGTAAATTGCATAGATGGTCCTTGTGGTTTGACTCAAATTATGGATTTGGTCCCTTAAGTCTAAAAACTACGAATATAGTCCCCAACCATCTAGTCTAATTTCATAAATGGTCCCCTGAGTCAAGTAAATTTACTATTATACCCTTTTGAAAATTTACACTTTATCCTCTTTACTACTTAAATCTTTGAAATATTACAATTTAATCTTGTTGTTTGTTATTATTATTGTTATTGTTTATTTTTATTAGGATTAGATTAGAAGACGTTTAAAAAAACAACTGTTATCTAATTATTATTATTGTTATTGTTATCATTATAATTATTATTATAATAATAATAATAATAATAATAATAATAATAATAATAATAATAATTATTATTATTATTATTATTAATTATTAATTATTGTAATTACGTTATCATGATTTATAACATAACTTGAGCTATAAAACAACTTGTTTTTATCCAATTTAAGTATACATTTATATCGTATTCAATAGTGTCATAACTCGCCTGTATCATTTAAGTTATAAAATGAATGCCATTATGCAAACCTAAAAATCAAATCTATCTTGAGTTAACATTTTACATATAAAACATTGTATTAACAGTAATCTAATTAAATAAATGTCACTGGAAACTCAGTTTTATAATCTATACTTTATATATAAAATGGATATTGTAATTGTAATTACATAATACTCATTAAGTTATAAATTTCTATATTTGTATTTGGCGTAAGAAAAAATGTATGTGTAGCCTAGTCCTGTTTCAGTTAGAGATTCAAAAACAGTTATATAATTTTCGTAGTATTAAATATTCATTATGACATAAACTAATACCTCTTGATTCAATTCGTTTTTTACTTTGATAACCTTAGCAACAGTAATATATAATAATAATAATAATAATAATAATAATAATAATAATAATTATTATTATTATTATTATTATTATTATTATTATTATTATTATTATTATTATTAATGAAAATAATAAACAACAATAGGAGATAACAATGGAGGTTAAATTGTAGTTTTGTAAAGAGTAAAATAGTAAAAGTGTTAATGTATGATTTTTAGAGAAGGGTAAAATTGTAATCTTATTTGAACTAGGGTTCATTTATGAAAGCAAATTAGGTGGTTAAGGACTATATCAGCAAATTTTAACCTTTAGGAACTAAATTTAAAGTTTGAGTCAAACCATAAGGACCGTGTAATTTACTCATAAAGTTACTTCCTTTTGACTTTTGTGCTTCATTTGTTATTAGAATTTTTTGTTACAATCTTATACTTTCACTGCAGTATTTATTAAATTAGCTGTAAATATGCGCCGGGAGTTGTGTGAAATAATGATGAATAACATTCTAATCTTACAATTGGGTAATTTTAATAAAATTAAATATTTTATCCATTTAAGTTTCAATTTTAGCAGTGATATCACGCATAGAGTCATAAAAATAGGATGATAGTATAACTACTGATATCAAATATAAATAACTAATTTACGCTCGGTTCGTACTAGGTTTGTTTATTTATTTAAATATTATTTTTAATATTTTATTATTTAATTTTGATATATATATTTGTAATTATATATTTTATATATAACATTATTCGTACATTTTAATTGTTTTTTATCATAACTTTATATATAATAGATATTATTTATATGATATATTTAATAAATTAAATAAAAATATATAAATAAAAAACTCGTTTAGGCTCGCGAGTCGGCTCGAGCTCGATACGTGAAGCTCGGGCTCGGACTCAGTCGTTAAATGAGCTTTTTTTCAAGCTTGAGCTCGGCCGGGCTCGATAAAACTCGACTCGTTTCGAGCTTTTAATCGATCCGATCTCGAATAGCTCACGAGCGGCTCGACTCGTTTGCACCCTTAATATTGTTTGACAATAACTGGGCGTTTGTATATATAATAAGAATAATAGAAGTTGTGAAACATTATAACTCTTTTGATCAAAAATTTGTTCTCCGCCTTCTATTTTAAAATATAATAAAAATAATTTTTGTTTTAGAAAAGAATTAAGAATAATTAGGATTCTTCTTGTATGACCTCTAATTAAAGTTATTATCACAAAACTTAAAAAGAAAACGTATAATAATCATTCCAGTGATAAAACAGTCATTTCTATAATCGGATATTTGTTTTACTATTTTTGTCTTTCGAAAGCTCATATGAAAAAGTCCATTTGTGAATACATCACACTTCTTTAAACATTTGTACCGTACAACACATGCATAATTATTTCAAAACAAAACAAAATAATATATTATCACATAAGAAAAGTTCAAAAAATACATCACTTTCAAAGTTCAAATCTCTTGTAGCATCACGTATGGCACATAGATATCATCTAATATTTCAATAATGCCGAATAACATACAATATTACACAAATAATACGACGACGTTATTCCAAATGCCGGCTTCAAATCCCTTTAAAAACTTGATAAAAATCCTAGTGTTCTCAGTCACGTTTCCGGCATCGATCACCTTTATCGGTTAATGGAACCACGACGATTCAGTAAAAGTGTCGGAAATGAAAACCTTCAAAAGAAACTCGCGGAGAACAGGCGAAAAGGGAGTCGGGGCCAAGAACAAGTCCCTGACATTGCGGATTTCATGAATGATATGTTCTTTGGAACGGTAAACAATGAGAAAAAAATATACAATCTTACTGGTGACGGTGTGGATGCAGCGGATGAAGATGATTTTGACTCGAGCACAAGGAGTACGAGTAGCAGGTTGACTCAAGAGTGGCTAGAGGAAGCGAAGAAGCTAGTGGCCTCTTCACCTAACCGTGGCTTGTCACGAGCCGAAGGGAATTCTCCCTCTCGACTCAGTGGGTCACCTAGGTTCGGTGTTTCAGGACCTAGGTTGTCCACTTCTTCGCTTGTAGACAGAGATCCCCTCTCCAGATCCGCTAGAAGGTAATTTCATATATCATTTTTGTATCAATTACTATCATTGATAATATTAAAACAATCATCAACGCATGTCAAACTTTACGTAGAGTTTTATATACTTACATGCACATACAAACGCTAGAGGTGTACAAAAAAATCAATTCGAAAAAAACCACTTTGAAAAAAAAAACGGTCAAAAAAAGGGATCGTTTTAAAAAAACGCTTTGAGCCAAACCCGTTTCCAGCTCGATCCGAACCGCCGGTTTGTATACCATTTTCATAGCTCATCACCCAAAACCGGTACAAAAATAAAAAAAACCTATGAAACCGGTCCAAATCGATTTTAGGGGTTCGAGTATTCAGTAAGCAAAACCGATTTAGAAAAAAAAACCGGATTGAACCACATAACAAAAAAAAAAAAAAGAAAAAAACTGGTTCGGTTTTAACAGTTTACTATAGTAGATAGGGCTGCAAACGAACTGAACGTTCAGCGAACAGTTCGTGAACCGTTCGGCTGGAAGTTCGTTTATGTTCGTTCGTTTAATAAATGAACGAACACGAACAAGAAAAATTTGTTCGTTTAGTTAAACGAACGAACATGAACACAGGCCGCGTTCGTTCATTTATGTTCGTGAACGTTCGATAATGTGTTCGTTTATGTTCGTTAATGTCCGCTCGTGAACGTTCGATAATGTGTTCGTTTATGTTCGTTAATGTGTTCATTTATATTCTTAATTTTTCTGTTATTTATTTTTATGATTATTATATCAAATATTTTTTTATATTTATGTTAAGTACTTATTTATTTTTGATTAATTTTGTGTAATGTTTGTAATAAAAATGTAAATTTTATTCAAAAATAAATTTATAATCAATTGTATCCGTTTGTGTTTATGAGTTTTTTTGTATTCGTCATGTTCATGAACAGTTGTTTGTGTTCGTTTGCATTTGTTTGTGTTCATTTGCGTTCGGTAAGTGTTCGTGAACAGTTCATTAACATGTTCATTTTCTTAATGAACGAACACGAACAAAGAATCTCGTTCGGTAAGTGTTCGTGAACAGTTCATGAACACGTTTATTTCTTAACGAACGAACACGAACAAGGCCTTGTTCTTGTTCGTTCGGTTCGTTTGCAGCCCTAATAGTAGAAAATAGGGATGAACATGTTACCGAGTACTGGTAACATAGCACTACCATACCAAATCGGTACCGATCAAACATCATATGTGTCAATACTGTCATTCGTTTTTCCTTGTTTTCGGTATTGCCACCATTTTATTTCGGTATTTCCAATAGTGCCAATACCTATTGGTACCGAACCTATACAAACGGTACAATATTTTGTTTATACTTTTGCTCGTTTTCGGTACCGATATTTTTCGATACGCTTGTACTAGTCTCATCCCTAACATTTGTATCGTTAACGAACGAAATTACAGGCACAGATCGGTGGATAATTTCACCGGAGAAATTTTGACGAAATCGGCGAAGAAGACTCACAGCCGGAATAACTCCCTAACCACCGTCGACCCATACCCAAACTCACCACCACCGGCCACCGATCAGTCACCGGCTTCCGCCGTGCAGAAATGGTTCAACAACATCCTAAAACCCCCCAACGCCGGCGACCCAACCACCACCACCACCACACCACCATCACCGCCGCCGGACATCATCCCACCACGAGCATCCACCCACCGCCGCTCCCGATTCGAACACCAATCGCCACCGCCACCGCTGCCACCGTCACTACCCTCCGCCACCATCACCACCATGGCGACGGCGGACCCAACCACCCTCGTCCCACCGCGGTTGTCCACCCACCGGAGATCCCGATTCCAAAACGACCCCAATTTAGCTCAACCCCAAATGATATCATCCAACAGAACGATTAAACCCAATCCCACAACAACTCATGTGGGATCTCAAATGCTATCGCCACCGAGGCACCTTGTGGAATCGGCTCAACGGAGGTCGATATCGTCGTCTACGTGCTCGTTCCCGGAGAAGCAGATCCTTTCGCCGCCGAGGAACCTGGTGGAATCGGCTCAACGACGGTCGATTTCGTCGTCGACGTGCTTTACTGATAGAATTTCGAACAATTCAATCCCCGTAAATGGGGAATTGAAGGATTCTGAATTGGGTCAATTGGATTTTAATCGGTTTTTAAAGAATCAAAGGATCAAGATCCAAAAGCTGTTGAAAGGGGAAATCAGAGGGAAAGCGAAGATCATTCTCTCTGATTCAAATAGTAAGTTTAGTTTTTGTATGAGTCTTGTGTTGTTCAAAAAGTGGTAAAATGTAATTCACGGTCGTAGTAAATTGTGGTTTATCAATTTTGAACGAACGAACAGTTTAGAAGTGTTAAACTGTAGTTTATAGCTATAGTAAACTACAGTTTACCAATTTTAAATAAATAACGGTTAATAGAACCTTCCGTTTAGAAGTGGTAAATTGTACTTTATAGCCATAATAACTACAACTACCACTTTGGCATGACAGTTTAGGATATGTCAGTGATGTACATTGTGTATGAAACACATACCAATATGGATCCTATATGTAATACGCCAGCCCCGCCCTATAGTGTTGTTTAAAAGTTGTAAACTGTAGTTTACAATCGTTCATAGATGAAACCTTATTATTTTATCTTTCTCATTGTAGAATGAATGTTGTAGGTACAAGTTCAATGGTGGCAGCGATATCTTACGCTTGGTTGTTGGATACTAAGATGAGAAGTAAGAGGAATGCGGTGGTTGGGGAGGGTGGCGCCACGGCGGAGATGGTGGTGCCGGTGTTGAATGTGAGTAGGGGGAAGATGTGGAAGCAGCGGCAGGCCGCGTGGTTGTTCCACCATGCTGGCGTTGATGCCACCGCCATATTGTTTTCCGATGAGGTTTGTTTCTGTAATTTTACTGTGATTTTAGTCGTCGTGAAGGTAGATGATAATGGTGTTTTGTGTATGATTGATTGGTGTATTGACATCAGATAGAATTGGAGGTCTTGATGATGAACAAACAGTTGAGCATCGTTGTTGTTGGTCAAGAAATATTGAAGACGAATGGCGAGGTTTGTGCAAATATTTCAAAATAATATAAAATAGTTGGATCAAGTTGTTTTCAGTTTGGCATGGTTGGTTTTGGTTTGGTTGGTTTTGATGATAATATGGGCTGAACTGTTAATTACAGTGTCGAGGAACGACAAACAAAACTTGCTAGGTGGGTGTTGATTTCGGTGCTTAACCGCTCGAAATGACTTTTGTTTTTTAAAAAATCTTAGTTTATCTTAGAAACTTTTTAAGTGAATGAATGATTTATGATTGTAATACATAACTATCTATTCTAAAAATAAATAATAATATTATAAACAACAAAAGTTAATCAAATGGTTGGTTTACACGACTAGTTTAAAGTTACAGATTAGACTAAACCATTAATTGTTAAACTATCCAGACATGAACCAACAGTTTAAACCTTAATCCTACCAAACCAACTGACTTCTGTTTTTTGACACCTTTGGTTTTACATGGTGTAAATCCTCTCAACTTTGGCTAACCAATAAGAAAAACATGATTTTTATTACCCCCTACCATAACGTGTTATAAGCAACTTTTTAAATCAGCTCAATAAGCAAAATCATTAGTTTTCATTAGTTTTCTTAGTTTAAAAACTTGGAAATTCTTTTTAGAATGAGACACACTCATCTAATGCTACTTTTAAATCTGTATCATTGATCTTTACGTGACATAAACTCTTAACCTAATGGGAAGGGACATAGTATCACTATGTACTAGATATCATTATGTGACAAGTCCTATGTATTTATTACACAAATTGGACTTTCTTTTACAACAAATGTGATATTTTTTATCTGACCCATCTATAGTTTATGGAAGCGGTCACCACTTTGCGAGCCTTTTTTAAACAAAATGATAAATATGATTTTTATAACTCATAAAAAGAGTCGATAAACCATTAAAATGTTGTAAGGTTGTCATAACATCGGGTCTTAATTATACTTGTAAAATTGTTAAATATTTCATGGAACAGGTTGGATCCAAGTGCACGATTGTCACGGATAATTACTGCGAGGATGCATACGATCTACTTCAAAACCCCATTTTGAAGAAAATCATGGTAATTAAGTGGTTTTGTGTGTGTGTGTGTTTTTGATGATACAAGACTCTCACTCTAGAGCTTAATCTATAACCTTATTTTAAACAGCTTGCCGGTATTCTATTAGACACACAAAATTTGAACGTAGCTACAACCAAAGACACTGAGGCTGCACGTTTGCTTGCGGTTGGTTCTGCCCCCAACTATGGAAATAGTTTGTATGATCAATGTACGATTCTTTATTTCCTTAAACTATGTTTTTAACGTGAAATGATCATTATACTTTTTTATAGTTCAAAATCATAATTCTTTGGTTTTTGGTAGTGACACAAGAACAAAGAGATGGTGCTTTCTTTGAAGCTCTTAGGAAGAACTACGGGAAGCCTCCTAATGAGAGTAAGCTTTCATTGTTCCGAAGACACAAATTTAAATGAATTTCACCTGCCATGAACAACGACATATTTGATAAAACTAGAATCAAATACTATATAACGCTAAAAGATCATTCTTAAGGGCCGTCTGATCCTTGTACTTGACACTTGAACAAGTTGGGTCTCCCTTGACCATGATCCTATTTGGGCAAGTTAGGTGTATTCAGAATTTATCAAATTAACTTTTAGTACTAGTAGAGCAACCAAGATATATCTTGTCCTTTTAATGTTTTTATAAAAAAGTAGTTTTAAAAAGACTGTGAAGTTCAGTTAAGCTCAAACATAAGTTACTTGACTTTAATTATTTTTGCAAAATTAAGTCTATGGGCTTGTAATACTCAAAGGGAGGGAAATAATTATGCCAAAAGAACAAATATAATTTAGACTTGTAACCTCTTTGAGTTTAATTTAAAAAGGTTGAGAAATCCTATGTTATTTATGTAATTTCGGTAAAGATGTTTGTTAGCTTTTTCTAATCATCATAGGTATATAAAATCCTTTTTGTTGTTCAAAAATTTAAAAAGGTTAAAGATAGTCATTTAAAACTCTTAATAAACAATTTTTTTAAATTTAAGAAATATAATCCGTCCGGCTTCAACAAGAGTCCATGGATTTTGGTCTTACAATTAGCCTTTGCATAATTAGTAGTAGTGTTTTAATATTCCAACTTTGCATAATTTATAGCGTAATCTAACTTTTGAGAAAAGAAAGTGGTAAATCACGTGACTGTATACACTAGAGATATTTTTTTTAACTTTGTCATTAGTAATAATATTTTGGTTAAATAGTTATGCATTTAAAGGAAACAATTCCTAATAAAATTGATACATTTAAAAGTAAGAGGTTCAAAATCAACACTTTTACTTCTTTAAGTGTTCTTGAAAAGTCGTTTTTATATCACAGGCAACCTTGAGAGTTCATCGCCACCAGAAGACCAAACCCCCGAGAAAAAGCATCGATCCCCAAAAACATTTGAAAAAAGCTCGAGAAAGGATCCAAATCAAGCAAAACCCGATGGTTTTGCACCACCAGGTATTAGTTTATATCGTTTTTCTTCAATTCTATAAAAATATACCTTTTTTTATTTGTTGATTTTAACATAATTATCTTATGTCAGCTAAACCAAAACCGCAAACAAAACAAGCTCCGTCACCAGCAAATTCAAGTGGTTCGGCTCGTGAAAAAGGAAAGAATCCGTTTTTCTTAGCGAAATGGTTTGGTTTTGCAAAGTGACAACATGTGATTTAATTTGTTCTATTCTATTATTGTTTAAAATAATTATTAATGTTTAAAATAATATTTTTTTGAGTCTATGTAACAAAAAGAAAATTATCTTGTTTGTATTCTAGCAATCTAGGACTCGCCCGTGTAAACCACATTCATATAATTAAATATAAGTTAATGTCATTTATTTATTTAATGAATTTTTTTTTGATTATTTTCTGGATTTTACATAGTTCTTATTGATACAACAATGTAGTTTAATATCTTTGAGACATGGTACAAAGGGAATGCCCAATGTACAACACAAACATGTTAAAAGAAACACACATAGGTTTAACGAACTTAGCTCATTGATCAAGATCACATCTAGATAGAGGACACTAAATATGGGGAGTTTGTTAGCGAGTTTATGACGTGGATGGTTTAATTAAGGAGGAAGCTTATAAAAGTATGGTTTCGCCGCAACGATTAAGGCTGTGCACATATAATAATATACACATCGTAAGTAACTGGTGTTTATTAGCATAAGATGTTTAGATATATCGCTAATCCCTATAAAAATTATAAAAGACTTTGATACAACCGTACTAGTCTTTTGATGTTGTTTTGAGTGAAACAAAAAAGTTTACGGGAATGATTTATATGATATAAGAGGACAAGTCATGTATGAGTCATATAACTAATTGTATACAACGTTTGATTGTCACATGACAACCCAACTAAGAGAAATAATATTGTAGACCCTAAGTTAGAAATATAATAGTTATATAATATTATACGATACATGTCTCAAGCTTGAAATTTTATATCCATAATAATTAATTGATGTATTTAAGTATATTAAATATTGTTTTCTAAAATTTATAGGATTTTATTTAATGTTAACCATTCTTTTTTGACAACACATTAACAAATGAAGTTTCTTTATAATAAAATTTATAAATATAAATTAAGATAAGAAAGATTAAATGAATTAATATTTTATTTTGATTGAAAAGATTAATAGTAGTAAACTAATTTCAAATATTTACTTAAATACCTTATAAACATTGTACACATTTTTAAATTTAAAAAACAGTAGATTATGGTAGACGTGAAAAAAAAAACATTTGTAAACACAAACTGGATTTTAATATGAACTGAGACTACGATTAAAGGGCTGTTTGATTTACTTCTGACCCGTCTGACCCACTAACCCGGTCAGACGTGGAGGCTGGTCAGCGTGTTTGATTCTCTCGATTTGCTTCTGACCCGGTCAGCCCCTTCTGACCCATGCCTATTTTGAACCCTTACCCGGTCAGTTTTGGAGAAGCCGCTTACTCGGTCAGCCCCTGCTGACCGAGACTTTTCCATCAAACAGCCCCTAAGACTGTTTTAGACCCCAACCAAATCATAGGTTTAAAATCTATAAACCCCCATTGAAACCCATCAAATCTAAACCTGTAAGGAACATCTGAAGATTAAAGGCTGATGCAACCAAAGGATACCAGAACAACCAAGTCTTCCTGCATGCACTAAAGAACAAGGATGAACTAGCTTCGGAAGTCTTACACTCACAAATAAGTCTAAGAGTAAGATCTTCCGAAACCAACAGTTCAAAAGAAGTTGCTTCGGAAGTTTACACTTATCAGAAAATATTACAAGTATGAAATCTTCCGAAGCCAAAAACTCTTTTCTTCCGAAGCCAAAGACTTTTTTCTTCCAATGCCAAAGATGAAGTCTTCTGAAGCCATTTTGATTAGAAGACTGATTTCTTCCGAAGACAGAGAAAATATGCTTTCTCTGAGTTACTTTTTGATAAAGCTGTTGTACCTTCCGCTGCTGCTCTGAAGACTCACCTGCTTTTCATAAGTTGGTGAAACTTCCATACTTTATCAAATTATAGAAAAAGGTCTTAGTCTGTAGCTTCCCATAATTGTTCCTGTAGACTTGTCTTATTAGATAAAGTCAGTGAGCTATGGCATGTCATAGTCACTAGTCAAAAGACAATCTGCCTTTTGACTGTAGATTGATCTTGTTGTCTAGATTAGTCAAATTCCATCTGTCTTTTTGTATATTGACGGTTGTAGGTTGTAGTATATAGGAGTCTCAAGTTCTTGTAACTAAATATACTTGAACACACTTGTAATAGAACTAGAGAATCAATATACAACTTCCTTGAAAACTTTATCTTGTGATTTTGTTCTTGTTTCACTTACATTACTTGTGTTAGTTAGTATCTTCTAAATAGTTACCAGTTCCCTATTTGAATTGTTAAGTGATCTAAAGTTCTCTCCTCCTGTGAAGCAAATTGCAAACTTAAGCACCCTTAACCGATCCTGTAATTGGTATCAGAGCATTCCAGGCTCTTGATTGTAAGATCTCACCATCTTTAATCCTCTTAGCTTCACACATCACTTAACTCTTCAAATGGCAGCTATCTCTAAGGCTGATATGGAAACTGGAACTATGAGAAAGTCCCCACTGATCACTCCTAAGGATTTTGACACTTGGTGCCAAAGAATAGAAGGTTTCATCAAGTCTTAGGATTCTAGGATGTGGGAGTCTGTTATCAATGGATCTCATGTACCATACACCACTTCAGCTGCTGCTGGTGGTGGTATGATACCCAAAGAAAGGGCTGACTTCTCTAAAGAAGACTGGAAGAAGATTGACATTGATCAGAAAGCCATGACAGCCCTTCAGACTGCTCTTCCAAATTCCATCTACAGAGGTTTCAAGAAGTGCAAGACCGCTAAACAACTGTGGGATGCACTGAAACTGATGTATGAGGGGTCCAATGAAGCCAAGAAGAACAAGAAGGACCTTTTGAAGCAGCAGTTTGAAAATTTCACCTTCAAGACAGGTGAAACCATGACTCAACAATATTTCAAGTATGTTGAGATTGTGGATACTCTGACTGATGTTGGAGTAACTATTGAGAATAGGGATATTGTTAGGAAGTTTATGTCCTCTCTTCCCAGACAATTGACACACTATTTTGTGGTCATTAAGAGGACTGAAAACCTCAAGACTCTGACTCTCACTGAGTTATATGGAATACTCAGTGGATACCAGATGGAGATGAACATGCAAAACCCATCTGGTAACTCCAAAACTCACCAGAGTTCTGCCCTTCATGTGGGTGAAAGGGATAGCAGAGAACCACAGTACCATCTTATCTTTCACAAAAGGGTCCTTTCATCACCTTCCCAGAGACACCCAGAGAGTGCTACATCCAAGGATGCCTATTCTAAGAGACAAGCACCTCTTAAGCCTTTATCTCTACTGATGAAAGTTCAGGCAACTTTCTTTTCACTCTTGAAGACCTAGATTGTATCCATCCAGATGATCTGGAATACATGGAGATAGTCCAGCAGATGGCTCTTCTCACTCACAGAGCCCAGAAGTTCTACAAGAGGACAAGAAGAAGGTTTCCCAGCAATGCTGCCAGTGGCTAGTTTAGACTGGACAAGAGCAAAGTAAAGTGTTACAACTGTAACCAGATGGGACACTTTGCCAGAGAATGCAAGGCACCTAAGTCAAATGGTGGCCAAGCATCATCCAGGACAAACTACACTGAGGGAGGGCACCAGAATGAGAAGCCAAGACAGCAAGCTGTTGAAGAAGAAGGCTTTGACTGGAGCTTTCAAGCTGAAGATGCTTCACCAAATAAAGCACTCATGGCTAACCATGATGAGGCTAAGGTACTTGAACATCTCTGCTCTCCTGAATGTATTGCTAAAGTGAATAGATACAGGTCCTATAACTTGGAAATGAGATCTGATATTGAGTCCTTGAATATCCTAAAAGCTTATTTTAAAAGAGCTAAAAATGACTATAAACTTAAGATAGAAGATCTAGAGAAAACAATTTCAACTCTTAAACATGAGCAAACAAATTACAGGACTCAAATTAAAGATCTTATTACCAAGTTGACTGAATGCCAGGCTGAGCTTGTGATCAGCAAAGCCCGGGCTGAAAAATGTGTTCTTTAAGAAAAGACCTTCAAGAACATCATATCCTCATCTCTGCATGTAAAAGTTTGTTATCAGAATAAGCAGGGACTGGGATCTACTCAAATAGCTCCTCCACACACTCTATTATATGTAAGATCTCCAAGGTGTGGAACTGGTGAAGATGAGCTTCCCCTCATAGACCCCTAGTATTGAAGAGGATGGAGAGGAGATGGTGATGGATGACTCTGAAATGAGTGAAGAGAGTCAATCCAATAAGGGTCACCATGCTCCTGAGGATATTAAGAAGGCTGGTATGACTAAAACAAAAAGGAAGAACTTGATCAGAAGAGCAAAGAGAAGATCAAAGAAGACTTAAGAGATCAAGGCCACTTTTGACTCCAAGCAGAAACAAGTGTTCATCTCTGCGGGGTTTGAAGTGGTAAAGGCTGAGGAATCAACTACAAACTCTAGTACCAGGAGTTTTAGTACAGTTCCAACTCATTCCAGCAAAGAGAAGGCTGAATTGTTGTGTACCACTGCTACACAGCCTGAACCATCTTCCTCCAAGAGCAAGTCTCTCCCTAAGAAGCTTACTGCATCATCTGTGAAGAAGAAGCTGGAGAAGGAAAGTGTTCAAGCTCAGTCTTGCTCTCAAAAGAAGACTCCTAGAAGGAAGCAAATGGGCTGCATCATGTGTGGTAGTACTTCTCATCTGGCTAAGGATTGCATCTACAATCCCAAAAGCACTATCCACATGATCAAAGAGAAAGCTTCTGGGAAGAAGAAGGAAAAGCTAGCTTCGGAAGGAAAATCTGTTTCTTTCGGAAGCTCCAAAGTGAAAAAGAAAATAGGTGGTAAATTGCCTTCGGAAGGAAAAATGGTCTCGGAAGAAAGGAATACTTCCGAAGCACCTAAGCCAGCTGCAGTGAAAGCTAGATCTTTCGAAGGCCCAGTCTCCAAATCTTCTGAAGTTGCCAATACTTTCGAAGCTTTGAAGGTCAAGCCCAATCTTCCAAAGGTGGTGTGGAAGATGAAGGAAGACCATGTGACTGAAAGTTCATCATCAGCAACAGCAAATGATCCTCAAAGCCTGAACATAGGATCATTTACTATTTCATTGTCTTCTGTTCACTTTGACAAGCCTAAGACCAATAAGGTTTAGGTTCCCCAAATGTAACTAAATCATCTCTTTTTATGCAGGGGCAGCTGAAAACCAACAAGAATGTATGGATCATTGATAGCGGCTGCTCAAGGCATATGACAGGCAATGGCTCCTTGCTTCAAAACTTTGAGAAGTTTGATGGAGGGCCAGTTGCTTTTAGAGGAGATGCAGGAGGTTACATCAATGGCAGGGGCATGGTCTCAAATGGTAAGCTCAGCATTGAGAATGTAAACTTTGTCAAGGAGCTTGGATATAATCTTTTGAGTGTGTCCTAATTTTATGACCAAAAACATCACATGCTCTTCACTGAGCATGAGTGCATTGTTCTCAAGCCTTGGGTGGTTATTCCTCAACAGTACATCCTGCTCAGAGCCCCCAGGAAGGGAAACATGTACAAGATGGATCTGCAAGAAACTCCCACCAGAGAAGTGTCTTGCTTTCTATCTAAAGAAAATAGTGATGAGTCTTTCCTCTGGCATAAAAAAATGTGCCATGTAAACTTTAAAAACATGAATAAATTGATTAAAAATGATTTGGTAACTGGAATGCTAAAGAAAGAGTTTACAAGTGATGACCATTGTGTTGCATGCCTGAAAGGGAAGAAGCACAAAGTGTCTCACAAGCCAAAGGAAATCAACTCCATCACCACTTCCCTACACTTATTACATATGGATTTGTTTGGCTCCACCAGTGTAATGAGTCTTGGAAGGACCTCTTATTGTTTAGTGATCACAGATGACTTCACAAGATTCACTTGGGTCTTCTTCCTTAGAACTAAGGATGAGACTCCTGAGATATTGAAGAACTTCATTCTGAAAATTGAGAATCAATGTGATCACAAGGTCAAGACCATAAGATGTGATCAAGGAACAGAATTTAAAAACCAAAACTTTGATACATTTTGTGATGAAAAGGGTATTTCAATGCAATATAGTGCTCCTAGGACTCTTCAGCAAAATTGTGTTGCTGAGAGGAGAAACAGGACACTTATTGAGGCTGCTAGAACCATGTTGTCTGACTCTAAATTGCCTATCACCTTCTGGGCAGAGACTTTCAACACAGCCTGCTATGTGCAGAACAGAGTTTTAGTAGTTAAGACTCATGGTAAGACTCCTTATGAGCTGTGGCACAAAAGGATACCATTCATTGGTTTCCTCAGGTCATTTAGATGTCCCTGCACCATCTTGAATACCAAAGATCAAGTAGCCAAGTTTGCTGAAAAATTAGATGATGGACACTTTGTTGGATACTCTTCTCAAGCTAAGGCTTATAGAGTATACAACCTCAGAACTAGAGTAATTGAGGAGTCAGCCAATGTGACCTTCAATGAAAACACTCCCAGTGTTAAAGGTTCTGGTCCGGATTGGCTGTATGATCTTGATTTAGTTACCAACTGTTTTAATGTAAGGCCCCGTTCCCGGAGGCCTCGCAGTTGGACAATCATAGCACAATTTATAAAATATTTTATAATTTATTATCATAATGCAGCGGAGTTTAAACTTCAAAAGCCATTCATTAACTTTATAAATGTTGTTGCTAAGCAATACATGTTTGATAACAGTTACAAAAGATCATTAGTTGTATTACAAAACAACAGTGTTATCTTCTTGAATGGATGTCAGCCAAATCCCGACGAGTAGCCTCCCCGAGTGCCATCCTCAGTAAATTACCTGCCAACTGAAAACGCATAAAAGTCAGCCTCACTGAGTGAGTTCTAGTTTTAAAATCATAAAAATATCTTGATAGATTTGTATACAAAATACTTTTTAAAAGAAAATATCTTATCTTTCTTTCTGATGTGATCACACATCATACATACAAATCATATCCATTTACATCACTACAATTCTCTTTCTTGCTTATTTATTATTATCTTTCACTGTCGATATGGACCAAAGTGATATACCCCCATATAATGCGCATCAACCTGGTACTGGGCCTTGAAGTTTATAAATAGACTCCATCTGTGGTGCACATATGCTGACTCCAGTACCGGGGCAATAACAGTGGTCCCTTCAATCTTAAAGATTGACCCTGTGTACATCCTTTGGGTTAGCTAAACCGTACACAGTTGAGCTAACGACAATATGGTCGTGCACCTCCTTTAAAATTTTACTTGCAAGTCTTTTCATTCCTTATGTTCCACTTTTCGTTAATATTAATCTTTCACTTGATTAATAATAATACTTTATGATCATAGACAATCCAAATAAAGTCACATGTTAATATCATAATAGGCACATAAGAACAGCCCACAACATGCATAAGATAATCAGATACAAGCACCGAGTTATCCATGGTCAAATCCTAATTCTGATCTTCCAAAATTCCAGAAAATTCCTTATGTCTTAAAGAAATACGGATGAGCAAAACCAATACGGGTGAACAAAACTAATGCGGGTGAACAAAAACTAATGCGGATGAACAACTTGCAAATACGGATGAACAACTTGCAAATGCGGATGAACACTTGGTAATTATTGTCTTAAAAGAAATGCTGATGGACACTGTAGCAAATGCGCATATACAAAAGAAATGTTGATGGACACTTAGGCTAAATTTAGGCAAATGCGGGTGAACAAAAGTGAATGCGAGTGAACAAAACACTTAGGCAATTATCACAGTGTAAATGCGGATGAACACTTTGAATGCGGAGGAACACTGTAGCAAATGCTCATGAAGAAAACACTTATGCAAATTTCACAGTTTAAATGCGGATGAACTATCTAACCTGCAATTTAGGCTTATGCTATAACCGGTTCCAAAACCTCATTCTCATACATTCTTAACATAGATCTATAATGTTAAACTCTTAGAACAAGCTTACAACCTCATAAAACACAGAAATTCGTACACAAACATACACAGTTAACATTCACGGCTGCCGTGAAACATTTAAAATGCTTTTCCAGCCCAAAAGAAGTTTAAAAACATAAAATCAGGGTCCTAGAACTCACCTATTGTAGCAAACAAGTGAATCTCCTCCCAACTTACGTGCACAAGATTTCAAACACCTAGAACAAGCCAAAACAAACACCCAAACACCAAGAACACATAGAAATCAGTTTCTAAGGTTGAAACCTCAAAGAAACCAAACCAATTAATCATAAAAACCTACTAACCTTGAAGATTCTTCTTCTTCTTCACAATTCGACCGAGAGAAAACACAAAACCCAGCTTTCTTTCTTCCTTTCTTCTTCCGTAAGCAGCAGCAGGAAGAGCATGGGCGACCATGCTCTTTATACACTCACTATTGACTTTTGTACTATTTTACACTTTTCACCCTTCAACTTTGGCCTTTATAAAAATTTGGGTGTTACAAGTCTACCCCCTTAAAGAGGTTTCATCCCTGAAACCTGTCATTCTTCAAATAACTGAGGGTAGTGTTGCCTCATTTCTTCTTCGGTCTCCCAAGTAGACTCGGAACCCTTTCGATGTTTTCACTGTACCCGCACAAGTGGAACCACTTTATTTCTCAACCTCTTATCCTTTCGGTCGATGATTGCCACTGGTTGCTCCACATAATTGAGCCGTTCATCCACTTCAGTATCATCCAATGGTACAATCATATCTTCGTCGGCTAAGCATTTTCGTAGATGAGATACATGGAATGTCGGGTGAATCCCACTTAACTCATCGGGCAATTCTAGACGGTAGGCCACATCTCCTACTCGTGCAACGATTCGGAAAGGCCCTATGTATCTTGGACTCAACTTGCCCCTCTTCCGGAATCGGATGATCCCTTTCCAAGGCGAGACCTTTAACATGACTTTATCACCCACGTTGAACTCGATGGGTCTACGCCTCTTATCGGCATAAAACTTTTTCCTATCTTTGGCTGCCTTCATAAAGGATTTGATCTTTTCCAACTTCTCAGTCGTAGCCTCAATCACCTCGATGCTTCCCAATTCTTTCTGCCCAATGTCTCCCCAACACACGGGCGTTCTACACCTCCTACCATACATCATCTCGTATGGCGGCATACCGATACTAGCATGATAACTGTTGTTGTACGAGAACTCTGCTAACGGTAAGTGATCATCCCAATTTCCCCCAAAGTCGATCACGCAAGCACGAAGCATATCCTCGAGCTTCTGGATCGTCCTCTTGGACTGACCGTCTGTTTGAGGATGGTAAGTCGTGCTAATATGTAGCCTCGTCCCCATGGCATCATGAAATCTCTTCCAGAACTTCGACGTGAACCGGGTGTCACGATCCGACACGATAGACACTGGCACACCATGACGAGCTACAATCTCTTTAATGAACAGATCTGCCAATCTCTCAGATGAATGCGTCTCGCGGATTGGTAGGAAGTGAGCACTTTTTGTCAACCGATCAACTATCACCCAAATAGCATCGTACCCCCTTGCAGTACGGGGTAGCTTCGTGATCAAATCCATAGTGATGTGCTCCCACTTCCACTCGGGTATATCCAACTGTTGAATCTTCCTGTATGGTTTCTGATGTTCTGCCTTCACTTGCAAGCAAGTAAGGCACTTACTTACATACTCTGCCACGTCACGTTTCATACCCGGCCACCAGTAGTCTTTCTTCATGTCTTGATACATTTTGGTAGCACTGGGATGAATGGAGTATCGAGTTTTATAAGCTTCGTCCATAATTCACCCACGTAGATTCCTATATCGAGGAATCCACATTCGTCCAAAGCGGGTTTTAACATCGTGGGTATTCTCCCCCAATTCTGTAACTAGACCTCTCATTCGTTCGGAGTTGAGGCAATCTTCTTTTAACGCCTCATTTTGAAACTCTTTAACTTGCGTTATCACATCTGAGGTCATCACCAACTGATACGCCTTTACCCGAATCGGTTCGGGTCTCTCCTTTCGGCTAAGGGCATCGGCCACTACGTTGGCCTTGCCCGGGTGGTAATAGATCTCGCAATCATAGTCTTTGATCAACTCTAACCACCTTCTCTGCCTCATGTTGAGAACTTTATGCTCGAAGAAGTATTTCAAGCTCTTGTGATCCGTGAAGATTGTGCACTTGGTCCTGTATAAATAGTGTCTCCAAATCTTCAACGCAAAGACCACTGCAGCCAATTCTAAATCATGAGTGGGATAATTAACTTCGTGGGTCTTTAACTGTCAGGACGCGTAAGCTATCACTCGTCCACGTTGCATTAGCACGCATCCCAGTCTTGAATAAGATGCATCTGAATACACCACTAAGTCTTCACTTCCTTCGGGCAATGTCAAGACAGGAGCTTGAGTTAATCTTGCCTTTAACTCCTCAAAAGCATTCTCTTGTTCCCGACCCCACACGAACTTCACATCCTTGCGGGTTAACTTAGTCAAAGGTGAGGCTATCTTGGAAAAGTCTTGAATGAACCTTCGGTAATAACCCGCGAAACCCAAGAAACTGCGAATCTCGGATGGCGTCTTTAGTGACTTCCATTGCATCACTACCTCAACCTTTGCCGGGTCCACCATAATTTCTTTGGTATTCACCACATGACCCAGAAACTGAACTTCCCGCAACCAAAAAGCACACTTAGAGAATTTAGCATATAACTTTTCTCTCCTAAGTGTCTTCAACACTTCACGTATGTGATCGGCATGTTCTTCTTTGCTCTTCGAATAAATCAGAATATCATCAATAAACACAATCACTGATTTATCTAATATCAGCCGACACACTTGGTTCATCAGATCCATAAAGGTAGCTGGCGCGTTAGTTAAACCGAATGACATAACGAGAAACTCGTAATGTCCATAACGTGTGCCGAATGCTGTCTTCTTGATATCTTGTTCCTTTATCTTCAGCTGATGGTAGCCAGATCGAAGATCTATCCTGGAAAACCAACTGGCACCCTAAAGCTGATCAAATAGGTCATCAATTCTAGGTAGGGGGTATCGGTTCTTTACTGTCAACTTGTTCAACTCTCGGTAGTCTATGCACATCCTCATACTACCATCCTTTTTCTTTACGAATAATACCGGAGCACCCCAAGGAGAGATACTCGGCCTAATAAACCCCTTGTCCATTAGTTCCTGTAGCTAATCCATCAATTCTTTCATCTCGGTCGGAGCTAACTGATACGGTGCTTTGGCATCGGGTTGCGCACCGGGGATCAGGTCAATCTGAAATTCTATCTCACTGTCCGGTGGCACACCTAGTAGATCTTCAGGAAACACATCCGGGAAATCAAGTACCACTAGCACTTCTGATAATTATGGTATCGACACGTCCACATCTTTCACGTATGCCAAGTAGGCACAACATCCACGCCTCATACACTTCTCTGCCACTGTCATCGAAATCACTTTCGGAACCGTAGTGACGCGATCACCATAAACTGTCACTGAACTACCATCGGGTGCAACTAACCGAATCATCTTCTTCCGACACATGATGTTCGCCTCATAGGCTGCTAACCAATCCATCCCTAGTACTACATCAAATCCACCTAGGGGCATCACATATAGCTTAGCAGAGAACTTATGGCCTTCTAGTTCTATGTCGCAGCTTTCCATAATATCAGAGATTCTGGTAGACTTACCAATAGCAGTTTCTACGTCAAATGGTTCATCGATGCTCCTACTACTAACAGGCAATTTAGCACAGAAGGCAGCAGATATGAAACTCCTACTAGCACCAGAATCAAATAATACAGAGGCACAAGTTTGGTTTACTAGGAACACACCTGACACGACGTCGGGATCTACCCGGGCTTCCTCGGGTCATCGTGAAGGCTCTTTCACTTGCCCTCTGCCCTCGTTCTTCCGGCCTCTTCTTCAACCCAGAACTTTCAGCCCTTGGCTTCTTGCAATCCTTGTTCATATGGCCGATTTCACCACAGTTAAAGCACCGTGGGGCTTCGCACATCTTTGAAATATGACCGGGCTTGCCACATTTGAAGCAGACATTCATTCCCAAGCGGCATTCCCTGCTATGTTCCTTCCCACACTTGTCACACCACTTTAACCCCGAGCTTGCAGCAACAACCCGACTGTCATCCATCCTCGGCCTCTTGTTATTAGGGATGAAACCACCACACCCGAATCTCTTCCCATTCCAGTTTCTGTCACCCCCACCAGTCCTCTTCACCTCAACCACAGTTACCTCTCGTTCGTCATACAGCCTTCCAGCCAAATCCACTGCCGACCTAAAAGTGCTCGGTCGAGCAGTGATCAAATGCCTGCGAATGTCAGCCGGCAACCCCTGAATATACCACTTGATCTTCCTCGAAGCCGGTGTAACTTGTTCGGGCACCAGTCTCGCCATTTTATTGAATTTGGCGGTGTATTGCTGGTGGGTCATAGTCCCCGCCTCCAGCTATAGGAACTCCTTCTCGATCTTGTCGAGCTCCCGATGAGGATAGAATTCCTCGAACACCAACTTCTTCAGTTCTCCCCGCTTCATTCTTTCGATGGCCCGATTACCCTCAGCCTGGACAAGATTGTCCTACTAATACAGTGCAGTGTCAACGAAAGAGTGTGTGGCGAACTTCACTTTCTGGTCCTCCCGGCACTCACTGATCTCTAGCACCGCTTCTATTTCCCGTACCCAGCAGTGAGCAGCTGCGGCATTGCCATTACCGTCGAAAGTAGGAGGTTTACACCTTTGGACCGCCCATAGCTGCATCCTCTTGCGGTTTCCCGCACCACCACTTCTTCATCATCACTAGAGGCTCCCCCTCCAGCATTTAGCTCCTCCTCCTCATCGTGATCCCTCACATCACCTCTCCTGCCAGCAGTCATTCTCCTCTCCTCTTCCTTCTCCTTTCGTTCATCCTCCCTCACAGCTCGGATCACTTTAGTCACGACAGACGGTAGGATTGTCTGCATGCCTTGGTGAACCTCCTCCACCACTGCCTCCTTCACCGAGGCTCTCAAGTTAGCACTCTCATCCACCCCCTCCGGGTGATGAAGATTGTTAGGATCAGTGATCTAAGTTTGATCAATTAGAGTTGAATCACAGCGGAATTAGAGCAAGAATTAAGCAAATATAGCAAGAACACAATAAATATTCAATGGAACAGTACACGGTTATATAGATATAGGGTTTTCTGCAAAGGGATAATAACATTCATGCACACATGCTTCGGTGTGGCGGCTGCTAGGTTTTCCTAAGCTGCACCGATTACAATTAGGTCAGCATTCCTTATATATAGGAATGTGACGTCTGCTGATGTCACTTGATAGTGACATCTAACAGAATTATTACAAACTACTGAAAGTAAGCAAACTACTGAGAATGTTCACAACAACTGAGAACATCTCAGATTATTCTAAGTACACGAAGAAACATAAAACTACTGAAACTACAACTACTGAAAGGAAACCATCACAACTACTGAAGAGGTCTTCAGCTGTTGTGACAATCATCTGAAACTTGGTCTTCAGTCTTTGTCTTCAGCTCTTTCACTTCAGACTTTGTCTTCAGCTCTTTAGCTTCAGACTTTGTCTTCAGCTCTTGTCTTCAGACTTTGTCTTCAGCTCTTTCACTTCAGACTTTGTCTTCAGCTCTTGTCTTCAGACTTTGTCTTCAGCTCTTTCACTTCAGACTTTGTCTTCAGCTCTTTAGCTTCAGACTTTGTCTTCAGACCTTGTTATCAGCTGATGTCTTCAGCTGTTGCAGACTACTTCAGTTGTTGTAATGTCCGTGGGACTTAAAGGTTTTTCTGATCAGGCTCATTGGTTCTTTTGGTCCAACAAACTCCCCCTGAACCAATGCAGCCAAAACCTTTAAGCTTATTGAGGTCCCACTTATTCTTGGCAGAAATACTCTCTTGATCAGCTTTAGAGATATCGGATAAGCACAGGCCAGGGAACAGGTTTCAGTAGATGTGAATGTCAAAGGATGGAAGGGAACTCTGTCTTGGGGAACTGGACACAGAGCCGTTATCCCAACCATGAAACCTACTTCCCATTGATGAGTCTATAAGACTCTCTGACGTAGGCCTCAAGGAGAACAACTTGTTCCTCCTTAGTGAGTTCTTCTGCTTCTCCTTCGAAGAAGAACTCTGGGCCATAGTACTCTGATAAGTACTTTATCGTCTTTCCATTTTTCAACTCAACAGTTGTTATCTCTCTGTAAGCAAACTCATCTGGGTGAGTTCCTTCTAATAACAACTGGAGTTCATTTTTCTTGATCTCTTCAAGCCTCTTGTATAACAACCCCTTCTTGACCATTTTGTTCTCCATTAGAGTTTGAGGGGTCATCTTTGACTTGTAGGCTCTCTTGAAGTCTTCAAGTATTTCCCAGGGTGAGACTACAATGGCCAACATAATAGCAGCATCTATGGTCTTTCTCACTTGGCCATTGTATCTACTTGGTATGGATTTCTTATGAATTCTAGAACTAACCCTGGGGTCTGGCCAAATCCTTACTCTCTCCTTTTGATATTGAAAGGTATACCTGAGAGCATACAGCCTTTGAGCGTGTTTCTTCATGGCTTGTATAGATGATGACTGAGGAAACTCTTTGTCAATCATCTTCAAAAGTTGCTCATCGTGCTGTTTCTGCTGTTCTTCTTCTTCAATCTTAACTTTCACCATTTGCCTCTGAAAGTCTGGTGTGATCATTTGTTGACTTCTGGGCTCAGGTAATTTTAGAACAGCAGAGATTGGCAGACTATCTTCTTCATCATCTTCTTCTTCTTCTTCTTCTACCATCCTCAACACCCTTCTCCTCCTTCTGGGTGCATCACTGGATGTGGTTTGAGGTGGTTTTTGGGGTAAGGGAGTTGGTTTTGAGGGTTGAGTTGATTTGGAGAGTTGTGGGGTTGGTTGTTTTTGAGAGGGAGTTTGGGAAGGCTGATCTAGCATTTTTATGGTGAGTTTGGCTTTGGAAAGCTTGGCCATATCAGTTCTCTTCCCAGCACCTGCTTCGTCTAAGGCTTCTATAATCAACCCCTTGTTGAATTCTTCAGAAGCACAGATTCTGGTGGTTATTGCCAGAATACTGTCTCTGGTCCATGATTTAATCTCAATTAATGATCTTCCCAAGTATTTTGCAATAAACCGGATCATTATCTCCAACCTCTCCCTTTCCATCACACTATAACTGGCCCATCTTTCTTGTATCTCATTAATCTCCAGCCTTCTGATCTCAGTGTCTAATGTGGCTGTATCAAAGCCCTGTCTGAAGAGTTGATCTATTATTCTGTCCATTGATCTGCTGTGAGCTTCATCAGCTTCTTTAATCAGATCTTCCAATGATTTCTCTTCATCAGGCTTTTGAGTTTCAGCACTTTTCTTTCTCTTGTATGTGATCAGCTGTTTTTCCTGTTCTTTTTCTTGTTGTTTCTCCTCTTCCACTCTCTTTCTCTTTCTTTCTTTCACTGCCTTAGACTCCCCCTTTTTGGGTGCATTGGGTTCAGGGGTTTGAATGGCAGAAAGCTTCTTTGCACAGCATCATCAACAAGTGTTTTTAGAGTCGAGGAGATCCTCTCATCAATGGCTTTATGTACAATCTCATTGATGATGGGAGTGATGAGAGGTAAGGAATTTTGAAATGTAGCAACCATCTGCTCAGAGGGGTTCTGTCCCTGAGAGGTGGTGCCAACAACAGTGGCTGGTGGCTCAGTTGAGTGAAGTGGCGGAGTGTTTGGGAAACCTTCAGATGAAGGTGCCATCTGTGGGTTTATTGGGGCAGATGGACTTTGATCCTGAGACATTTTGGCAAGCAGTTCTTTGAGTCTGCTCACCTCAGCCTCAAGGATTGTGTTATGGGCTAAGACATCATAGAAAAAGCCCAGGTCATCATCAGGCTTTGCTGAATCACCTGACCTCCTGATTGAATCAGGATGTACATGCCCTGAGTGTAGATCAGTTGTAGCATGTGCCCCTTGTTCTTGGTTCTGGGGACTTCCTGCCTCAGGACTGAGTCCTTCATCGGCAGTTGCCTCTGGTGAGGTCTTAGAGATGTTACCAACTTCATCCTGTTCATTTGCTGAATCAGTAGAAGTGGCAGCCTCACCAGATGTTCTAACCTCCTCCTCTACACGGGGAGATTGAACATTATAACCCCTGTGCTGTGGGTTATCAGCAGCATTTTGGTCCTCTTCCTCAGCTGTTGAGGTTCTCCCCATTGTAATTGGTGTCTGGGGAGGAGGAGAGGAATGCAGCTGACTCAACACTTGTGCAACAATAAATGTTGGGCTTTGAGGGGCGGTTGCATTTGGAGATAGGGTTGAAGCAGATTGCACCCGGGGTGACTGGTGCTCTTCAATGGTAACCTTCTCAATTGAGATAGGTTCCAGCATTGTGGTATCCCCAATTTTGGTTGCATCAGGATCCTGTTGAGAGGATGCCTGAGCGGCTAGGGTTGGTGGAGTCTTGGACACTACTGGGGGGTTAGAACCAGTAAGTGTTTCCTGTATTGGTGTTACAGGGGCATCCTCAGGGGACTCATCTCCCTGAGTAGCCTTTTTGGGCTTTTTGGTTTTGGGTTTGGTGGGGACTTTGGATCTGGAAGTGGAGGCTGTGGGTTCCCGCTGCTTGGGTTTGAGCAGCCGGGCAGCCCCTTTCATTGTAGGGTCAGAGTTGTGCCTGGAGTATACTTCAGGCAATACAGCCGGAGCAGGGACTCCAAGGCCAACAAGGCCGTCTGATTTTAGCTGTGTAAAATTATGGCCATGAGAAACCTGGGATATAATATCCATCTGTTTGCCACAGGTTTCAAGGCCAGATCCTTTAGTTCCATAAACACTATCTCAGAAAAATTTAAAGTTTGTCGTTCAAAGATAGAGTATAATACCTGTTGCCATCGGGAAGACATTTGATCCCATGAGGAGGTTTTTGGTGCAAGGCAGACATTCACCATGTGGAATATAAGACGTTCAGCATCATGGAAGTGCTTCTTCAGAATGGTGGTAGCACTTAAGTCTCCTTCATACCCGTTGTTGATGAAAGACATATCGGTTGTGCCTTTCGGGTATTCTGTGACACAGGTGGCATCATGTAGATCTAGGGTTTGTCGAATGATGTCCGGAGTGATGACCACCTGTTTCTGGTTGACCAACGACTGGAGAGTGATTTGGCTATCATTCTCACTAGTTTGCACAGAGACGTTGGTCCAGAACTGGCTTAGGGAATCGGGGTATATGGTAGGATTCAGAAGAAACGCGGTTCGGTACTGGGAATCTACCATAAGATCGATGGCGTTATCAAATTTGTTCCAGAAGGCCGATTTGAGAGGTAGGCAACACAGTTGTGTCTGGGTTTGAGTTTCATGGTCGCCATTGTTGAGAGAGTGAAGGACGGAAAACGGCTAATGAAACGTTTGAAAGTAGGTTTAGGTATTTATAGGGTAAGAAAAAGCTGATATAAAACGACTGAAAGTGTTGGTGCTGTCATCAGTTGTTTGAAAACAACTGAAGACTTGGTTTTAACTTTCAGAAGTTGTAACAACTGAAGACTTGGTATTAGTCATCAGTAGTTGTGAAACTACTGAAGACATGGTTTTGGCTTCAGGTGTTGTAACAACTGAAGACTTGGTGTTAGTCATCAGTAGTTGTGAAACTACTGAAGACATGGTTTTGGCTTCAGTTGTTTAAGTGAAGCAGCTGTTGTAGAAACAACTGAAGAGAAAATTTTCTCATCAGCTGTTGTCGTCAATTCTTAGCTCATCAGCTGTTTCATTCTGACCTCAACACTTCATCAGACTTTGTCTGAGTTTCAGATGTTTCATAGGTCATCAGTACTTATCTGTTATTCTGACATCAGCAGTTGTAACTACAGCAGTAGTTGTAACCACATCAGTTCTTTTCAACAGATAAGTACTTCAGTACTTTTAAGTAATTTAGTCTTCAGTAGTTATGAAAACTACTGAGGATAAAAGAACTTCAGTACTTATTTGTGACAGTAGTATACGAATGCTCATCAGTACTTGTTGACTGAGATCATCAGTAGTTGTCACTTATTCTAGCTGCAGCATACCAAGCCTTAACACTAGGTTTTGGAAAGTTGAACTGTCCAAAGGCTTAGTAAATATGTCTGCAAGCTCATCAGCACTAGGAACAAACTTTGGATCAATCAGACCTTTTTCAAAACAATCCCTAATAAAATGGTGTCTGATCTCAATATGTTTGGTCCTAGAGTGTTGGACTGGATTCTTGACGATACAAAGAGCTGAAGCACTATCCATTAGTAATGGAGTCTTAGTCTCTGTAATGCCATAATCCAGTAATTGATTCTGAAGCCAGAGTACCTGAGATGTACAACTTGCAGCAGCAATATACTCGGCTTCAGCAGTGGATGTAGCAACAGATGTTTGTTTCTTACTCTGCCAAGAAACCAAACAGTTGCCTAGGAATTGACATCCACCAGAAGTTGATTTTCTAGTTAATTTACACCCTGCATAGTCACTATCAGAAAAAGCAACTAATTTGCAAGAGTGCCCAGTGGAATACCAAAGACCTAGAGATTGAGTACCTTGCAGATATCTAAAGATCCTCTTGACTGCAATCAAATGAGACTCTTTAGGAGCAGCCTGAAATCTAGCACAAACACAAGTTGCAAACATAATATCTGGTCTAGAAGCTGTTAAGTACATCAAGGACCCAATCATACATCTGTAAAGTGTTTCATCAACAGCTTTACCTTTCTGATCTGCATCCAGTTGTGTGGTGCTGCACATGGGAGTAGAACAGGGCTTACAGTGTTGTAAATCAAACTTTGCCAAAAGACTTTTTGTGTATTTTGACTGATGAATGAAAGTTCCATCAGCCTTTTGTTTGATTTGCAAACCTAGAAAGAACTGTAATTCTCCCATGGCACTCATTTCGAATTTTTGTTGCATCAACTTTGTAAATGCATCACACAACTGTGGATCAGAGGAAGCAAAAATAATATCATCAACATAAATTTGAACAAGGAGCTTATGCTGACCCACTTTCTTAATGAACAAAGTTTTATCTATGGAGCCTCTAGTGAAATTATTCTGAAGAAGAAAATTTGACAGTGTTTCATACCAGGCTCTAGGAGCTTGTTTCAACCCATAAAGAGCCTTATCAAGTTTATACACCCAATCAGGATGTTTATTATCCTCAAAACCTGGTGGTTGACACACATAAACCTCTTCTTTTATTTTACCATATAAAACACACTTTTGACATCCATTTGAAAAACTTTAAGATTGTGGAATGCAGCATAGGCTAAGAACAATCTAATTGCCTCCAGTCTGGCTACAGGGGCAAAGGTTTCATCATAATCAATACCTTCTTCTTGTGAAAACCCCTGGACAACCAGTCTGGCCTTGTTCTTGACAATTTGCCCATTTTCATCTGTTTTATTCCTAAACACCCATTTAGTGCCTATTGCACACTTACCTGGGGGTAGAGGAACCAGTTCCCACACTTGCTGCTTTTTGAACTGAAGAAGCTCAAGCTGCATGGCATCAACCCATCCATTGTCTCTTAATGCAATATGATAGTTCTTTGGCTCTTGCTGACTGATGAAAAGAGCATAGAAGCAGAAGTTGGACAATTGACTTCTAGTTGAGACACCAGCATTGATATCACCAATGATTTGAGACGTTGGGTGATTCTTCAGCTCTTGATGCACTATGAGATCTGTGCAAGTGTTTGTAGCACGCTCAGCAGCAACAGATGTTGATCCAGATTCTTGAAACCAAGTGTTAGATGGCAGATCAAATGAAGTAGAGGATTCAGAAATCTCATCAGCATTTGTTGTGGATGGTGCTACTGAAGCTACAGGAACATCAAGTTGAGTAGACTCAGGCAGTTGATCACTAAACTTGAATAGGTGAGTACTGGGATCATCATGAACATCAGTACCACCAGATGGATGACTAGCTGCAGAAGGTGATGAATTCACATGATCTGCAACAGCTGGAGGCTGATAAGGAACATATTGCAGTATGTCCAGATCAAACAACTCCACAGGGTTTTGTGGGATTTTGTCCTTAGGAGATTCATTGAACTTCACATGCAAGGTTTCTTCAACCATCTTTGTTCTACAGTTGAACACTCTGTAAGCCTTGCAAGTGGATGAGTACCCAACAAAATACCCTGCATCCACCTTAGAATCAAACTTTTGGAGTTGATCCTTTGTGTTGAGAATGTAACAAGGACACCCAAATGCTCTGAAGAATGAAATTAGAGGAGCCAAATGATGTAGAACTTCATAAGGAGTCTTCATCAACCTCTGATTCACTAAAGCTCTATTTTGCACATAGCATGCCCAAAAGGTCAGTGGCAAACCAGAGTCAGCCAACATGGACCTTGCAGCTTCAATTAGGGTCCTGTTCTTTCTCTCCACTACTCCATTTTGTTCTGGAGTCCTTGGGATGCTATACTGCCTCTTGATTCCTTTTGAAAGGTAGAAATCATCAAGTGTATGGTTTCTAAATTCAGTTCCATTATCACTTCTTATACACTTGACTGATAGGGAATACTGCTTCTCAACATACAACACAAAGTTAATAATTGTCTGAGCAGCCTCATCCTTTGAATGCAAGAAGAAGGTCCATACAAATCTGGAGTAATCATCCACAATTACCAGACAGTATTTCTTCTTTGCCATGCTCATTACTCTCACAGGACCAAAGAGATCCATGTGCAGTAATTGCAAGCAGGCAGTGGACTTTGGTTCTTCTATAGGAGGGAATGAGACTTTGTGTTGTTTTCCTTTTAAACAAGCAGTGCAGGTTTCATCACAGAGGAACTCCTTTATTGGTAGACCTCTTACTAAACTATTGTGGATCAGCTGATTCATGTTTTTGAGATTAACATGACCCAGCCTTCTATGCCACAGTTTAGATTCCTGAGGAGAGGCCTTGGAGAACAGGCAAGGATGACCTTTTAACTCAATCTTCTTTGACAAATCCAAGGCATATACTCTTCCTATCCTGTTGGCCTTCAGGAGAGTATGTTCATCCAATACCTTGTCAATCAGCCTCAGAACTTTGGAAGACAGAATCCGGCAGTTCTGGCTTGTGAAAAGTGCAACATGCCCTTTATCACACATCTGACTGACACTCAGTAGATTATACTTGAGATTCTCCACATGGTTAACATCATCAAATCTGATTTCTCCATTTGACACAAATCCTTTCCCGATGATGTAACCCTTAGCATCATTTCCAAATGAGACAAATCCCTTCTTTCCTTGAGAGTAGTCATTAAGAAGAGAACTGCTCCCAGTCATATGCATAGATCCTCCACTGTCTACATACCAGATGCTTCTTTGGCATGCTGAAGAACCCTGCATTTATCATAAGAAACTAGTTAGCTTTAGAGACCCAAACCTTTTTGGTTTTGGGTATGTTTTCATCAACAGATTTAACCATAACTTGTTTCTCATGATTAACAGCTGATGAAGGTGGAGATGGTGCTGAAATGGAATTCTTAGATTTGGGCTTGGATTTCCTTTTCAGTGGTTTGATCACAGGTGCATCTAGTTGGTTAACTCTCCCCAACAAATGCTGAACCATCATAACAAGTTGTGTCTGATTTGTTGCTAAAGCCTTCAGCTCATTTGACACATCAGTACTTGTTTTTGATGAGTTCCTGTGACCCACCATTTCCTCCTTCTTGAAATTCACAGACTTCGTCTGATGTTTATCATGAGGAACACTATCAGCTGTTTTCTGATAAACCCCATCCTTCTTTTTGGATTTTGGTGAGGCCTTGGGTTTATCAGTTTGAGATGACTGTGGTACAAACTTGGTTTCAAACTCATTTTTCATTTTATTTATCTCTTCTTTAATGAGCTTATCTCTGTTGAGTTTGGAACCCTTTTTGTACCAGCATTCATCAGATAGATGATTGAATTTACCACATATTTCACATGGCTTATTCTTCATCTTGGATTGATCAACTGCTGAAGTGGAAACTACTGAAGGTGTGATCTTCAGTACTTTCCTCCTTTCAGTACTTGTGTTAAGTACTGAAGGATCGGTAACAACTGAAGACTTGTTCTTCAGCTGTTCTCTATCCGTCCTGAAAGACCGTATGATAGATTCCTCAGCAGTTGTTAATCCTTTTATTTCATCAGATTTGAAATGCTTTTCAGATGTTGTGACTTGCCCTTCAGTACTTGGAGTACTTTGAGGAACAACATCTGAATTTCTCAGCTTCATGTGTTTATCAGCATTTAAACCATCAGGCAATTGATTTGCTGAGATCTTAACACTGACTTCATCCTCTAATTTTGTATTATCATTTGAGGATGAATCACATGATGATGTGGTTTGGAAATTACTTTCACCTTCAGATTTTACTATTGATTTTGAAGTAAAATCAGTAGGTGGTGCAGTATGATTGTAACCTATTCCAAACTTCACATTTGAAGCTGTTTGCTTGCTGAGAAGCATTTCAAATCCCTTGCAGGATGTTACCCATCGGTCACACTCAACTTGGGTAGCTGCAAGTGTCTCTTTGAGACTTCTGTGGTTCTCGAGTATGACCTCTACCTTAGCCTTTTCATCATTAAGTTGGCATTTAAGCTTGTAAATCTCATCATCTTTGTCATTAAGTGCAGACACATACTCATCTTTTCTTTTGGAAATAGTTTTCTCAAGCTCAAGATTTTGACTGATTAAAGCTACATTTGCCTCTCTAATAGAGACAAAGGCAGCTATGCATGATTCAGAACATAACTTGGCTTTAGCCTCAGAAGATATCTGGGTTACCTGTGAAGATGAAGCATCTGAGCAGGAACCCTCAGTAGACTCCAGGGCCATGAGAGCAAGATTCCCAAAAGGATGTTCACCACCATGTTGACCAGCACCAGCAGATAATTGCTCATTGAAACCAGAAAGATCATCTGGTAAGCTGCTCCAGTCAACAACTCCTGGTGTGAAGAAGCTGTGATGAGGTTGAGATTGTGATGGAGATGGTTGAGGCTCAGGTAGGGCTTGAGGTTGTTGTGCTATAGGGACATGAACTGGATTTGGCTGTGGCATATAATAGCAGGGATAAGGATATGGCATTGGACCCTGAGGGACAAAGTATGCAGGAGATTGAGGTTGTGAGTGATGACCAGAACTAGCAGGATGTTGCCCTTTGTTTTGTGAACTATTGCTTGGAAAGGTCACAAAGGGTGCAGAGGAGTTAGATCCAGTTGATCTACACTCTCTTGCAAAGTGCCCAAGCCTGTGGCATTTGTGACACCTCAACTTACTCTTGTCAAAACCAACTTTGGTTTTGCCAGAGAGTCCTGGAAATTTCCTACCAGTTCTCTTGTAGAACTTTTGAGATCTGATATTGATCAGGGCCATTTGGCTCAAAATATCCATCTCTTCTAAATCATCATCAGCAATACCTTGCAAATCATCCATGATAAAACATAAATTATCACTATTACACCCAGAATGACTGTCAACACCAACAAATGCATGATCAGAACTGTTTGAAAGAAATCTATATGCTCATCATAATGACTTTCTGATCCAGCATATTCTGACTCATGACCGACCAAGGCAGTGTTACCTGGTACAAAGTCATCAGAGAGCTTTCCTGATGATGCCAGTTTCCTTTTCTGCTCTATCTCTCTTTCAAATGTAAGCAGTTTCCCATGGAGTTGGGTGAGAGATAGGCTATCCAGATTTGCACTGGAGCGTAGGACAATGGTGTATGTGTCCCATCTCTCAGGCAGTGATCTGAGGAATCTGTTGTTCATCTGGCTGTTAGTATACTCTTGCTTGACCATTTTCAGCTCAGAGATCAAGCAGGAGAAACGCTCAAACTGTTGAGTCAGTGTCTCACCCTTCCTATGAGAGAATGTCTCATATTGTTGGGCGAGGATTTCTCTGTTGTTTGCTAAGACCTCATCAGTTCCTCCGAATTGTTCCTTCAAAGCATTCCAGAGGTCATGAGCAGTTTCATGATGCATAAGCCCAGAATAGATTTCATTCGGCAGTGCCATGGCCAGAATTCCATGGGCTTTAGCATCAATCTCAAACAGTTTACGATCTTCATCTGAGTATTGCTCCTTCTTCTTCGGAACCATTTGATTGGTTTCCGGATTGTTCACCATAGGCTTGTGTGGACCATGAACCACAGATGTCCAACAACCTGAACTGTTAACAGACAGGTGATGAAGCATTCTTCGTTGCCATATGTTATACTCACTCCTAACCAGCATCGGAGGCTTGGTTGAGGAGCCAGTATTGTGAGGATCATTAGATGGAGTAGTCATTCTCAGATTCAAACCAAATCAATCAAGTTTCAAAAGATTTTGCACAAAAACACAACAAACTCAATAAGAACCAAGAAGAAACTCAAATTAAATAACCAGAAGCAGCAGAAAATCAATCTTTATAACCAGTTCTTGCACATATGCTAATTCGATCAAACTATAGATATCAAAATAGCAGTTTCAATGATCAATTGTTAAACAGATCAATGATTAACCCGCTCTGATACCATTTGTTAGGATCAGTGATCTAAGTTTGATCAATTAGAGTTGAATCACAGCGGAATTAGAGCAAGAATTAAGCAAATATAGCAAGAACACAATAAATATTCAATGGAACAGTACACGGTTATATAGATATAGGGTTTTCTGCAAAGGGATAATAACATTCATGCACACATGCTTCGGTGTGGCGGCTGCTAGGTTTTCCTAAGCTGCACCGATTACAATTAGGTCAGCATTCCTTATATATAGGAATGTGACGTTGCTGATGTCACTTGATAGTGACATCTAACAGAATTATTACAAACTACTGAAAGTAAGCAAACTACTGAGAATGTTCACAACAACTGAGAACATCTCAGATTATTCTAAGTACACGAAGAAACATAAAACTACTGAAACTACAACTACTGAAAGGAAACCATCACAACTACTGAAGAGGTCTTCAGCTGTTGTGACAATCATCTGAAACTTGGTCTTCAGTCTTTGTCTTCAGCTCTTTCACTTCAGACTTTGTCTTCAGCTCTTTAGCTTCAGACTTTGTCTTCAGCTCTTGTCTTCAGACTTTGTCTTCAGCTCTTTCACTTCAGACTTTGTCTTCAGCTCTTGTCTTCAGACTTTGTCTTCAGCTCTTTCACTTCAGACTTTGTCTTCAGCTCTTTAGCTTCAGACTTTGTCTTCAGACCTTGTTATCAGCTGATGTCTTCAGCTGTTGCAGACTACTTCAGTTGTTGTAATGTCCGTGGGACTTAAAAGGTTTTTCTGATCAGGCTCATTGGTTCTTTTGGTCCAACAAAGATCAGGCTCAGCAGGAGCCGTCTCTGTAATCTTTGTCTGGTTTCTTGTGGCACGTGGTCTACCACGAACACCCCGTGTTCCACCACGAGAAGCTTTTGAAGATCTTCCCCCAGCCATCCTCTAACCGCTATAAGATTCAAACACCAACACGGTCATTCAAGGTAATAGCTCAGTTAATATTAAGTATAGTAAGTCCCTAATTACAGTGGCCAGTTATGATTAGCCACTTACTTTACTCTCCATTCCCCGAGCATTTCCTATCCTGACTACATCAGTATTTAAATCTACTAAGAGCACATAAATCAAATAGCATGCGCACATAATACCGGTTAACATTATGAAAAGAAATACCTGATGGCACATAGCTACTCGGGCTGGCATCCCTCCATTCGGTCCCATTTTTAGTTAAAGTTTAGGTTTTTGAAAATATTTACCTATTTCTTCTAAACTTTGGCTCTGATACCAACTTGTAAGGCCCCGTTCCCGGAGGCCTCACAGTTGGACAATCATAGCACAATTTATAAACTATTTCATAATTTATTATCACAATGCAGCGGAGTTTAAACTTCAAAAGCCATTCATTAACTTTATAAATGTTATTGCTAAGCAATACATGTTTGATAACAGTTACAAAAGATATTAGTTGTATTACAAAACAACAGTGTTATCTTCTTGAATGGATGTAAGCCAAATCCCGATGAGTAGCCTCCCCGAGTGCCATCCTCAGCAAATTACCTGCCAACTGAAAACGCATAAAAGTCAGCCACTTTGAGTGAGTTCTAGTTTTAAGATCATAAAAATATCTTGATAGATTTGTATACAAAATACTTCTTAAAAGAAAATATCTTATCTTTCTTTCTGATGTGATCACACATCATACATACAAACCATATCCATTTACATCACCACAATTCTCTTTCTTGCTTATTTATTATTATCTTTCACTGTCGATATGGACCAAAGTGCTATACCCCCATATAATGCGCATCAACCTGGTACTGTGCCTTGAAGTCTATAAATAGACTCCATCCGTGATGCACATATGCTGACTCCAGTACCGGGGCAACAACAGTGGTCCCCTTAATCTTAAAGATTGACCCTGTGTACATCCTTTGAGTTAGCTAAACCGTACACAGTTGAGCTAACGACAACATGGTCGTGCAACTCCTGTAAAATTTTACTTGCAAGTCTTTTCATTCCTTATGTTCCACTTTTCATTAATATTAATCTTTTACTTGATTAATAATAATACTTTATGATCATAGACAATCCACATAAAGTCATATGTTAATATCATAATAGGCACATAAGAACAGCCCACAACATGCATAAGATAATCAGATACAAGCATCGAGTCATCCATGGTCAAATCCTAATTCTGATCTTCCAAAATTCTAGAAAATTCCTTAAGTCTTAAAGAAATGAAAATGAGCAAAACCAATGCGGGTGAACAAAACTGTAGCAAATGCGCATATACAAAAGAAATGCTGATGGACACTTAGGCTGAATTTAGGCAAATGCGGGTGAACAAAAGTGAATGCCGGTGAACAAAACACTTAGGCAATTATCATAGTGTAAATGCGGACGAACACTTTGAATGCGGAGGAACACTGTAGCAAATGCTCATGAAGAAAACACTTATGCAAATTTCATAGTTTAAATGCGGATGAACTATCTAACCTGCAATTTAGACTTATGCTATAACCGGTTCCAAAACCTCATTCTCATACATTCTTAACATAGATCTATAATGCTAAACTCTTAGAACAAGCTTACAACCTCATAAAACACAGAAATTCGTACACATACATACACAGTTAACATTCACGGCTGTCGTGAAACATTTTAAATGCGTTTCCAGCCCCAAAGAAGTTTAAAAACATAAAATCGGGGTCCTAGAACTCACCTATTGCAGAAAACAAGTGAATCTCCTCCCAACTTGCGTGCACAAGAGTTCAAACACCTAGAATAAGCCAAAACAAACACCCAAACACCAAGAACACATAGAAATCAGTTTCTAAGGTTGAAACCTCAAAGAAACCGAACCAATTAATCATAAAAACCTACTAACCTTGAAGATTCTTCTTCTTCTTCACAATTTGACCGAGAGAAAACACAAAACCCAGCTTTCTTTCTTCCTTTCTTCTTCGGTAAGTAGCAGCAGGAAGAGCATGGGCGACCATGCTCTTTATACATCCACTATTGACTTTTGTACTATTTTACACTTTTCACCCTTCAACTTTGGCCTTTATAAAAATTCGGGTGTTACATTTAACAAGTCTTATGAGAATGTTTTAGGATCTACAGATAATATATCAATAGGTGATCATGACCTAAGATTTGAGCTGAGAAGACCAAACAAGAATACTACTTCAGCTCCAATGGTAACTAACCCTGCAAGTGAAGCTCCTATCAGCACAAGCATGACAAATACTGCTGATTCATCTGAGATGCCTTCAAATTCCAGCTTAGAGGCTCCAAATCCAGGTGAAGGAACTTCAAATGCAGGAGGAGATGGAGGTGGTGATAGTGATCAGGAATTTCTTGATACTGATAACCACTCCATAGAAGACAACATTAATGATGTAACACACTCATTGGATCAAGCTTCTCTTGATAAGTGTGTTGATGTGATGGGTAGCACTTCATTGCCAGATCTAAATTTCTCTAACTTAGATCTCTCAAATCAACTTGCTGTGATCCCTCAACTTAGAATCCACAAGTCACACCCCACCACAAACATCATTAGAGATGTTGACACAGGGGTGAGAACAAGAGGACAAACACATGAGAGCAATGTTCGTCTGCATTCTTGTTTCTTATCCTAGTTTGAGCCGAAGAAAGTTGACGAGGCTTTGAAGGATGGAAGCTGGATTGAGGCAATGCAAGAAGAGTTGCTTCAAATCAAAAGATAGAAGGTGTGGAACCTATGTCCTCTTCCTCATGGTAAGAGTGTCATAGGAACCAAATGGGTATTCAAGAACAAGACTGATGATAGAGGGATTGTCATCAAGAACAAGGCTAGACTGGTTGTCCAGGGGTACACTCAAGAAGAAGGAATTGACTACACTGATGTCTTTGCTCCTGTAGCAAGACTTGAAGCTGTAAGAATATTCCTGGCTTATGCTGCATCCAAGGATTTCAAGGTCTACCAGCTTGATGTAAAGTGTGTCTTTCTCTATGGGGTGATAGATGAAGAAGTTTATGTCAAACAACCATCTGGCTTTGCAGACCCAGATCATCCTGATTATGTCTGCAAGCTTGATAAAGCTCTATATGAACTGCATCAGGCTCCAATAAAGTGATATGAGACACTATCAAAGTATCTTTGTTAACATAGATACAAAAGATGTACTATTGATGGGACTCTCTTCATCAAAGAAACAGGAAATGACATAATGCTAGTTCAGATATATGTAGATGACATCATCTTTGGTTTAACTAATCCAAAGCTCTGCAAAGACTTTGAGAAGCTGATGAAGGATAGATTTGAAATGAGTGCCATGGGGGAACTCAACTTCTTTCTAGGAATTCAAGTGAAGCAGGTTGAAAATGGCATCTTCATTAGTCAGTCAAAGTATGTACAAGACATCCTTACAAGATTCAAGATGACTGATTGTAAGGTTGCAAAGACACCCATAGCCAGAAACCACTCCTTTGGTCCTGATCTTGAGGGGGAGTGTGTTGATGAATATCTTTACAGGGCTATGATTGGGTCTCTTATGTACCTCACTGCTTGCAGGCCTGATAATATGTTTGCCACATGCATATGTGCAAGATATCAAGCCAACCCCAAGATGTCACACCTAGTTACTGTGAAAAGAATTCTCAGATACCTCAAAGGTGCTCCTAAACTAGGCCTTTGGTATCCAAAGAATTTAGACTTTAATCTGTATGCTTATACAGATAGTGACTATGGTGGCTGCAATATGACTGCAAAGTCTACATCTGGGGGATGTCAATTCCTTGGTAGAAGGATAGTCTCTTGGCAATGCAAGAAGCAATCCTGTGTGTCTGCATCAACTGCTGAAGCTGAATACATTGTTGCTGCAAGCTGCTGTGCTCAAGTGCTTTGGATTCAGAATCAGATGCTGGACTATGGATACAATTTCAAGAAGACTCCTATCCACATAGACAACAACAGTGTTATCTCTATTACAAAGAATCCTATGCAGCACTCAAGGACCAAACACATCAACATCAGGTATCATTTGATTAGAGATAATTTTGAGAAATGATTAATCAAACTAATCAAAGTTAACACAAATGAACAATATGCTGATCTGTTCACTAAAGCTTTTGATGAACAGAGGTTTAAATATCTTATATCAGCTATTGGGATGATTAACTTTGAATAGATTTTCTTTAAACACTTAATAAATTTTATTTCTAAAAATATTGTGTGTCCTAAGTTGTCTATATTATCACCTTCATAAGCCCAGTTCTCTTTGGAAGTAAATCAAAAAAAAATTTAAATGATATTCCTTAAATTTGTGAAAATTTATTTTTTTGTCTCGGAAGAACTCAAATTGCCTTCGGAAGAACTCAAATTGTCTTCCGAAGAAATTTATGTCTTTAAATCATTTTGTTACTAATAAGAGATTACCTTCAGAAGAAATTCTTGAAATATCTTCCGAAGCTTAAATATGCTTATGAGTACTTAAATGCATTCAAAGAACAAATATCTTCCGAAAGCAATTAAGTCTCGGAAGATTTATTATCTATGGTTAATAATTCTCTCAGACTTAGTTCTTCCGAAGCAAACTTTATGTCAGAAGAAATTTCTTTAAGTATATTCCTTCCAAAGCCAAATTTTCACAACTCTTTGAAATATCTTCCGAAGCAAAATTGCCTTCAAAAGCTTTTCTTAAAAAAAAACTTCCGAAGCAAAAATACATTCGGAAGATTTTCAACTTCCAAGAAAACTAACTTTTTGGGCGCTTTTTCAGTAGTGGGACCCAATTGCGGATTTCAAAGTTTATCCTTTTGTCCTAACTTTGTCTCAAATCCACTATATATATCTTCCCAACGGTTCCATTTCTTCTCTCTACTCCCACAATCTTTAACCTAATTTCACCCAAAATTCACTTTCTTCTTCCTTTCTTCACTAATAAGCTTCACCAAATGGCCAACATCGATCACAGAAACGAACCTGATTTCACCATGCACCTACACAGGAAACATAATCAAGTTGCCCTGTTGAACTCTGAGAAGGATCCAAGCTTCTCAGATGTTTGTAGGTACCTTTCTTTATCTCACTACTTCACCTCCCTTACAATCGATCCTTCTCTCTATGAGGATCAGTTGCTTGAATTCTGGCGGATCTATCAAGAGGTCACCATAGATGGGGAGAAGGCACTATCTGCTACGGTACAGGGGAGGACAATTTTCATCACTCCGGCCATCATAAACACCCATTTGCAGCTGGATTATGAAGCAGGTGAACTGTCATTGCCAAAATCTACTGTCAACCATTCCTTCCAGCAAATGGGCTATGAAGGTGACTTCTCAGTCAAAACCTTCAGGAAGGGGAAGGTCTCATCCCAATGAAAGTACCTCCTCCATGTCATCATACACAACTTATCTAACAAACATGGAGGATGGGATCAAGTTCCGGAAGACCTCTCCTTCATTTTCCATGGGATGGTACAAGGGGTCAAGTTCAGGTACTCTCAGTTTGTTTACACAAATTTACTTGCTAACTTGGACTCCTTAGAGTATTACATGTTCCCCATGTATGTTCAACACATTCTCAACTATGAATTAGGACCACAGTTGAGGGGAATAGGTAATATCTTAAATTGGGACAAATGAGGCCCGGAATTTTCAAAATCTTAAAGAAGCCAACTGTTGGCTTCTCAGGGGTAGAAACAGCCCTTGTCCTATAAATGTTTAAGCTTATTGTTTAGGGTGACAACCTAGCAGCACCAGCTAGTGTTGATCCCACACCCTCCACCTCTCAACCACTTTAAACACAGCCTACCATCACCATCACCTACAAAAGAAAATCCAAACGAACCCCTGCACTTGCTACTGAGCATGTGCAGGCCCCCATATGATCACCTATACAGGAGGAAGTGGAATCTTGAGCTCACACTTCCCCTGAGGAGCAGACCACTTCCATCTTTGATATGATCAGTGTTGAGGTTCCTCATGCTCAACCTGATGAGCTCACAGCCCCACAAACAGCCTTAAGCCATCACTCTGAGTCTCAACACTCTAGTGATCAACCTTCTAGGGAAAGCTACCATCCCCAACCTCTAGATCTTAACCGCCCCATTCCCACCCTTGACTTCTATTCTGATGAAGATTTGGGTTTCAGTGAGTACCATGAATCTCTCCTCTCTTCCCATACTCTAGGAGAGATGAGTACTCCTGCTCCCCCACTTCTAACCCACATCAGCAACTCCCTACTGAGGTGGATCTCCCTGAACATGTTCAAGAGACCCAAATAGAAGAGGCTCTCACTTTTGCAAGCGATTACATAACTAGGACCTCAACCATGGCAACCCAGCCTATTGACACTTCTCTGGAAGTTGTCATGAGGCAGGGGAAATCCAGCAGCCAAAAACCATATGCTGGTGGTGAGGAAGAAGACTTAGGTCCAATTCTCTCATCCCCCAATGATTCTTCATCTGAAGATGAGGGGAGCCTGCAACAAAGAGTGCACCTACTGACAGATACATGCACTTATTTGGTTTCAAAGATAAGTCACTTGGAATCTCAAGTGACTTTCTTACTGAAAAAGGTCAATGACCAGCAACTTGAGATCACCGATCTCAAGGGCAAGTTAGCTGAGAGACCTATGAGGACAACTCAACCAGGTCTATAAGAATCTATGGATGTTATGGATCAATCTCCCAGCTCACCTATGCAAGAGGGTGATGATACCAAAAAGGGGGAGGAAATCCTGATAGTCACAGAACGTGGGAGTTCTTCCCAGAGTATGGACATAGAGGACTCCCCATCCTCTCTTGCAGTTGTCCATACTCAGCAACCTCCTCAAGTCAATGATCTAGACTTGCTCATCCAACAACTGTTTGAGGAGGGAATACCAAGAGCAATGTCTGCCCCTTCTGAGAACCCAGTCAGGGGTTGGTGTATGACAGTGATAGGAGAGCTCTTGTGATCTCTAGAGCTCAGGGTCAACAAGAAGTTTTCAACATTTCAAGACTGAGCTACTATGAGAGTATAGATCTGGTGGATCTACCACTTGTCAACCCAAGCAACAACAGACAAACTGCCAGATTAGCTAACCGGATACAAGCCAGGGTGCTAGAAGAGTTTTAATTGAGATCAAGACTATATAGACAGAGGCTAGCAGGTGAGACCTTTGGTCAACTGAAAGTTGAGGTGGACCCTAAGATTAGCTTCGAAGGGAAATCCTTGACTGAAGGCCCAGAGGTTGAGCCTGTGAACCTTGAGACAGGATCTCCTTCTGCATCCTTTACCCTCAGTGAAACACCAGCTGGTGATGGTGCTTCACAACCTCTCTCTGGCCAGAGCTTAATAGCTGAACAAAGCAATGAAGGCCAAAGCTCTCTCCAGCCTGAGTCACCAAGGCCTGTGGCTGACAAAGGCAAAAGGAAACTGACTCCTGAGGAGATTGAGGAGGAGAAAAGAGAGAGGAAGAAGAAGCTGAGGGGAGAGAATTCAGGTGGTTCCTCAGGGTTTATGCAAGCTGCAATCAGGGCTGCTCCCAGGCTAAACACTCAGGAAGATGAGTTAAGGGCAGCCATGTTGAATTACCTGGGAACCAGAAACTACAATGTTGATGTACTCATCTCTCTCCCCTTAGAGGAGCTGAATGAACTGGCTGACATTGAATTATCAAAAGAGAGGAAAGAAGCAGAGGATGCAGAATTGCTCCTTAAAATCAAAGAAGAAAGAAGACTTAAAAGACTCTACAAAGATGCTCCTGTCCTCTCTCCAGTTCAAGAAAGTCCTGAGCCAAAGACTGTGGCCACTGAAGAACCTCAGGTAGTTAATGAAGAAGAAAGTCTAAAGATGATCAACTACCTGAGTGCCACAGGTCTCTATCAGGCACCTGCACTTCTTCCCTTATCATATGAGTACATAATGTTTGAATACAACAAGCAGCTGGAAGAACAAGCCAAAAGAGAAAGGCAAGCTGCAAAGAAGAGACTAAGGGAAGAAACTGCAAAATCAAGAGCCATCATCCACAAAAGCCAAAAGAAGTCAGCAGACAGACAAAAGATGATGAGCTTCTTGAAGCTGTATGGATTCTCCGGAAGGAAGCTTGGTCCTATGTCTCTATCCACAATGGATGAGCATATCAGGGTGATCAAGCAGAAGATAAAGAAGGGAGAGCTGGTGGACTTGCATTCTCCACCAAGTCCAGCTCAACCTGAAGTTAGGGTGAAGGTTGAACATTCTAAGACAACTCAACCTGAACCTGGAGCTGTATCTGAGCCAACTTCATCTTCTGATCCGCAGCAGGGTCCTCCTCTCTCTCCTTCTAAACCTGTGAGAGAGGAGAACCCAACTGAGAGGGACACAACAGAACCAACTGGTACTCAAGACTAGCCCCCTCAGTTGAAGAAATCTGGGAGGAGAAAAAGGATGGCCAGAAGAAGATCCACTTCAAAGAAGAAGAGAAGAAAGGTACCCACCTCCCAACCTCAGGATAAGTCAGAGCATCCTGAGGGAGTGCATGAAGAGGTCTCTCAACAAACTCCAATCATAGTAGAGCCTCTTACTACTGGAAGACAAATTCTGTCATGGACTTATGCTAAAGATCCAGACAGATGGTATGTCACAAGAAATCAAGGAGAACAACATGTCTACTTCACAAATGACATACTTGAACTTCCTCTGCATGATCTCTTTGACATGAGAAGGTTCTATGTCAGTCTGAAGGATCCAGATCTTATGATGAAGAAGGAATGCTGAAGATCCTGATGTGGACTATCAAAATCTGAAGAACTTCTCTGTTTTGGTAGCATCAGCCTAGGGGGAGTTTGTAAGAAACATCTGAAGATTAAAGGCTGATGCAACCAAAGAATACTAGAACAACCAAGTCTTCCTGCATGCACTAAGGAACAAGGATGAACTAGCTTCGGAAGTCTTACACTCATAAATAAGTCTAAGTGTAAGATCTTTCGAAGCCAACAGTTCAGAAGAAGTTGCTTCGGAAGTTTCACACTTATCAGAAAATATTACAAGTGTGAAATCTTCTGAAGCCAAAGACTTTTTTCTTCCGAAGCCAAAGACTCTTTTCTTCTGAAGCCAAAGATGAAGTCTTCCGAAGCTTCATAAGACAAAGTCTTCCGAAGCCATTTTGATGAGAAGACTAATTTCTTTCGAAGACAAAGAAAATATGTTTTCTCTGAGTTACTTTTTGATAAAGCTGTTGTACATTCCGCTGCTGCTCTGAAGACTCACCTGCTTTTCATAAGTTGATGAAACTTCCATACTTTATCAAACTGTAGAAAAAGGTCTTAGTCTGTAGCTTCCTATAAAGTCAGTGAGCCATATGTCATAGTCACTAGTCAAAAGGCAATCTGCCTTTTGACTGTAGATTGATCTTGTTGTCTAGATTAGTCAAATCCCAACTGTCTTTTTGTAAATTGACGGTTGTAGGTTGTAGTATATAAGAGTCTCAAGTTCTTGTAACTAAATATACTTGAACACACTTGTAATAGAACTAGAGAATCAATATACAACTTTCTTGAAAACTTTATCTTGTAATTTTGTTCTTGTTTCACTTACATTACTTGTGTTCGTTAGTATCTTCTAAATAGTTACCAGTTTCCTATTTGAATTGTTAAGTGATCTAAAGTTCTCTCCTCCTGTGAAGCTAATTGCAAACTTAAGCACCCTTAACCGGTCCTGCAAAACCTAACCGGAAAAACCTGGTTTCAAGATAAACCAATCCCTTTCCACTTAACTATCGTTTTGTGAACCAAATCAATATGTTATAAACCTTGTTGAGCATCTTTGACTCAACCCAAACCGGTTTGGACCGAGAAACTGATGTGTGCACCTTTCGTCTTCGGAATACCTATTTAAAAAAGCAAGTTGGGCCATAGGCGGTCAGTTGAACTGTTGAAGCATGAAATTAAAATCAAACCTTAAAAAGCATCGGATTTGGGCCTTAGGGTGGGCTTCTCCGTTTTATACAATGTGATAAAACATTTTTACATGGCAATTTATTCTCCCATATCCATAATGTTTCGCATGGTTCTTTCCGTTTAAAAGAAAAAGAAAAAAGAAAAAAGGGCGATACTGCTAGTTATGATTTAGAAAAAAGACAAACCAACAGAACAACCGGTTTTAATGGCTTGACTATTTAACGGTTCGGTTTTCACGATTTTACTTTTGATTTTTCATTTTTGTTTTTCTAATAGTTTGTGCTAAAAGTTTTAAAAGTAAAAAAAAAATATTTTAATCCATATATTTCAAAAGTGAAATATTATATACAAAAAACAAAGGTTAAAATGTTGGTTTGGTTTATACAATCAGTTACAAGATTTCAAGTTCAAATTAAACCTAGCTTTTAACCTATAAGATCATGAAAAAAACCATAAACCGACCAGTTTAGATACTAAAACCCTTAAACCAATAGACTTGCTTTGGTTTAGACAGTTCTTTTAGTCTCGCCTCATATTCCGTAAGATTACACACAAAATATAATCCCGATCAAACTTTTGAGTTTGAATAAAGTACAAAAACATGTATAAAATACACAATTTCACTTTAAACACAAATAAAAAAACACTAAAAAATACATAAATTTATAAACTAAAATCCATCATCATCTCATTCAACCTTCCAAGCATAAAGAAAGAGACAAAACTCATACAACCCACCTGAATCAAACCCCTCCGACGAACCAGGGCTCGCCGGCGCCGGAGACCCCGCCGGAAAGCCTCCCGCCGGCGAGCTCAAATTGATAATAAACAACGCATGCCGTACACCTGGGCTAAACAACCAATCATGAACATCCCAATAGACCTCAATATTCACTTTCTTGAAACTAACACACTCATTACCCCTAAACTTCCATTGAAGATGCTTCACATCAATCATCAAACACCCATCAATCCTTATCTCCATTTCGGAATCGACACCGTTGTCCGTACTCGTGTTCTTCGATTCGATCGTTATCTCGTGGAACCGGCCAGTTTCGTGCAACTTGACCCGTGTCGAAAACCGTTTCTTCCCGAAAACATGCTCTTTTCTTGACACCAAAACCGGGTCGAATAACGATGGCCTGCATCCGGTTTTTCGATACGCGTCTTTCTTCATGTCGCCGACGAGGAGAACGACTTCGTCGTTCCACACGACCGCGACGTAGTACTCGGATACTGGCTCGGTTTCACCGTGGAATTTGGCGGATTTAAGGTCCCAAAAGACGTCAATGGATTTACCTGTAGGAAGTAGGAACCGTTCGTCAAAAATAATAAACTAGCACTTGTATAAATTTCAATACAATATATTAATAAAAAAAAAACCAGTAAATTACAGTACAGTTGTCAGAATATCTAATAATACAAGTGAAAATAAACAAAACCTCATTTTTCTTATGTAAAAAACTTAATTTCAAATATTTTCTCTAACATTACCATCAAGAACAAAGCTTTTCGATCCTTGTTTTCGCCAAAAGTACCACGGTTTTAGGTCGACTTTGCACTTGGTTTCGGCGTGTGGGCCGTCGATCGACACCGATAGCCCGTGGAGTAACATGTTCTTGCACCAGGTGATGGTGATCAGCCAACACTGGTCACCAACCCTGGTCTTGTAGACAGACATGAAAATGCTCTGGCCCGACCGCGTGATTGCGGTTAGGTCGTCGAGTTTGTCGCCGGAGGGTTTTCCGGTGAGGTCTTTCATGATGGTGGTGGTGTGTGGTGGTGGTGGATGGTTTATAACATAGAGGTATGGAAGGAAATATGCCAGAGGGTTTATTGGCAGCACTAATAGAATGCTAATGAATTAAAAATGGTTATAATCTGGCAGGTAGATGGGCAGATCATTGAAATTGAACAAAAAAAAAATATTATTTATTTATAAAATCTTAGAAATCATATCCAAATTGATGTGATAAAATAATTGGGAACATATGCATTTTGGAAATCTGTTTTGTTGCAATAGTTGATATTTTGTGTTTGGGAATTTTCATCTTAAAATTGTATGTTTTGATGAAAGGTCGTGTTCTGGGAGTGGTTTTACTGGTTTGACGGTTTAAAAGTTTGATTTTTACATTAAATCGTGTTATTTTATTTCATAAACGTTAGTTTGTATCCAAATTTTAAAATAAAAAATGGTTTAAGATCAAAATACATAGATGTACTTGTATGCTTCAAAAATAAATATACTTGGTTACATGACCGGTCCTAAGCACCAAAATCAAACAGTTTAACCGTTTAGATCTCAAACCAGTGAAAAAGAAATCCTAAAGGAGTAGGAGCGACTAAACCTTGGAAATCTTAATTCCATAATGTTTGTTTGATCGATTCTAGTGATGTATAATCACCTTTGTTTAGTCTCAAACTACACCGTAAGTCTTATATTGGACCGAACCAAAACTGACTTTTGATATTCGGTCTCGTTCAATTTACTTTTGATATATATGTAATTTCAAACAGATTGCTCAAAAGATTAAAAATACGAATAAATTATTAAATTCTGTTGAGTAGAATTTAGAGTTAAAATTATTGGTTCAATGAAAGAGACCCTTAGAAGCATGACAAGAGAACATGAGTTGAAGGTTAAATAAACAGCCGAATCGCGAGCCACTGGTCAAAGATGACAAAGAATAATTATAGATTTTTTAATCACCGTTTTAAATGTACTAAAAGTATACTTTGGAAACAAATGTGATTAAGATTTTTCTTATGTCATACTAATTCGTATTTTTTTAATAATTTAGGAAACTAAATGTTAAAAAAAAGAAGAAGAAGAAGAAGGAACACTTTTAAATAATAACTAGAAGGATGCCCGCGCAATGCAGCGGGGTGTCATTTTACATCCGGCACTTGCATTTAATATTTTGTTATTCTTGTAGTAGTTTTACTAAAGTCTATTATATTTTTTTTAAGTTAAAATTTAAAACACCAAATAAATGGGTTCTGCATAACAACTTGTACATATATGCATTAATTTATTGTACTTCACAAATTACAGATTTGTTCAGCAAAAAATTTACACCAAAACGTTTAAAAAAACACAGGTTAAGTTGTAGTCTCAAAATGTTTTTAAATGTGATAGATTAAAAGATATAGCTGAAATATTAAAATATATTAAGTTTTTTTTTGTTTATAGGTAGATAATATAAAATTTTATGCAAGTGTTAGTAAGTGTAAGGTTATTATGTAACTAATTGTAAGGGTTAATTTGTAAATAATATTATATATACTATTTTACCCTTAAAAATGATTGTATCCTATGCATTGAATATAGTAAGTGTTTTTAATTTTATGGTATCTTAAAATACTCATCTCATATGTTTTATATATAGTATAGATAATATAAGAATTAGATAAGGTGACATGACATATATAGCGTATACATGCATCTGCTTAATCCATGTATGCATCTATTCAATTCATGTAGGCATTTGGTGCAAACACAAAAATAATTTAGAATTTGTTATACTTGTTTTCTATGATTATTTAGAATTTGGTCCTTAACTTTGTATATAAATGTCACAAGATAATCTATATTTTTTTTTCACATAACTATAGAAATTTAAATAAACATAACATGAATATTATACTACAGGTAATGCATCTCACATTCTACATTCCATCAATACTCACCTCAGCAACACATCTATTTTCACATTTCATCCACTCCACCCCCAAAATGATTTTCATATTCTTCACGTTCCATCCACTTTATTTTTCTTACTTTAAAAAAAATTGAAACATTTTACATTAATAAAAATAAAAACATCACGAAAATTAATACTTTAAATAAACATAAATATACTTAAACATTGATCAAGAGAAGCTTAGAGGAGTGGGAGTCATTCTACAACACAAGAAAGTACCCACAACCATATAACCACCGCCTTGTCACGCTGCAAGGGTGGTGTGTGTCCGGCACGGTACCGTTGTTCCAACTCACCGCCACATCATTTAACAGCCTTGCTATCCCTAGCCAACTCCCTCCCCCCTTGTGGTAAAAAAAAATACAAAGAAGTAAGTCCAACACATAATGGCTTATAAACTTTATAATAGCTTTTATGGGTTTTAAATGATGTTTTATTATAAAAAGTCTTATATTAGACCAGTCAAAAATAATAAAACGTAGTTTTATAAAATAATAAATCAAAATAGTACATATACCATTGAATCTATCACTTTTGTAACACCAAAAAGATATCGATATTGACTCCCCACTTTTAGCACTAAAGATGATGAACTCACCCCTTATTATTATTATTATTACTATTATTTGATTATAGACAAAGTAGGTATGTTGGTTCATGTCTGGAGTCATCTTCGCTACTTGGGTTCAACAATTTCACGGCCAATCATTGGATCTATCAAACGTATCTTCTTAAAATGTAAAACCGATCTAAACTTTTGGGCTTTTTAAGGAAAATTTTTTCCATAAACATACACTTAATCATATATATTTATTTATACAACAATAATATTTTAGGTCATACATTGATCTTATTTTTAACCATAGTTAAAATTATCAATAACCGTGTGATTTGTATACCCAACTTGACACTACTAGAAAACTGAGTGTTTACGACCATATTTCGGTAGCAACTAGGCTTTACACCATTTTGCGTCTAAAAATGAGTTGGCATAAATCTCACTGAGTAATCTCCTTTTGCAACTCGTTTGGAATGTGCTTTTGTTTATATTGAAATTGTTTATATGTTAGTAGTTAATATATTCTATCATGACTTTTGTTTATTTTGAAATTGTTTATCACAAAGATTCATGTTTTAAAACACACTTTGTGTCATAATAATGTTTTATTCAACTACTAATTACTTGTTATGTAGATGTTGAACCAAAAGTTATGGGATACCAAGATCGTGGTGCGTATAAGGTTTGATGTTAGTGCATGTCAGTTTTTTTATTTCTAATTTAATTTTATAATACATAGTGAATATGTGGATGCCATACATTTTTTGGATGCGGCATGTATGTTTGAGATAAAACATAGACTAAATCGACTCAATCAGGAAAATAAGTTCGTATTTCCTACTCTATGTTGACATGTTCCTACGGATTCGTGGTGCGAAGAACATATATAAATGGCCAAATTTGTTTTTTGTGTGATAATAACAACGTGAGGTGTGTCAAGAGTTGCCTATTACGACTCATATACCTAAAAGCGGGTTAAATGCTATATCTAGTGAGCAAACCGATGATAATTTAAAACATTGGAAGTGACAAATGAGTCATACATGTTGAAACTGAAACTTATGTAAATCTTCGATTGCTTTATTAAAAGTTTAAATCTATTATTATTATAGCATGATATTAGTAATCATACTTAACTACTTTAAGTAAATACATAACTAAGAAAACAAACACAAAATATTAACGATTCAACCCAATCTGTCTTGACCCGCTCACTCGCATCAAAACTATTTATTCGGACTGGTTGAACCTAACCTGACCCACTCATCCGCATCAAACTATTCACTCTGACCCGAACCTAATTTAATGCAAACTCATGTCGTCATATAGTAGTTGATGGTGCATGAATCTGCAAACCCAAAATTCAGTCTTTGCTAAGTTTGCACACAACAAATGCTGATGGATCATATTCCTGGGGTCTATGGGCTTCTTTCTCAGCCTTTTAGTCTTATTCTATTGGGCCCGAGGCCTTGTGCATCTTGTTGGCCACTTGGCTCCTTTGGGCTTTGGCATCTTAACACTAAAACTAACAATATCCTGATTCCTGATAATGGCCTAAACTAGTGGTTTAATGATTGACATATATTCACCAAATGTAAACTAAAGGAGATGAAGATGCTTGGATATAAAGAAAGTGAGGGCCAAGTTTTACTACTTTAGGGACATGATGATCGTGCTTTAAGAAAGAATAAGCATCGATCATGTGGAACAAAACATATGCGGTTTAGGTGAAAAAGGCTCCATAATATGTGCACATTCCCAAATCATGGGAGGCCATGAGTTTTGGGGGCAGTGTTAGGTTTGTTCTCTGCTTGCAAGAAGAATTACATGTTGCAGACAAGGAACGTGTCTTTATATGCTCGAAAACATGTCAATCTACGACAAACATGTTGGGTATAAAAAGGATGTTTATGTTCTAGACAGGAGCATATTATTGTTGAACTAGTATAACGAACTTATCAAGTTTATTTCAAGTTTGTTTTAAAGGGTGTGACAGTTTATTCTCCGTTCATGCTTCTTTTTCTGCGTCTAACATCAATTTTGTTTGATTTGTTGTATTAAATTAGAAGATATAGAACTTAAATAATTTGGTTTTTAAGAAGATTGTGATTTGCCAATGATCTCTTGGCCTAGTGGTCAAGGGGGAGGTGGGAGGCTTTGCCTCTTTTGAAGGTTCAAGATTCAAACCTTGGCATTGGTGAATATTTTGGAGGTTCAAGATTCAAACCTTGGCATTGACAAATATTACTAACGTGGTGATATTAACAATTAACAACTAACCAGCTGTTAAAAAAAAAAAAAGAAGAAGATTGTGATTTGATTGGGGAAAATAAAGGTCAAAGTCGACTTATTTTTGGTCATTTTTAATAATTTGGGTATTTATTAATGTGTTTTTCATCAATTATTGTCAAAGGGAAGATTTATTTATTGGTTAATTGGTTACGAGCACCATATGAAAAATATTTATTTATTTGACCACCACATGTTATATTGTGTTTTGACATAACAATTCTGTAATTTTGATTTTTGAAGTATGATTCAAAGTCTCCTTTTTTAATTGACTAGAATATTTATTTATAAAGTGGACTTATTTTTGGTTATTCTACTTTGATTGTCATCTGATTCAACATCTTTATATCTAAAATTAGGAGAATTAAAAAGTAATAAATAGAGAGAAGGGTTATATTGGATATAGATGAGGTATAATTTGCTTGTTCACTTTTATTTTATTTAAACTACTTTGGAGTTGAATATGTTTTAAAGTTACTATACTTATTTGATTAGTTTTAGAGGGAAAATGACCAAAAATAAGTTTGTTCTTTTGCATTTTTTGAGAATATAAAATAATAAGTTACATAATTTGTTAAAACTAGTTTTTGTACCCATCACGTGTTGCGACGATGTCGTACACGTCGTGATAAATTATAGACTACAATCAACCCGACTCATCTTTGAACTAATTGTACATCGAAACGTAGAGTAATTCGAATTTATATCGTCAAATGATACGTAGTAAACATACTTAAAAATTAGCATGTGCGTCGACGCCGTATGTGGCGTGATAAAGTATAAACTACAATCGTCCTTATTTGTTTATAAACTAAATTTGTGTCGGAACGTACAATAATCAAATTTATGTTAACGTATCATATTTGACATAACTCGTTTTCAAACAAAACATAAACTAACTCACAATTTATATTCGTCTCAACTGTTTCTCAAATTTTTTTTACATAAAAACGTAAACAAGATACCGACACGTACATAAAAATAAGAACGTGATAATTTTTTTCTATGTAAAAATGTACAGAAAGTAATCCTGAAGCTTTTTAACGTCAAAGTAACATTTTATAAACTCATAACATTTGAATAGTTAAAAATATACAATTCAAAAGTTGAGGGGTGAAAGTTGAACCTTTCTTTTTAAGATAATAAAAAATTGTAATTGTTAAATTATCTTTTGAATTAATTAAATGTTTTTGGAAGTATGGATGATAGAAATTAATTAATTGCCTTTAAAGTATGGAGGAAGAAATTAAAAAGAAGATTTAAAAAATGAGGCTGCAAAGAATCGAACCGAGCACCTCCCATTTTATAAACTCATAAAATTTGAATAGTTAAAAATGTAAAAGTCAAAAGTTGAGGGGTGAAAGTTGAACCTTTCTTTTTAAGATAATAAAAAATTGCAATTGTTAAATGATCTTTTGAATTAATTAAATGTTTTTGGGAGTATGGATGATAGAAACTAATTAATTGCTTTTAAAGTTGGGAGGAAGAAATTAAAAAGAAGAATTAAAAATGAGGCTGCAAGAACCGAGCACCTCCCATTTTATAAACTCATAAAATTTGAATAGTTAAAAATGTAAAATTCAAAAGTTGAGGGTTGAAAGTTGAACATTTCTTTTTAAGATAATAAAAAATTGTAATTGTTAAATTATCTTTTGATTAATTAAATGTTTTTGGGTGTATGGATGATAGATATTAATTAATTGCTTTTAAAGTTGGGAGGAAGAAATTAAAAAGAAGAATTAAAAATGAGGCAGCAAAGAGTCGAACCGAGCACCACACATTTAAAAGCCCATGAAGTTGACCAACTATGCTAGCCATACAACTACAATATATTTGAAAACAGAGTTATATATCTAAAAGCAAAGTCGGGTGGCCCAATCCCGCTGGCCACCGACCTTTAGACCTTAAGCATGGATATGCTGTGTACGGAAAAAAATTCATCCGTGGTAACATATGCAAACATACATATTTTTAATTTCTTTTGATTCAAAAAATAAGTTAATAGTAAAAATGATATTTAATTTAAAAGAATAAAAATGATTTTGAGGTTCACTTGTGTTTTTTTTACTGTTTTCAAAGGAAGAGTATTTTTGTTATCGTGTCAAATACGTCAGATTATCTGTCAAATAAGTTAGGTGATTGTGTCAGATATTTTCTTTATTTGTTATATGTATTTATCATTTAATTTTATATTTTAAATCATTTCATGTTATTTTTGTCAATGCTTTTATATACTATATAAATTTGTTTTTATTTTATCATTGCGCTTTACAATTAGAAATAAACAGTTATGTTAATTTATCAATGTGTTTTTCAAACTCATCATTATAGAAAAACAAACTAGTATTTAAGAAAACATAATGATGAACAAAAAAACACATTCAGACATTTTATCATTGTGATCTACGTGTTGTATCATTGTGTGTTATTTTATTATTTTTTTATGTATAACATAAATTAATTAATATTTTATCATTGTGTTTTACATACTATAAGTATACAACAATATTATTTCACCGTTATTTCTTTTTTAGAATTCATCGTTTTAGAAAAATACAATGGTGTTCAGGAAAACACAATAACGACCAACAAGACATAATGAATTGCAGGAAAGATATAATGACGATCATAAATAATATGAGCTGAAAAATATATTTTATAAAATTTTATTAGTATATATTAGTATTGTACACGTTATAAAAATTAAAAAAACTCATAGTTATAGTGTAAATTTTTTCAAAAAAAAAAGTCATATATAGGAGTTATGGATGTTAAAAAAGTGAAAAAACTTGAAAAAAAGTCAACAAACGTGGTCTTGCCTAAAATATATTTATAACAAACTTTTATGGATTTTTTTCAATTGTTTTTTTAAGTTTGTCACAAATGTTTTTTTTAAGCTTCATCTTGGAAGACTGTTGTTGGATTTATGGGTCATTCGTTTATGGATTCTAATATGTTCGTCCGTTCGCTTAGAACAATGATTCATAGTTTGGATTTCTTGATTTAATTTTTAATTCTGGACTTTTGATAATCATTTAACTGGGTTTTGATTTTGAAATTTGATTTATGATTTTGGATTTGGATTTGTGGATGTTAAACAACAATATCATTTGATTATGGTTTTGATTTTGAGGTTATTTTTTAAATCTTAAAACATTTCTTGAATGTTCATAATTCTTTATAGTAGTAAAGGAAAGTTGTATTCTATTGATCGTAAGAATATTCTCTCTTCTCATATTCTTTGTTTCCAACCAAACATAATTTTTAATGAAATGTTTTTAAATTTTGATTTTAATTCCAGTAGATTTTATGATCAAACATACCCAAAGGGTGAATAAGTGAATATTTCTCTCTATCATCTTTTAACTCTCTCTCTCTCTCTCTCATACATAGGTGTCACATAAACCATTCTTTAACCATATCTAATAAGCTAATATGCTGAAATGCATCTTTTAACATACTTATAACATTTTTTTAAGGGCTAATGGATTTTAATAATATGCTGAAATGCATCTTTTAACATACTTATAACATTTTTTTAAGGGTTAATGGATTTAAATACTCCTAACTATTGGCAATTGGCCGCTGCCACCCCCAAGTATCATTTTGGCGAATATAACTCCCAAGTAAACACTTCGGTGTCTGTATCACCCGCCGTCTGTCATAACCCTAACGACGTTAACTTTCTGATAATGTGGCACGCATACGTGCACAGGCCTCGCTTGTGTGGCAGCTGACGTGGTTAATGCTGTGTATATATATCTAACACTTTATTTTTTTCACACATTTACATTTACAATCAAGCAAGCCCTAGTTTCACCCATTCGAACTAGAAGAACCCTTCCTCAAGCCTAATATTTGCCATCAGAGGTATTTTTTAGCTTAAATTTTAGTTGTTCTTGTTTTCATTCAAGCATATGGGAACCATTGATGTGATTCTTTGGTATGGTGGCACCGTTAAAGTATACCCGGGTGCACCATCGTACGTTGGAGGTGATTCGAAGCTATTAAAGATTGATGTTGATCACGTTTCTTACTTTGAACTAGTTGATTATGTAATGGAAACTAACTGTTACAAGTCTAAGGATTTCTATATGTATGGTTTGAATGTTGTTACCAGGGAGATGAAACGATTTCTTAGTGATGGTGATGTTTTAGAGATGTGTAACTTGGTTGTTGGTACTGATGAACCGTCCATGGAGGTTTTTGTTCAAAATGGTCCAATTGTAGGCGAGTCCAGTTCACAACCTATTAAACCCCAAGCCCAGCCCACTTCAGCACCAGCCCAGTCTAGTTCACAGCCTAACACATTGAGATATACCAAATTACCTGCTCGTAGACTTGCACCTACCCAAACCCAGCCCACTTCACCACCAGCCCAGACCTCACCAAACAAACTAAGATATACCAAGACAACTGCTCGTAGGCTTACACCTACCAAACCACAGTCAATAGCAGACACACTAAGTATACCACAATTTGACTTGAACATAGATGCAAATGAAAAGACATCTGAATTGAATAGGGATGGGGAGTGTGAGGTAGAAGTGACGAAATCAACTAGTGATGATGAAGAGGGTTATGATTTTGAGGAATTAGGTAATGATGAAGAAGGTCACGAGTCTGAGGAATTAGATAATGATGAGACTACTGAGGGGGTGCATGATGAAGTAATTAGTCAAGATTCTAATAGGGAAGATGATGAATGGGTTCAATTACAAGAGGCAATTAAGCAGGCTACTGAGGAAGAGAGTGCAGCCCACAAAGAACTGCTTGAAGATTGTTTAAAGGAAAAAGAGGGTAACTTGTTTGAAAATATTAAAGCTGGGACTTCACATATAGAAGGCTATAGTAGTTATGAGGATTCTGAGGGTGATGTTGCCACTCCTGGTGAAAGTGAAGATGATGACATTAGAGGAAAAAAATACAAAGATAGTGTACCAGCAGTGAATGAACATACCAGATGGAAGAATTACAATTGGAGAGTTGGAGTAAGGTTTGCTACTAGGGATGCTTTTAAAGCTGCTGTGAAAAGATATGCTGTGACCAATGGCAGGAATTTGTACATTGCAAAAAGTGATAATAACAAACAAGGGCGTGTAGCTGTGAAGTGTGTTAAGGATTGTCCATTCTACTTGTTCTGTTCACACCACTCAGGGAAGGAGTGCTACATGGTTAAAAAAGTAAATAACAAGCACAATTGTCAAAGAAGCATGATAAAGAATAGACAACTTACTGCCCCATTTATTGGAAATGAGTTTTTACCAATTTTCAAAACCAAACCCAACTGGTCTGCTAAAGAGATACAGTTAGCTGTTAAAGAGAAATATAAGGTCATTATCAGTAGGTGGTTGGCTTATAAGGCAAAAGCATATGCACATAAGAAGCTACATGGGTCAATGAGGGAGCATTACAGCAAACTTGGTTCCTATCTAGAGGTTTTTGTCACACCCCGACCGACGGCGGAATCATCGGGGCGGACGAATGTGAAAGGATTGTTCATAGCTCATGAAATTTAATAAGTTGAAATAATATTAAATGCCATTTTTCGTTGAATAATACTAAACAAATAAATCATTACAATTCACTAAAGATTCAAACAACAACATAAAATCTTTAATTAAACTAAGTCCAAGTCCTATATGAGCATGAAGAAATCCTCAAAGTAGCAATCCTGAAACATGTAAAAAATAAGGTCAACATATAATATTGGTGAGTTCCCATGAATTTGTACATACGTATGAAAACAACGTTTAAGAGGCAATTCATGTCATAGGTTAAGAAATATTGCAAGAATATAGATAGCATAATGTTACAATCAAACCTTGACAAAGATATCCATTACAAGTTATAACGATTAGCTAAGTGTACTTGGTTCCCATAGTGCTCAAGAATACGACACTAGGAGCCGGCAATAACCTCGGCTTTAGCACCAAATAGGCTTGTCAGGCCCATAGATCTATGACGTCGCTAGGCTAGCAATAGTTAATGATTGTTTTTACAAGATGACTATCATATAAGACTCACAAGCATCTCAAATAACCATGACAAAGTTTATAAATGAATTGCTCATGCATTTACAAGTATCAAGATGTTTACAAGTGCAAGTTCATAAAGTTAACATGTTTCACCCCAAAAGGTGTGAAATAAAGTAAAAAGGGGCATGAAAAACTCACATGGAAAACTCACATTGTATAATGATGGATGTAGAGTACATAAGGAAGCTTGGATGTTCAAGAGTCAAAGGTGATGTCCTAAAGGGTAAAAAGAAACAATAACTTGAGGTCGGAATTCATTACAAGAAGTTAGGATATTTAGAGAATGCCAAAAAGCGAAAGGTAGATTGAAAAAGGATTATTGTACCAATTTTAGATTCTGGACAGAATGTTTGGTACGTGTTTGAACAGGTTTTAAAAATAGTAAACGGTTTCATAAAATTATAAAAATTTACAGTTAACTAGTTCAGAGTCTTCCGGACAACTTTCGTTCAGAAACATTTTTATGAAAATATCCGTAAATAGGTCAAAACAGCAGCACAAGACAAAAGGTGCTGAAATGCGCACTTATCTTGTGAAGGCTATTGTTGAGTCGTCCGATTGAGTTTGAAGACGTATAAACTATCGTTAAAAAGGTAATTCAATGAACTTAATGTTGGAGTTGGAGTTTACTCAAATTTAGTTTGTTATGACCAAGTTATTGTTAGTTGGAGTCAGACTATATTCTGCCAAATATGTAATAAGGCACTTTTGTGCACTTTTAAAATTGCTAAAGCATAAAACGGGTTAGAACAAATTTATTATGTCGATATATGGTATATTAGACTTCGTTTGAGTTATAAAAAAAATATTTCAAGACTTTTGCATAGCCATCATTTAGAGAAATAATCTTGTGGAATAACCGAATGCGGCGGCATAGCCGTCCATATGCAAACGGGATTCTTTGTTTACGTTAGTGTGTTGTTAGCTTGATTTAGGAATGTTAGTGATTGTTATAAGGTTAGTGAATATTAGAAAGCTAATGATCAAATGGTAATGATTAAAATTAAAATAGATTTAGTAGAAAAAATAATAAAAGTAAGAACATGAAAACAATTTGATGTTAGGATGATTGAAAGAATATAGAAATGCATAATATATAACAATATAAAATTACCTTAGTATTAGAAAATTCTTGAAACTACTTGTAAAAGAAAATTCTTGAAATTGATCATAAACAAAGAATGATGAAAGGTTTGTGTGTGAGAATTTTAGAGAATGAGCAAATAAAAAGTGAGGCCTAAACCTTGCTTTGATAGTTGAGGTTAGGAGGAGGTTATGAATGATGTTAATGATGAGTTACAAGTCTTTTAAAATAGAGTTATGATTAGAATTTGAAATAAATATAAAATTAAATAAATAAAAGAATAATTACAATTTAAACTCTAAATTTATGAAGACTCTAATTACAACTTTTTTTTATTAGATCTTTATAAACTTTATAAATCTCACAAGAACTTGTAATTTGATTATTTATTTTAGTTGAATATTTTAAAATATTATACATATTAATAACCTTTTAACATTTATAAAATTTATTTTATAAATTATAGAATTTAAGTTAAATTAATTAAGTGACACATTTATTGTTTTTGGAACACAAAAATAAATAAAATGACTAAATAATGAATTTGATTTACAAGATTGACTCAAACGGATTCGGGTTTGGGTTTCTACTTTGAAAAAGGGCTGGATGTTACAGTCTCCCCCACTTTAGGAAATTTCGTCCCGAAATTTAATCACGAACCGGTTGATTTAAAGAAATACTTGGATTTTGTTTCATGTTCGAAAGTGATCTATGGGGAACGTTTAAACTTAATGAGTTTTGGGTACGTTTAAGGTTCCATAATTTATGATCTCATGGGTTTCTTTACACTGTGGATAGAATTATCCATTTAATTGGAATTTTGGCTTTCAAGCTTTTGCATTTCAGATGGTGCAAGACGATTAGAAAGGTTTTATCACGAGTGAAGCACCAAGCATTTGATCAATACGAGGCTCGGCTTGACGAACATGATAAATATGTTTAAGACTCTTTTGGATGAAATACAAATAGAGAGGAGCTTCTCAAAGCAGACAACTTCGGCATGGTTCTTAGATGACATTGATATTTCAAAGTTGCATTAGCGTAGGGTTGATACGAGAATCGTGTTTGTTAAGATTAAGGATACGGTTCAAAATAAGAGGACCATTGTAATGGGTTTACAAAACAAGAGCGGTTTTGAGGGAAAAGCATTCGAAAAGATTATTAAGAAACTTTATTAGAATTTGAAGAATGAGTTTTAAAACTTCAGAAACAAAATCAAAGATAAGACGAATCAAAATGACAACAAGATGTTTCAAGTGTAAACGTTCGGTTTACAAACCAAAGCAAATACGTTGACTTATCAAAGTATTAGGTCAACCACAACTTTAATGATGACATGCGTACCTATAAGCGGACACTCACCTCAAGGGTTCCCAGGTAAGGTAAACGGATCCATCGGTTGATTTGGATTAATATGAATACCTTGCCTAGACAGAACACCTCGAGATACAGGCATCCCACTCTTCCAGCATTACATGTTTTCAGTTATGGGACACAAACTTTGACAAGATTTGAAAACCATGAATAACGATTCAAAATTCAATGTGAACCATTTGATTTAGGCACAATGCCTTAACATATGATTTGAAAATCTGTGTGCATTGATAATAATCAAAGTGTAAGAATAAGCACATAAGGCATATAATCACATAATCATGGATAAGCATATAAGACATATAAAATCCTATCTAAGCATGTAAAATACATGAGAGGACTCATGTGCAAGGGTACTTAGTTATAGTCTAGGTCATTCCATTTCTAATAACCTAATTCCCTATAACCATGGCTCTGATACCAATCTGTCACACCCCGACCGACGGCGGAATCATCGGGGCGGACGAATGTGAAAGGATTGTTCATAGCTCATGAAATTTAATAAGTTGAAATAATATTAAATGCCATTTTTCGTTGAATAATACTAAACAAATAAATCATTACAATACACTAAAGATTCAAACAACAACATAAAATCTTTAATTAAACTAAGTCCAAGTCCTATATGAGCATGAAGAAATCCTCAAAGTAGCAATCCTGAAACATGTAAAAATAAGTTCAAGATATAATGTTGGTGAGTTCCCATGAATTTGTACATACGTATGAAAACAACGTTTAAGCGGCAATTCATGTCATAGGTTAAGAAATATTGCAAGAATATAGATAGCATAATGTTACAATCAAACCTTGACAAAGATATCCATTACAAGTTATAACGATTAGCTAAGTGTACTTGGTTCCCATAGTGCTCAAGAATACGACACTAGGAGCCGGTAATAACCTCGGATTTAGCACCAAATAGGCTTGTCAGGCCCATAGATCTATGACGTCGCTAGGCTAGCAATAGTTAATGATTGTTTTTACAAGATGACTATCATATAAGACTCACAAGCATCTCAAATAACCATGACAAAGTTTATAAATGAATTGCTCATGCATTTACAAGTATCAAGATGTTTACAAGTGCAAGTTTATAAAGTTAACATGTTTCACCCCAAAAGGTGTGAAATAAAGTAAAAAGGGGCATGGAAAACTCAATGGAAAACTCACATTGTATAATGATGGATGTAGAGTACATAAGGAAGCTTGGATGTTCAAGAGTCAAAGGTGATGTCCTAAAGGGTAAAAAGAAACAATAACTTGAGGTCGGAATTCATTACAAGAAGTTAGGATATTTAGAGAATGCCAAAAAGCGAAAGGTAGATTGAAAAATGATTATTGTACCAATTTTAGATTCTGGACAGAATGTTTGGTACGTGTTTGAACAGGTTTTAAAAATAGTAAACGGTTTCATAAAATTATAAAAATTTACATTTAACTAGTTCAGAGTCTTCCGGACAACTTTCGTTCAGAAACATTTTTATGAAAATATCCGTAAATAGGTCAAAACAGCAGCACAAGACAAAAGGTGCTGAAATGCGCACTTATCTTGTGAAGGCTATTGTTGAGTCGTCCGATTGAGTTTGAAGACGTATAAACTATCTTTAAAAAGGTAATTCAATGAAATTAATGTTGGAGTTGGAGTTTACTCAAATTTAGTTTGTTATGACCAAGTTATTGTTAGTTGGAGTCAGACTATATTCTGCCAAATATGTAATAAGGCACTTTTGTGCACTTTTAAAATTGCTAAAGCATAAAACGGGTTAGAACAAATTTATTATGTCGATATATGGTATATTAGACTTCGTTTGAGTTATAAAAAAAATATTTCAAGACTTTTGCATAGCCATCATTTAGAGAAATAATCTTGTGGAATAACCGAATGCGGCGGCATAGCCGTCCATATGCAAACGGGATTCTTTGTTTACGTTAGTGTGTTGTTAGCTTGATTTAGGAATGTTTGTGATTGTTATAAGATTAGTGAATATTAGAAAGCTAATGATCAAATGGTAATGATTAAAATTAAAATAGATTTAGTAAAAAAATAATAAAAGTAAGAATATGAAAACAATTTGATGTTAGGATGATTGAAAGAATATAGAAATGCATAATATATAAGCAATATAAAATTACCTTAGTATTAGAAAATTCTTGAAACTACTTGTAAAAGAAAATTCTTGAAATTGATCATAAACAAAGAATGATGAAAGGTTTGTGTGTGAGAATTTTAGAGAATGAGCAAATAAAAAGTGAGGCCTAAACCTTGCTTTTATAGTTGAAGTTAGGAGGAGGTTATGAATGATGTTAATGATGAGTTACAAGTCTTTTAAAATAGAGTTATGATTAGAATTTGAAATAAATATAAAATTAAATAAATAAAAGAATAATTACAATTTAAACTCTAAATTTATGAAGACTCTAATTACAACTTTTTTTATTAGATCTTTATAAACTTTATAAATCTCACAAGAACTTGTAATTTGATTATTTATTTTAGTTGAATATTTTAAAATATTATACATATTAATAACCTTTTAACATTTATAAAATTTATTTTATAAATTATAGAATTTAAGTTAAATTAATTAAGTGACACATTTATTGTTTTTGGAATACAAAAATAAATAAAATGACTAAATAATGAATTTGATTTACAAGATTGACTCAAACGGGTTCGGGTTTGGGTTTCTACTTTGAAAAAGGGCCGGATGTTACAGTTTTAAGGCAAGCCAACCCAACATCAACATTTGAGCTTGTCACTGCACCTCCAGGTTTTATTAACTTAGATCCTAAAGCTACTTGTGAAACATTTTTTTAGGTTATTTGTTTGCTTTAATGGTGTAAAAAAGGGTTCTTGGCAGGATGTAGGAAAGTCTTATGTTTAGATGGTTGTTTTCTCAAGACTTTCTTAGGTGGTATGTTATTAACTGCTATTGGTAGGGATGCTAATGAGCAAATGTTTCCATTAGCATGGGCAGTAGTAGATGGGGAGAATAATGATAGTTGGGAGTGGTTTATTGGTGAGTTAAAGAAGTGTTTGGGTGTTAATGATGAAGGTGAAGATTGGACATTCATTAGTGATCAGTAGAAGGTATTCTAATCTTTTTAGAATTGTTTAAATTAGAATTGTTTCTAATCTTTCAATATTATAGGGTCTGTTGAATGCTGTTGCTTTGATATGGCCTAAGGCAGAGCACAGAAACTGTGCAAGGCATATATATGTAAACTGGCACAAGACATACAAGGATGAAGAACTAAAGGAGTTATTCTGGAAAGCTGCAAGGGCATATAGTAAGGCAGACTACACTCAGGCAATAGAGGAGATGAATATGTGAATCCTGAAGCAGTGAAGTCTTTGCTTAAACAGGATCCAAAGTGTTTCAACAAGTGCTATCTAGAAACTCATACAAAGTGTGATGTTATTGTGAATAACATGGCAGAAACCTTTAATGGTTTTATTATTAATGCAAGATGAAAACACATCATACACATGTTAGAGGATATTAGGATACAAGTGATGAGTAGGCTAGTAACCAAAAGGGTAGAAATGGAAAACAAAGATGTATTCATTTGCCCTAAAGTTCAAGAGAAATTAGAATTTTCAAAAGGAGCAGCCTATAGATGTGAGGTTTTCCATCTAGTTACCATGTGTTTCAAGTTAGAGAATTTGATGATGTGTTAGTGGATCTGGTTAGCAAAACATGCACCTGTAGGAAATGAGATTTAAGGGGATATCCATGTAAACATGTTTGTGCTGTTGCTGGTTTTTTAAACAAGAGAGCAGAAGATTTTGTTGATGAGTGTTACCACAAACAAACTTACATGAAAGCTTATGAGTATTCAATCCCTCCACTGCCAAGTGAGAAGTATTGGCCAAAGGTTGAGTATCCAATGGATGCACCACCAGTTAAGGCACAACCTGGTAGGCCTAAGAAGAATAGAAAGATGGATCCTCATGAAGACCCCAAAAAACCTGGAAAATTGACAAAGCATGGCATTAAAATGACATGTGGGATTTGTGGTGCAAGTGATCATAACAAGAGGAAGTGTAGAGAGAGTGACAAACAGATGGGAGGTAAGACCACAAAACTATTTGATGTAATATTGTACTTGTACATGTTGATGATTTAGACTAACTGTTGATTAATGTTGTTACAGTTCCACCTAGTTCAACAAGAAAAAAGGGGAGGCCACGAGGAGAAAACAAGGGAAAGGCAATTTAGCTTAGATTTGTTTGTGATGTTTTATGAACATGTAATGCTTTTATGGGTCTTTTGTATTGGTCTTCTGGTACTACATTTTGGTTATGATGTTTGACATTAAGGTTGGTCGTTTGTAACAATTATGGTTTGGTATTTTGGTAAACAATGAAGTTTAATGAACTAATATGTATTATGGAAATGATGTTAGCTTATTGTATGTAGTTTAGAGCTTTGTCAATGATTGTCATAGTGTAATTTCCAAAGTCTAATTTCCATTCCAACAAAACACATTACATAAGAGAAGATAATTGTTCAACATACAAAATACAAACTCATTCACTGCTTGTTCAAACACACTACAACTACTTAGCCAAATAAACAAACAACACAATTGCAGCTAACAGAGTCTTCATCCTCATCTCTTGAACAGTCAAGCAGGTGTTGGATTGTTCTTTGAACATGAACTCCAAGTCCTCTCTCCAAAGAAAAAACTTGCAATCAGATATCTAAACATGATAACACCATATGTATTAACAAGTGGAATACCATTCAATTAAACCAAAAATCAAGTGAAAGTGAAATACTTACAGGCCATTGACTACAACCATAAAACGGCTGACCTTTTCGAACACTCTTTGGTCCAGCAAGTCAAAGGACAGCAAGAGCTTCGTGATGATAGTAAACATTACCTTCCAAATCGACCTTAATAAATTTAGGGTTTCTGCTGTGACTGGACACAGAAGTAGATGAACTCATTAGATCAACAATGGAGTTGTAACGATGGAAGGAGAAGGATGGAATTATAGTTGATTTGATCAGTGAAGGGGGAACGATGGAACTAGGGTTGCTTGATCGGTGATTATGGAAAGGGGGGAAAATGGTGAAAGTGATGATGGAAAGGGGTATTATACCCAGTTTCCATGTGGCAAACATACACAACATTAACCACGTCAGCTGCCACACAAGCGAGGCCTGTACACGTATGCGTGCCACATCATCATAAAGTTAACGTCGTTAGGGTTATGACAGACAGCGGGTGATACAGACACCGAAGTGTTTACTTGGGAGTTATATTCGCCAAAATGATACTTGGGGGTGGCAGCGGCCAATTCCCAATAGTTGGGAGTATTTAAATCCATTAACCCTTTTTTTAATTAAACTAGTGGCATTCCAAAACGTGTGTCGTGCAAATTTCAGATATTTTTTAGGCATGTTGTTGTTTGATATTAATATTGCATGTAATATATATGGTAAGTCAGAAGCATAAGGTTGTTGTCGTTGCATATATTTACATAAGCATTGCTGTCAAAATGATACCAACCTTCTAACCACAGAAGTGCTATGGTTTATTCAATATTTATATTCAAAAGACATTGATATTCAAAAGACTCCTAGGAGTTCAAAAGCATGTTCCTAGAGTTTTTCTGACTTCAGATACCTACACTTCTTTTTCCCTTTCTTTCATCCGCGACCATATTGTTTCTTGCCTTTTCTCGATGTCGATCGCCAGATCATCTCCTGCATTAGTGATAATGTTTATTATTTTTTGCAACACACATTGTATGATGTTTGGTTTTGAAGTGTTTACCTTCTGCCTCAAAGAATGATCTTTTGGAGTTTGTTGGTTGTAGTGTCTTTGATCTTGTAGCTTTTTGTTGAGGCATTCTTGGCATTGGTGTGCTGGCTAAGGGTGTGATTGTTTCTCGAAGTCGGCCTTGTTACAGTGCAGCGAACTGCATTTGTCCGTTCCTCTTTCTAGCCTAGAATCGAGTCGAATATGATAATATGAAGTTAAAGGCTTAATAAGCAATATGTACATGAAATTGTTTTTTATGTAACTTTTCACCATTGCTTTTGAAGAGATGGACAACCAACTTGTTTATTTGCCTATGGAATTTTAATGCAACATCCATATAGAACTCATGCCAGCATTAAAAAACCAAAATGACCCATTTATAAGTAACGGGTCAAATTGTCGACTCTATACCGAAATAATAGATTCACCTTAAGACTAAAAAGGTATCATGCATCATAAAGACAAAATTTGGTTTCTTGTTCATTAATATCACATTTTTTAATAAATAATATAATATATGATCAAAATCTTTATGGCTTTAATGTATACCTTATCATGTGTTGTGTTTTATGCATAAGTTTCTAGTCGAACACTTCCAGCAACCGCACATTATACAATAGCATTAGTGTGCAAAGGATGAAGTGAAACCAATTAAAGCAATGTTAATGTAAAGGCAAAATAGATATTTTACTGATATGATTACCATAATACAATGTAGCCGTCTAGGGGTAGACTCCACCAGGAGGTTCTCTCTCACGTCATTTCACCAGCTCGTCTAGTTTTCTATTGTCGTAGTTTGTTTGGTCAGTAAGCATCATGTTAGCTTTTCATATTTTCTAGCCCATCTATAGCCATGTCACAAAACTTTGTTGAACAAATATGCCACCAAAAATTAATTCTTGAAAAGTTAAAGCAAAAAGTTAAAATATTACATAAAATGAAGCATAAAACTAAACTTTTAAATATGTTGCAAGAAATGAGGAGGCTAATTAATCATCTTAGCTTCCAAAAATGGTATCATTTTACAATTTTTTGTATGGTTGATTTACACACTGATGGTCAAACAATGGTATATAGGATAACCCCAAAATGCTCAATCTTTACAAAAGTAAAGGCCATTGTTAAAGGTTACATTCCTTTTCATTTAACACAAACACACTTTAATTCTTAATAAAGTAGTTAGTGAGCTAAAGATTTTAATCTTGCTATAATAAAAAATTAAGCACATATCAAGAGGTTTAGTAACCAAAGATCAGAATGAAACCAGCTGAACCTTTTTTTATGTCAATATTAGTTGGCAAAAAACAGTCCAAAAGCCCATATTCACCAGCAAAATATGTAGTTTTTATGACTTCAAGGAAAGAAAATATGATCACTCCAAGAACCAAAAAATAAAATACAGTGGAGTCCATTGATAAAAGAGATCAGCCCCAAGATCTTTGTACACGTTAATGAAACGTGGATGACTTAAAAAATCATGCAAACTAATCTTTCCATTGGTTTGAAAGATCAAAAGTACAAAACTTACTTCTAGTACAATCTTTAACCTTTTTTGTCATTCATGAAAGAAAACCAGAAACTAATTCAATGTAATTAAAAAAAACCCCACGATAATCATTCAGGTGCAAGGAAGTCGAACCACCCTCATGCTCACCATCCTCGTATGGGCCTCATCAGACCCTATTTGGGATTAATACCTCAGTCCCCCGAATGCACTCCTAGCTACCATATTTGACAATGATCCTTAACAAATAATAAATATCAACCAAAAATTTAAATGAAAATTCATGTTCATCAACTTATCATGTGCTTAGAACACAAGTTTAATACAAAATTGTGAAAATAAACATTTATTTATGCTCAATCATTTATATCTAAAAGAAATTAAGATTTAATTTTTTTCTTGATAGGAGAAAAATACATTAATAATATTGATGACTGCTCTCGTAAAAATAAGAAACAATTTCATATCTCTCCCTTTAAACGTATAAAATTACATATTTTCTTAAATCATGTTATAAGACCATTGTATTTTATACATTACAAACTTATATTTAAAAAAAATATATAATTTTATAAGTTTGCAAGAAGACATATGTGATTCTTTTTAAAAAATATTTTTAAATTTTACAAGTGTATAATTAGATGATACATTAAAAATGCTGTTAAAAAGAGAAGAAAAACGTACATTGAGACATAGCTAAAGGGCTGTTCTTGCATAATCTTTCATGCGTAGATTCCCCAAATTGACTTCAATAATGCTTCCAAATTCAAGCTTTTTTAAAATCAAAATTAGATTTGATCTGAACACAAAACGGAACAATTCCACTAACCTCATTCCTCAAACTTCTTCTGGATCTTTCACAACTTCATCATCTTCTTCATCTTTAATATATATTCACCTATTTAAACTCTTCAAATCTTTATTACAATTCACATAACAACTTCATCACAATTCAGAACCCTCAGTTCATGATTAGGTCACCGGATGCAGGTTTTGAAGGTCAGAAATCACAACTGCTTGTGAGCTTGTTGAAATTGAGTGAATTTTGAAGTTGATTTGTGTTTTTTTTTTGTTTGAGAAGAGTTAGGGTTTTACGAAGAGGGAATTTACAGAAATGCCATTGGAATCGTCGATGTTGGATCATGAACATGACGATTCCGATACAGAGTTCGTTGAGATCGATCCATCGGGTCGTTACGGTCGGGTTAGTGCGTTTAGTTTGAATCATTTTGGTGCAGATTTGAGTAGTATTTGTTACATTTTGATGGTGATTTGCAGTATAAAGAAGTGCTGGGGAAAGGGGCTTTCAAAAAAGTGTATCCTTCTTTTGCATTATTGTTTTGTACTTCATTTCTGTAAGAAACATAGCAATAAAGGTGATGTTTTTTTTACATATTATGCTGCTAACTAGTATATGACATTGATTTATACATTGAACTTGATTAGAACAATTAATTTAACTAGGATAATGTTGTAGCTCATATGAAAGTTGCAATTGGGAATATTAGGTTGGACATAGGGTTATTGAAAATGGAGTAATCAAATGTAGTTTTGGGTTCCTTAATCTATATTGGAATTTTAGATACAGAGCATTTGATGAATTGGAAGGAATTGAAGTAGCTTGGAATCAGATTAAGGTTTCTGATTTCTTAAGGAATCCTGAGGAGCTGGAGCGTCTGTACTCGGAAGTTCATTTGCTTAAAACACTTAAGCACAAGAACATAATCAAGTTTTACAGTTCTTGGGTTGATACAACAAACGAGCACATTAACTTTATTACAGAGATTTTCACATCTGGAACATTAAGGCAGTAAGTCCAATTTGTTTCTTGTTGTGTATTTTATTGCTAAGACATGTCAAAATGGTGGCTTTGGATGGTTGTGTAAATTTCAAATTTAAGGCTTGGTAGTTGTCAAAGTTGAGTGAGGATTGGAGGGTGCCTTACATAGCGAAGAAATTTTGACCAAAATTATTTCTTGATATTTACAGTTTAATCATCCTCCATTACTAAAGATATAGGTATTTGTTTCCTCCTTTATGCATCGCAAAATCACCCAAGAAACACATAGGATCTTTAGCCTACTGAGAGAGAACTAGAGTTGTGTGATTTCTCCTAGCACAAGAGAGATAGAATTATTGTTTTATCTTTGTAGTTAGAGAGGGTAGTTCCTATCTTTGCCCGTGGTTTTTACCCTAACTGGGTTTCCACGTAAAACCTGTGTCTCCATTGTTGTTCTTTCTCAAATTATTAGTTGTGGTTTTTCTTCAATTGGGTGTCACCATAGTCACTTAATTCGCGGTTCGCTCCGGTTCGAAAGTTCGCGATTCGCTAGAGGCCACGAATCCGGTTCGTAGGGGGGTAGGTTCATTCTGGTTCGATCCGGTTCGGTGTACCAATCAATTCGGCTCACTCCACATAATTAGAAACAAGGCATGTTTAAAAGCAACATAATTATATATCTAAAAACCATATATTCTCATTAAACAAACTGATAGTTCCAAAAATCCAGAATTATAACCGGAATGAAAATGGAACATTGAACACCACTGGAAGAGCAGAAGGTAGTTGCCAATTTTCCCTCCAAAGAAAACAACCTGGAACATTGAACACTACTGGAATTCGATTGGTCTAGGTTGAAATTAATTTTCCCTCCAATTTCATGAATTCATGAATTCACAATTATATAAACCGCGAATCATGGTTACCCGATTCTCGAATCGATAGCGAATTTCTTGGACTAAGAGCGAATTGCAGCCACGAACCACAATCGAACCACCGAGCGAACCACAATCGAACCATTGAGCGAACCACGAGCGGCTGGGTCGGTATCGAATGCGAACGGGGTTGATTCGAACCAATTCGAAATTCGCTAGACTTCCAGTGAATCCTGTGACTATGGGTGTCACTTTTCTCAACAATCAGGATGCCAGGCAAGCACTTGGAGGGAGGCAAGGCGGCTTGGCTGTGCCTTGCCTGGATGCCAGGCAAGCACCTTTTGCGCCTTTGAATACAAAATTTTAAGGTTCTACTGACTTCTCTATTATCAACAATATGATTTATAGAATTAAGGGCATTGGTTATATCAAGGTTGAGGTAGGTTGAAGTTGAGTGGTAAATTGAATGTTCATTTAGAAAATATATATAAGTGTTGAAACTTGAATACTCATTGTTTTACCTTATTGGGGATCCATATAAAGTCTATGCATCTCCCTTATATTGTTCCTTTTTCAAGTTTTTAGTTGCTATGTTGATTCAGTTTGTTGTCACTTTTCTTAACAAAATATGTTTTTATCATGCATTTGTTGTAGAAACGTGTTCTAAACATTCATAGATAGGTCAGGAATCATAAGCATGTAGATCTGAGCATGTTTAATATATATAGGTACCGCAAAAAACATAAGCATGTAGATCTTAGAGCATTGAAGAAGTGGTCTAAACAAATATTGGAGGGACTTTTGTATCTTCATAGTCATGACCCACCGGTTATACACCGTGATCTGAAGTGTGACAACATTTTTGTCAATGGAAATCAAGGAGAGGTTAAAATTGGAGATCTTGGATTGGCAGCCATTCTTCGGCAAGCCCGTTCAGCTCACAGTGTCATCGGTGAGCACATGCTTTTGTTTTATTCTTTTTCTATTGATGTATTCTTCTTCTCTGTGAATATGATTGATCATAATCATATTGATCTGAGATGATTGTGATATAAAATTTAGGTACTCCTGAGTTCATGGCACCAGAGCTTTATGAGGAGGAATATAATGAACTTGTAGATATATATGCCTTTGGAATGTGCTTGCTGGAATTGGTGACATTTGAGTATCCTTATTGTGAATGTGCCAATGCTGCTCAGATATACAAGAAAGTCACATCCGTAAGTAATTCATGGTCGCCTGCTCTTTTGTTTCCAAAGGGTTTGTCCCCTTAACTGCAGTGTAAGTTACATATGTGTATGCTCATTTGAAACGACTAAGAATTTCACAATCTAAGATTGCTACTTTTGTCATGAACTCATGATAAAGGTGAAATAGTAATTATTGAAATCAAGCTAGATGACCTGATGTCTGGCTGTAAAACAAGTATATACACAAAAGTCTTTTGCACAAGGTCATGCATCCTAACTGATGCCTGGCTGATTTTTGTTCAACGTCTTCCTTTCCATGCTAGAGATGATATCGTGTGGCAACTTGGTTCACAATGGTTATTTAAAGAATTAGAGAGTATTACTCCCTTTGCTTAACTTTTGAGAGAGATTCAGATTTATATGAATTCTTTTAAGTGTTAAGACTACATTGATCACTAAATTCTTGTGAATTCTTTTTTCATGGTAAGTAATGGAACCTTGAGTTTGCTGAATATCGAAGCAACAAGTTTTTCTACACCCCTAGGTTCTCTCATTCATGGTTACTGTGATTATTTTAAATTTTTACAATGAATAAGGTGGTGTTTGGATTTGCGTATTGGTAATGATTATCTGATGAATTCACACCAATTAGTTTTTAATGTTTTGTTAAACAATTTGTGCTTATAATTATCTAATTATTTGAGGGTTTAATAATCAGTTATGAATAATTAGTTTCATACCCTCTTCAATGCAAGTACACAACGAATATTTGATGGTAATATAAATTACTAATATACCCCTTATTTTAAGCTAATTTGTTTCTATTTCAAAAACTGTTTCCTAAAAAGTTCTGTAAATAATTTTATCTTTTAATTTCTTAAATTTTTAGAATTTGTCAAACATTTTTTTTTTCAATCTTGTTAGGGTGTCAAACCGGCTTCATTAGCAAAAGTTAAGGATCCTGATGTCAAATTATTTGTAGAGAAATGCATCGCTAAGGTTTCTGATAGATTATCCGCCAAGGATTTACTAATGGATCAGTTTCTGCTTGACGAGCACAGGGACATTGTAAATAAACCAGGTCCATCCAATTTAAATCCAGGTAATATCTGCAAGGAATCTCCAAAAGTATATTTCATATATTTTCTTTTTCCAGCTTCTGATGCATTTTTATAGATGATGATGCCGATAAGCTTGACAATGGTGAAAGTCCTGCTTTTGCTGATACTGGTAGAGATTTCACAGTCAAAGGTCAAATGAGAGACTTGAATACGGTGTTCCTGAAACTACGAATAGAAGATACCGCAGGTTGTCTCTGTATCTTTGTCAAAACGTGTAATTTCTGTTATGGTTGAAACGGGCCGGGTTTGATTTGGCCGTATGAATCTCTCTCTTGCCATATATTTTTTAAGACTTTTGTAAATAGTTAAGTGTGTCAAACATGATTACAGTTTGATCTGATTTTTATTTTTAGCTTTTGCACCTACAAAAGGCTCAAACATTTAGAAAACTTTTATAAGAAACGTTACTTCTAGAAAAATTGATTTAGAGTACTATGACGTGGTACCCGAATAAAAGTTGACATTCTGGCTGCTGTGTTGGTAACTTGATCATGTGGAGTTTTTTTAAGTTTATGCTTGTGTGGTACATGGAAACCGTTTAACTTGTAAGATCGGCCTGAATGATAACTTTTTGACAATTTGAGCTTCTTTTGGGTGCAAACAAAATGTAATGGCCAAAATATAAATTTTATCAAATTTATATACCTTCTTAAGCAATTTGGGAACAAAATAAATATTATTTTAAACAAACTGATTTAGGAGGTTTTATGCATTCTACATACACTTTTGACTACTTTTCATCTGTTACCCATTTCCCTTAATCCGTTCTTTATATTTGTTTGACTCGTTAGAGCCAGTACATAACCCCAATTGATCTCCTTAATGTTATATGTTTTCTTTTTCTATCTTGAAACTTAAAAATTTTGAATTTGTGTGCCAGGCCATGTTCGGAACATTCACTTCCCGTTTGACACTGATAACGATACATCAATAGCTGTTGCTAGTGAAATGGTAGAAGAACTTGACTTAACGGATCAAGATGTCTCCACAATTGCAGAAATGATCGATGCAGAAATCCGTTCATGTATTCCAGATTGGGCCCCACGAGACTACTATGATGATCAAGAAGACATTGAACCTACAGCCTCTGTTGACTCAACCTCTGACCACCTACAAAACGAATCCACATCCCCTTTGATCATCAAACCTTGTAGTTCACCTGCCCTTTTAGCCCTTGAAAGACTACCTTCGGGTCGAAGATATTGGAGTGATTCACCTAAAGAATGTTTTACTCCTCCATTTAGACCAAGACCTTCAATTTTCTCTGAAGAAAACCCACAAAAAACAGAAGAAACTTCACCAGAAAGTGAAGGTAACCACGATGACGATGATGATAAAGTTGAAATTATTGTTGAAAAACTTGAGAATTTGTTAATTGAGCAGCAAAAAGAATTGGAAGAACTAAAGAGGAAACATGGGTTGGTTGTTTCAGAAATCTTGAAAAAACTTCCTCCAGAAACCCGTCAAGAAGTTGCTAATGTCTGTAAACTCGAGATCCCTGATGCAATCTGACTATGAGAAGTAAGTCTTTCCATTCTAAAGTTCTATCAAATACACAGAATTGATAAATTTTAGGGTTTCGTATGAGTACATTTAGAAATACAAAAAGTCATCTAATGTTTTTTTGAAGTATATATACTTCTTAGCCTTCAGAGCATGTCACACGTCTATTTGTGGTTGTTTTAAGTTTCACAAAGGTTTTGCAATGTTTTTTATTTTTTTGTCAAGTTTGTACATACGGACGGATATACTCTTTATGTATTAACACAAACAGGTATGGTATTTTTTTTATTTTGTTTGCAAAGTTGAGTTTAACTGTGTGCAATACGACCGATATGTTTGTTTCTTCGTAACCATTTTGGAGTGTTATCGAGTCGAGACAATTTTTGTGTCAACCGATTGGCTGAAATTGACTACATGATGCTCATCGGTTGGCTTTTGTAGCAAACTTTATGATCAAGCGTCTTTATGTCTTTTATAGGTCATCTTCTAAACGCATGCATTTTATTTTATTTCATTAGTTAGCAGGTATTGTAATACTTTTCTACCTTTTAAAAAGGTATATCTTGGTTGTATCCGGACGAATAGTTTAAATAAGGTTAACAATGTTCTTTATTGGGTATTCTTTCTTTGTTTTATGAACGTCTGCAATTTATTTTTGCACATAATAAATTTTATATAATATTATTAATTTCAAGGTATTGAATTATTATAAAGTTCTTTCTTAGAACAATACTTTGGGTATGTACACATTCAGACTCTTCCCTTAAACAATAAAAATAACGCATTATACACATTTAAATTAACAAAAAAAAAAGAATTACACATATAAAATGGGATTCATCTAAATAAGAAACCAGATCATTGCCATTGATGTCACAAATGCACCACAAGCAACAACCAGTAGGCTCTTCTCTCTAATCACAACCTTAAACAAATGAACAACTACTTCACTACTGATCTTCCTTCCTTCCACCACCAACACGCGGCGGCGCTTCCCCGCACAAGCGAGCATCACCAACACCGTTATCAATGTCACCATCGTGGCTCTTGCCATAACGACCAGTACTCCACCCACCATCAAAACTCCAGCAACCGGAATGTAAACCCACAACCATGATGATCCGCTATGGTTGTGAGTAGACAACAAGATGTACAAGGAAGAAAGCAGAAAGAACACACATGAGATGGAGGTTCTGGTGGCGATCATTAGATTCTTGTGTAGTGGATTTGGATGGAGATGGTTGAGGAACATGGTGGTGGTTTATGGTTTTTATCATATAGAATTTTGGGATATATAAGAACAACAATAGTTTAACAATTACGAAGTTGAAATTGTCACATGTAGACATGATTTAAGTCATTTTAGTACGATATTTTTGTCTAATTATGGGAGCCATTGTTGACCATAGTCAAATTTAGTTTATAAAATAGAATACATAACAAACTTAACTCCTAAAATATTGCTCGATCAGTCGAAAAGCTTTAAATGTTTGTCATTGTATAAAGGTTTTATTTATCTCTATTCGTTTTAGGGAACGTTAAAAGTAGCACTTGCAACTATACGCCGTTAGAAGATTTTCTTTCCTTTTTACCAATACTTAAACCTGTTACGTTTTTATTAATATTTGATTTGTTTTTTTTTAATTTTATTTCCTACATCAAAAAATATAAGAAAAATCGACATACAAGATTTGTTCGTACATTATTTGAATTTTAAGGTTTTGTTTGGAGTTGAGATCGCATTGTTTACCATCTTGCCACCATCACCCCCGTAATCCTCGTTTTTGATTCCACAAACGCCATCCACACCGTTCGTATTTCCTATCAGCTAGAGTGATAGAGACGACGCCACAACCACTGCCATCACGTTCAACTCCTTTCTTCTTCATAGCCTCACTGCCGGCAACCCATTTTTCTGAAAAGATTGTGGTTAGGGCAAGGAGTAGAGATGGGTTCATAATTGAGGTTTATATATATTTAAGTTAGCAATAATACTTTTTTATTTTTTAGTATGAAATATATTTTATTTATTTTTTAAAAATTAAAAATAAATTAACTATCTTTTAAACCTAGAACCTTTTGTGTCACTGCTAACATACTTATTGAATCAAATATGTAGTTTCTCATACTTGAGAACTCAATCCGTAATAATAACAATCTTTTTGTGTAATTCACTCCATTGAAAGTCCCATTAATATATTTTAAATGTAAGAATAATCTAACCTATAAAGCATGGCTTCAAAATTACCAAAAAATGTAGGTTTTTAACTTTTAAACACCACAATCTGATCTGCAATTATTCTATGGTATTGTACTATTTTTCATCGCAAGACTTGAATTCCTATAAAGAGGTGTTGATGGGCTGTTTTTGGATTATTGTGGGCTTGTGACTTCCTAGATACTTCATGAAGAGGATATTATGGATTCTGATTTTGACTTGTCAATATTTAGATTTGGGCCACCAAATTTGACATAAACATGTTATACACGTGGGTTTGTTCCAAAACCTGCTAATGATTTGTTTCTTATTGATTTTGTGGTCAGATTGATCTAGAGCCCTAATTAGACACATACATAAACTCATTGAAAGCCCTAATCGAACCTGGATGATTTAAAAACACCAATATCAAGTACTGGTACAATTCCAAACACAAAGTTGAATATCAATGACAGAGACCTTGGTGGGTGTTTGTTTTTTTGGGAGGGGGGGGGGGGGTGTTCACTTTTTTCATTGTAGAGGTGTGGTGTTGGAAGGGCTTTTATGTGAATTATTATAATGATGATAATAAGTGCTGGTTAGAATATCACTCTCAAATTAACGATTTAAAATATAAATTTTTTAGTGAAACTTAAAACATCAGTGACCTAAACAAACATCAAGTTAAAATAAATTACAAAACAAAAACAAAAAAAACATCGCAGTGAGAGTGTGAGACAGTAATTCCCACTCAAATAGTAGGGTTTGAGATGGTGAAATAAGAGCACACTTTACATGTATCTCGTGGGTGAAAAGGTTGTTCTTAGAAACACCCTCAGCTCAACAAATTAAAATAAAATCACAATCAAAACTAAAATCATTTTAAACCTAAACATATAAACAAGATTATTTTTCTTCATGTCTTTGTCTTCTTATTCATGAATCTATATCTATATATAATACTTAAATAGTAACTTAAGAGGACACTTGGTATATTTCTAAGTCCCCTAAGTGTATTTTTCCCGTATCTCTCTCATCTTAAATAATTACCTAAATTAAGAAATATTAAATAATTTTAATTCTTTTTAGATTAATTTTTTTAATAAATTAATAAAGATGTCTTTTTATTAATATTATTTCTAGAAAACAATTTTTTATACAATTAAAAATTTTCTAAAACATCTAATTTTTTTTAAATATAAAATATTTTAAAATTGGTATTTTTAAAAAGTAATTTTTTTATAAACTAAAAATAATTAAAATTAGGAGTTATAATAAAAAAATTTAAAAAATAACATTTTTAATACGGTTTGTTTTGAAAAAAATGTTTAACTTTTTTTGGAAAGAAAGTTTAAAAACAAAAGTTTAAAAATTGATATCGTTATTTTATCACTTATAGTTATTACTCATATGTAATTTTAATCATATCTTATTTTAGATTATCATTTTATACTTCATAAAATTTTATTATATTTAATATTTTATTTTTTCAACCCGTATAATACACGGGTTTACTAAAGTTAGTATTAAATAAATAATAATCAACGACTAATCAGAGATATTATGAACATTTATAGCCGATCCAACCTGATTCAATACTATATCTCTATATTTGATTACAGGATCAAAATAATTCGAAATTGATCTAATTATTGCATGTAACTTTTCAGTGTATATTATGCAAACTTTAATTTCTTCATACTGATATCCTCACACCCTTTCAATATCTAGCTCACGATTTGATCCGTCAAAAATATTCTTTTAAGTCTAAAAGAAGACAGTTTACTTTGACTGTGTATTTTGCTATGACAATAAACAAAAGTTAAGGTCAATATCTGTCAAGTGTCGGTTTATACTTGAAAAAGCCTATTTTTACTCATGATCCGTTTTATGACATCTTGTCACAAGTTAAAAGTAAAGATGGATTGAAGCTTTTAGCTTTAGATAATGAGTGTAAATCTACTTATGTTATTATAAATATAGTTTACAATGATGTTTTTGCTCATTTGTGACCTTATAATCAAAAGTTGTTATGTCGTATTTAATATATAACACACTTGATTTTATTTTTATTTTTATGTTATTTAATAATTAACTATTCACACTTCCGTGTAATACACGGGTAACTAAAGCTAGCATTGAATACGATAGAAAACATGTTTATTTAAATGGAGAATCGAAATTTTAAGATTAAAGTTCATGTATAACCTAAAATAAAACCAATTTCAACCCAAATTAAGATCATTTTAAAAATTAAACTAAAAGAAATAAATATCAAGCCCATAAAATTTTCTCCATCTTGACATTGACATTCTTGAAGGTGTCATGAATTTATCCTAGAAAATTTTAGTGTTGCTATTAAAAAAAACCACGTCTAAACTTATACTACCAATGAGAATACTTTAAAACTATGAAAACATTTAAATGCTATTTAAGAAAATTCATATAAAATTAATATGAAAATTGAAACCAGATGAGTATTAAAATTTTATAATTACATAATAATGTTAACAAACTGAGACAAAAATTGGCAAATAGTTGAATAGATTTTTTTAATTACTAATACAAAATAACAAGTCATTTATTCATTTACTAGTTCAGGCCATATGCTTATATAGCCTGTAACCATACGCAAAAATGACAAAAACATCATCACATACAAATCAAATAAGTTTGAACTAACATCACATTCTAACCACCACAAACATACCAACACAAACGGCAAACACATATGGTTGTTCTACTCAGAATAGAATTTACAAAAAATAATAGTCATAAAATTGATTGAATAATATATACAAAAACTTATTATGATGGAATCTAGTTCAGCAAAATTACATGCCAGTCCCATGGTTATTCTAACTCACCAAGAATTAAACAAGACAAAACTAACACTGCATGATGAAAATAAAAATTGAACTTAACATACGGGTCAAATGCCTTATTAATTAATGCAGAAAATTTAACTGCTTAAATTATTTTATCAAAAGATTATTTTCGAAATGAGTTAACCTTTTCAAAGTTTCACTTGACTCGTTATTTAAGAGAAAAAATGTGAAGTGAAAGAAAAGTTTTTAAGCTGCACAGCAAAATAAAATTAACTGTTTTGACCCGAACATATTTTGACCAGTTACTCAACATGCCGGACACTCACCGTTCCTCATCAAGGTACGGGTCATCGTTTTCCCCTGACATTAACAATGAAACCGTCCCAGCTGCACCAACCACCGCACCCGCCAACCATGTTGTGCTGCGGCTCAACCAACTCGCCTGAGCCAACGCTTCTTGTTGACGCCTACTTCTCTCCTCTTCCTCAACTAACTTATCGAACCACCTCTGAGCCATGTACACCTTCACAGCATTAGTACCTTCTTCCACCACTTCTTTCGGCGGGATCACCAACGGGTTCTGGTCAATGTTGAGTTTGGTCAACTTGTCTAGCCGACCGAAAGTCAACGGTAGCTCTTGAATCTGGTTGTTGCTGACATCAAGTTCTCTAAGGTTGGTCAAATCACCTATTGTGTCTGGTAGTTCTCTGAGATCACTGAAGTTACTGCCTAAGTTAAGCACCTCGAGATTTGATAGTTTTCCTATGGATTTTGGTAGCCCACGTAGCTCGTTGAAGTGTGCATCTAGGTATTGAAGTGATTGCATTTCGCCAATAGATGTTGGGAAGTTGCGTACTTTGTTTAAAGGGATTGATAGTTTCTTTAAGTTCACTAGCTCATGACCGATTTTGGTGGGAAGATATGTTAGCTTGTTGAAACTTGCATCAATCTCTACCAATGACCTAAAATTATAAGTTTTTTTGTTAGTTTATAACAGAAAAGTAGCCAAAATAGCTTGTTGGAGCATACTAAAATATACGATTATCTACTTATATTCATGGGCGGACCTAGTATATAGCGTGTGGGTCAACTGCGTTTGCATTTTTTTTATTTTTAATTTCTATATGTAATGTATATTCGTTTTTTGAATGACATCTCGAGATGTTTGAACTCATACTCCCTTGATTTTTGAACACGAACCCCCAAAACTTTTAAAGCTACTTGCAAAAAATCAGTCTATACATGTTGCATTTTAAAAACAAAACAAAAAACAAAAAAAATTATCTTTAAATGGTTATTGAAGGGTGCATTACCTTTTTGTGTTCATCATTACCTCAAAAACCTTATGGTACCTATTAATTTTGCAAGTTATAATAACAATTATGATTATATATGTGATCCGACCCAAACCAAAAATTTTAACATCAAGTTAAAGCACATTCGAGCATAAAAAAAAATCCGGTGGATAATCATGACTTATCCTAAGTATAATATGCATAAACCTTATAAGTTATGTGGATATCTTGTAACTTAAAAGAGTAGGGCTACTGCTCTATGATTTTAAAGATATCAAGCACCGGGGGTACGCCTCCTTTTAAGCTTATCATGTTATCATCGATGATACAATATTGGGATGGTTAGGTTTCTTTCTTCTATTTATAGCTCATTATATCACATTTTTTTGACGTATAGAAATATTGAAACCTTTACGATACTCCCAGTCTTGTCACTGACTAATTCTACTTGTTACTTAACTCATCCAACTTATCTACTTTGTCAACTCAAGATTTTGTGTTATGAAAGATTGAAAGAGATGTACCTGCATTGAGCAATGCTGTCAGGCAAGGAATCAAGCTTGTTGCTAGAAACATCTAGAATCTTCAACTTTAGCAAACAGCCAATAGAATCTGGTAGTGACCCCAAAATATTGGAGGAAACATTAAGTTCCTCAAGATTCTCAAGTCCAGCAACAGAATCAGGAATTACCTGTTTCAAAAGTAATTATACCAATTCATGGCATGTATATGTTAGAAAATTAATGTGTGACCTCTTGTTAGGTAATGCAACACCTAGCTAATAATTAAAAAAAAAAACACATAGTTATCATTAAGGCTTTGTGACATGCTCAATAAAACAGATAGTCATCCTTGATAAGTGGAGTGTTAGTGAACTTGAAAATAGTCTTTGTTTATTTATATATTTTTATACACATATCAATCTATTTTTATTCTTAAACTACACCTACTCCTAACCTTTAGATATTTATATAACAACCTAGTTATATTAATTATTGGGTCCAGCTAAATAACAATACTCTATTAGCTTTTCATCTAAATCTCCTCATAGTATTCTCTAATTGTAATTTGCGGTCATATATGCAAATATGACCGAGCTCTATTTAACGATGTGTAGTAGCAATGTGTAATTTGCAGCATAAACCATCGTTTTGACCAACATCAGTCCAACACTATGGAAGGAAACAAATAAATATGTTTTGACATTACAAAGACGTTCGTACTAAAAAAAGGTACCCGTCCCTTGGAAAGATCATACCAAGATCGAGAACGACAACCTAGCATAGTGAGAGATGCAACAAGGCATCCCTTGTAACTATAAAAACCATTTAGTGACAAACAATATCAAGATTCCTTAGCTATAAATACCAGGGAAAATCAGCTATAGATCAATCATTTTACCAAAAAATACATAGGCTTTAAGCCATCTTTTATCCACTCCTAATCAATTAAAACTTGACAAGTACCCCAATAAGTGCTTTCTCTAGACGAATCAATTACACCAGAGCCAGTAGATATCTTGATCAACTAACCTAGAGTTGGCACAATATTATAATTTTACGTGTCGGCTCTGAGTCAGCCGACCAAGGTATCTGTTGGCTCTGGTGTAATCGGCTTCCGTATGTTAAGTTGTTTTATTAGCCCACTTATTATAATTATATGTGATGGCTTTTGGTCAATCGGCCAAGGTATTCCAAGGTATCCATAAGCTCTGGTGCAACCGACTTCCACAAATCTAAGTTGTTTTATTGGTCCACTTAGTTACCTTTTATTTTTGGGCCGGCTCTAAAGAAGCCCTCTTAATTGACTTGGTGTACATGTCAAGTTTTGATTGGTTAGAAGTGAATAGAAAACTTAAAAACAATTTTTATTTTTACTTAAAATATAATAATACGGTCCACATGTATATTTTACTGATTTTCTTCGCTCCCAATAGAATACAAGTATTCAATACTGTTTCCTTTAGTACTTGAGTGCTCCCATTCCGTCAACTGTCTCAACTGTCTTATATCTGATCACAATTTAAACAACTAGACATTTTTCTATAACAACTACTCATACATCCACCTATACAAGTCTTAAACTATACAAACTTTTAGTCAACTACATGTCATGATTTAATCAATAATTTGTTTTCAAAAATCTTTACCTTTTTAGCACTGTATCATAAACCCAATGTTTTCAAAACTAAACCAGACAGTGAACCGGACTTCTTACCAGTCCGCTGGTCGAACCGAATATAAGAACCGAATTAAATTTATTTTAATAGATACATGTAAAAGATATAATGAAAATTAAAAAAAGTATAAAAAACTGGTTCAAACGGCCCGACCCCTGGTTCAACCAGTCCGGTTCCTAGTCAGAAAGTCGGATCGATCGGTTCAACCGGTTCAACCGGTCCAACCACCAGTTCAACCACCAGTTCAACGTCAAAACGATTTTATGCATCGAACCGGACCAGATTGAAGTCCAGTTGCTGGTCAAACCGGTCCGGTCTGGTTTTCAAAACAATGTCTAAACCTAACTGATCACTAAAGAATACCTTAGCATGTAAACATTTGCAACTTATTAATTTTGGTTTCTATATGTAGACTAACCTCAAGCTGATTGGAGGAGAGATTGAGGCAAACGAGTGTACGGATCTTCCCAAAAGCTTCCGGCAGAAACGGCAACCGTCGCTCCGACAAATCAATCATCTGAGCACCGTTCGCCAACGCATCCGTCAGAATCGCCACCACCTCCTCCTTCACATCCTCCACCACCGCCGCCGGACCTTCGCCGGAGCTCCGATCATCCACCACCGGCACCGCCTTCCTCCCTCCCGCCTTCGCCGACTCATAGATCCTCTCAAGCCTCTTCTCCGCCTCACACAACAACTTATCATACGATTCGTGCATCTGATCCAACGAGATCAGCGCCTTATGCATCTGTTTCTCCCTCTCAAACGCCTTCTTCCGCTTCTCATCCTCCGGATCTACGGCATCCGATAGCGAGATCTCGTCGAGCTGATTCGACAACATCGCGTCGATCTCCGCTAGGCGCGCCTTCGCGATATCGACCGCTTCGTGATCCGGACGTTCGCCGAGCGTTTTGAGGAGCGATCGAGTCTGAGAAACGTCGGCAACGGCGGAATGCATTGAAGCCAGAAGGTGAGGGTCCGTGAGGTGAGGCATACGTTCCGTGAGTTCGAAATAGGTTTCCGGCGGTTTAGGCGTCGTTGACGGTGGTTGTTCGATGTCGAACTCCGACGTCGGAGGGCGTTTCATGCTCGGGAGTCTGGTCATCACGTAGGAGAGAATTGGGAAGTTCTTAGGGTTCGGATCCATATTGGTGGTGTTGTGGTGTGCGATGGTGGATCAAATTGAAGGAGATTTGCAGAGGTTGATGATGAATGTGAGGTTTGATTTCGGATGCATTTACAGAGAGAATTGAATTGAAGAATTGAAGGTGATGATGAAATGATTAACGAATTGGATGATGATGATAACGGTATTGTAGTCGTGTGATGGAATATTATATTTCGGAGAAATATTTGGAGGGGATTCTTATATGCTTGGAGTAAATTTTACACTTAAATTTTTTAAAGTTGATTAAATGAAACGTCCTCTTAGATCTGATTTTATTTTTGATCCCCAAATTTAAAAAACGTCAAGGTCGGTCCACATGTTCGATAAAACGTAACATTAAAGGTACCCGTTATGGATGACCATTATCTTTTTCCTTAAAGTTTTTATGAAATGACTAAATTGCCTCTCATTTAATATTATGTGCTAATAAACAAAATAATTAAATAAAAAAACACATGGTGGGCCCACTACTACCACCAACCCACCACCATCCCCGTCATCTTCCTGGTACCACCAAATTAATATCTTTTTCTTGAATTGAACACAACCACCACCACCACATCATCATGCCCAACCACCCTAACCAGCCCTACCCGTCGCCGGACCACCGCACCCCATCACTAACTTCATCTTTCTCATCTACTACGAATCACCATCATAACCTGAACCCACCTTTCACCATCGTAACCTGAACACACATTTCACCACCATCACCTCCTCACCCGAACCCACCTTTCACCACCACCTGAAACCAGCCGCTAACCATCACCATCACATGAACCTCCTGTCATCATGAGTTGTCTGCGACCGCACAACCACCACCATCTGCTACCGGTACCGCCGCCCCAAACCCAAACCAAATCGGTCAGATCTGAAGTTCAAGGGAGTGATGGCGGCGATTAGTGTTGTGGTGGAGTGTTTCAAGCAATGGTGGGGATGTGGTCTAATTGACGGCGGTGGCTGAATGGTTACGACGGTGAAAGGTGTTAAAGATGACGAGTACCTATAGTGGTATGACCATGTTGTGGTGTTGCAAGTGTTGAAAGGGAATGTCAAAATGTGGTATTTGTTTTGAGTTAATTGCATGTGGGCTCCTTAGATTTTATTTTATTTAATTTTTTAAACAGGGGTATAATGGTCATTCTAAAAAAGTTAACAGGAAAAGATAACGGCCATTCATGACTGGGACCTTTAGTGTTACGTTTTGTCAAACGTGTGGACCGACCTTGTAGTTTTTTAAATCTAGGGACTGAAAGTGAAAATAGACCTAACAACAGGGACCTTTTATGTAATTAACTCTTTTTTATTTCATAAAAATTTTGGATTTGGTTTCTCGCATTTAATATTTAGAGTAAATTACTATTTTGGCCCTTGGGATTATGACAATTTAACCCTATCAGCCCAAAAAAGAATCTTTTGACATATCAACCCCTAACGTTTTGTTTCTTAACTCTTTTAGCCCCTGACACTAACTTTGTTAACCTTTTTCTGTTAAGTGTAAGGGCATTTTGGTCATTTTCACCTTAAGGATTGTTTATGTAAATTTTAAAGCTTTAGGTTTATTTATGCATATTTTTTAAATCACCATTCTACCCCTGTTAATAATAATCATCATCATCCTCCAACACCATCATCATCAAACACCAGCTATCACAACACCGCCGGCCATCGTCGCACACTACCGGAACCACAACCTGACCCATCATCACCTTTCACCATCACCAACCACCACAGCCAACACTGACCGTCTAACCTGTCACAACCATTCACCATCCAACTACAATAGTCATTACTCAGATCTGCATAACCATCACCATCCAACCCAGATCCAATCACCACCACCATCATCATACACTACAAGAAAACAGCTCTATCGCGACGACAAAAGTCGTCGTCATAGGTTCTATTTGTCGTCGCTATAGCCTATGGTGACGAGTCATCGCCATAGGGTGAGTAGTCAAAGCCTTGTCGCAATAGCTCAAAAATTGGTCGTCGCGATAGACGTAGTCGCCATATAACCCTGTCGCGACGACATGTTGTCGTGACAAACTCGTAGCAATAAATATTTTTAATTTAGAATTAATAAAAAAATGTACCCTATGGCGACGACATGTCGTCGCCATAGGTTAGTAATTATTTTTATTTAATATTAAATTAATTAATAATTAATTAATAAAAAATTATTAATTAATTATTTAATTTACCCTATGGCGACGACATGTCGTCGGCATATGGTATCTGGTTAAAAATTAAATTTTTAAAATTCTGTTTTTTCCAGGTTTTTTTATCTAAAAACCAAACAAAATCCCAAATCAAATTCACAGAAATTCAAACTAATGTATCAAATATCCAAATGAAAGTCAACTAATTTTAGTTAATTACATACCAAACTAATATATTTTAAGTTTTACAAACCAAACAAACAAACCATTTAATTGTCGTCGTTTTCATCATCTTCATCGTTATCGGGATGATGCTTTTGTCTTTCAAATTGATTCATTCTTTCTTGCATTTCTTACATTTGGAGCTTTAGTTCTTCCATTTCTTCATCCCGATGTGATGATGACCCGCTTGATGGCTCATAACGAGAGAGATTTTTTACTTTTCGTCCAACACCTCTCGTATGACCATGTCTTTGTCCTAGTGCCAACTCTAAACATTGCATCTCATTAACGGGCGACTCACCCGCCTCCATTTGCATTTGGGCGTATTGATTTTCAATTTTTTCCTACAATTATAAAGAATTAAAATGAAATGCTATTAGGATTTTTATAAAATTTTGATAGCATAACTATTATAAAATGAATACAAATCATGTTGTTTAATCATAAGCACAATACCATAAAATTCCCAATTATCATAAAATTCCTAAGTTTTAATATATAAACTAACAACTCATCTAAACCAACAATTCTCAAATATGAATAACATATAGATCATATTGGGTCAAATTCATCAAACACGATATATTATAAACATATGAACACATGATAATAGCATACTTAACATATAAAACTTACCCAATCTTCTTCTGCCCTCTGGTTCACCCATCCTGAACCTTCACTGTAATGCGCCCTCCTCCACGTTTTGATGTGACTTGGGGTCCCAGTTTGTTGCTTCTAAAAACATTAAAAACAATATTCATTATATTTGAAAAGAATTAATAATACATAGGATGCATAATATATGTTTTCTTACCTGAATATATCGCCTTTAAGCATATGATTGACTACCATGCAGACTTGGATAGAGCTGTTTAGCTCTATTCGTTACGTCTTTTTGAGAAAGCCGTTTATGTTGTTCACTTGAGAACAACTCAACCACCTGCTCCCAAGACTCTTGACTTTGCCCTTCAGGTGGATTATTGATAGCCTGCTCAATGTTATCATAGCCTCATTGATTTAAAAAATGTTGTTTCATGTCATATCTCCTGTCTCTGAAAGCTCGTTGGCAATCCATATGTATTCCAAGTTGTATACCTTGCCAGTGGTCTGAGCAACGATGAGCTTCCAGATCAAAATATTCCTGCAAAACATATAAAAGTTATGATTATCAAATTACAAATAAAACACTACATAAATACTCGCCTCTAGAAAATTGAACAAAGATATCTTGAACGTATCAGAAACTTTATCTCAAGTGGGATAATGAAAAGGAGCAGTGGAAACATGATTGGATAAAGCTCATACAAATAATTGACTGTTTTCTCCAACAGTTTTATATTGTTTTTCTGTATGATCAAATTGCACAGGAAGTGGTTGCTGTTGTTTGCAGCCCATTTCTCATATAAGTTTAGATTTCTTCCTTTTGATCTTTTTTTTAGCTGATGCTATATTGATATAAAAAATTAAAAAGTTAGCAACATTTAAAATATATTCAATTAAAAGATATATATTTAAAACATTAACTTACATGATTGGCAAGTAGAAGGAAGAGTATATCCATGTCCGTGGGGGTCCCTGTGACCTCTCGTATTTTTATTTAACGTTTGTTAAACGTCGTTATCTCTTGTAAGGGTTTGTTTTGTTATTAATGCAAGTACGATGACTTATTTGTAATTCCTTGAAACCATTACAACTTGGTTATAATTATAATAAAAAAAAAATTAATGATAACCATAATAATAAGTAATAATATTTATAACAAGCACAAAAAAAATTTAATATTAATATCAATAATGAAAATAATAATAAAATGATAAAATAATAATACTAATAATAGTAAATAATTTTAATAAGTATTAATATTATTATTAATAAAAGAAATATAAGTTTTATATTTTAACAACTTGTAAATAATAAGTTTTGGGCATGAAATAATAAACTTTAATCCGCAGGGACTAAAGCTGTAATTTGTTTTAACTAGAAACTAAGTTTTGAAGGTTATTTGATTAAAGCTTAAACTATAGGGGCCTAAGTGTAATATTTTTTTAAAACCCAACTTCCATCCCGATTTCCCGGTGGGAGCTCCGGCCACACTCCGGTCGGCTCTGGGCACACCCAAAATCCATGAAATTCATGGATTTTAATCAAATAAAACCGTTAATTGCTTACTCGCATCAGTTTCGAACTCAGGGATGGGATCAATTCGAGTTCAACAACCAATTGCTAATCATCAGAACACGAAACCGAACACCATCAAAGTTCAAACCGTTTATGCACTTAAATGGTATTAACAACCAAATTAATTGAATTTTACCCTCTTTTAATCATTTCGAAACCTATAGTGCGATTAAACCCACCTGAAATAGTTCTATACCCGTTTAATTCGACCTGAAACGGCCGAATTCAAGCCTATAGCCGTTGAGTATCAAATCATTCAAACTGACCCTATAAAATAGAGGGCAAATGCCCTCGACACTCTCTTTTCATTATCTGTGCACTCAATTTCATCAAAATATACACGCATCAAAAATCGAATCAAGAAAACAATCGCAGGCTTTGTTCGAACCTATAATCTTCAAGTACAACATCAACCAGGTAATTAAAGGGGTCCTTACACTTGGTTTGATGTGAGGAACAAAAGCCCTAACTTTAATTTCATTATTAAGTTTATTTTGCGGATCAATCAGATCAAATTGTAATTAGGGTTCTTGGGTGAAAAATTGAGGATTTTTGAAAGTCATGTTTTAAGTAATTTTTTTCTGGAATTTAATATAACCAGGGCTCTGGCCTAGCGGTTTGGTCATGGAATTGCTTGGCAAGGGACCCGGGTTTGAACCCGAGTCCCTGCCTTTATTTTTTTTTAAAAGGTTTTCTTAACTTTTAAATTTTAAAAAAATATCTAAATATTATTATTAATCATATAAAAATCATTTTTACTCAGAAATTAAATAAAATCATTTTCTTTTTAATTTTCTTAGAAATTCAATTAAGAAATTCTCAATCTTTTATTTTAAAAATTTTAAAAATTATTACAAAATACCATTTATTGTTAATTTTAAATTGTAATGAATCCCATTTAATTTTTAATAATTTCAACTTAATAAATTCTTTATTGTTATAAAACATATTTACAAATTTATTGATATATTTAAAAAAAAATAAATATATATGTACATATTTAAAATGTACATTTATTGTAATGAATAGAATTATTTTAACCCTTTAAATCTACAAATTTACTATTTTATTAAATAGTAAATAATAACCCTTTGATAATAAAAGTTTAACTTTTATTAATAATTATAGTCACCAAAGTTCTTATTTAATCATTTAAATATCAAAATAATAATAAATTGTATCTATTTAATAATTTAAAAATCATGGGTTAAATGGTTATTAAATAACATCATCCCAAATTTAAACCGTGAATTCCCGTATACCGTTAACACTATATCATCATGATTAACTTAAAACGACGTATTATTTAGGTTGAACGTTAACGAATCCTCGGCATTATATATAAGGCTTCTTATTTGTCATCTTCATTATTCATGTGAGTTCTTACATACCCCTTTTATATATTTTCCCACTTTGGGGTGAAACATGTTAACCTTATGATAAATGCACTTGTAAACTCGTTTGAATCTTGTAAACACTTGGGCAATTCATCTTATTTGTCATGGTTAGTTGAACTCTTGTAATTACCATGTGATGACTATAATATGTACAATCATTAACTATTGCTAGCCTAGCGATGTCATAGATCTATGGGCCTGACAAGCCTACTTGGTTAATCCAAGTACACGTAGCTAATCGTTTAATCTTGTAATCTTGTAATCTGTCAAGGTTTGATTGTTATATTTGTTCATCCATCCCTAGTTACTTTATTCAATAACCTACGACATGAATTGCCATCTTTTATATATATTTATGTATGAAAACTATGGAAAACTCACCACCATTATGTTGACCTTTTTATTTTTAACATGTTTCAGGACTTGTTACCGCTTAAGTGCTCTTGAAGACTTGATCACATCTAGGATTGGACCTAGAATGATAAAATGACTTATATTGTCACATGACGCTAGGGAATATTTTGTAGTTATGATTGTTTGAATCTTACTTTTTATTCTCAATGTATGTAATGAACCTTGGAAAATTAATAATATTGGCACTTTGAAATAGTGTTGTGTGGCATGGACAATCTTAACCCTCACATCTCGACGTTTTCGCCATTAAGGTTGGGGTGTGACAGTCCCGACCCCCACTGTCACCCCCGTGTGATCCTGCTACGTACGAAGACATAACCTGCAATAATCAATTTGTGTTATCACTATAAAGATATTCATGTGACATTTTAATAAGAAAAAGAATAAAGTGTTCTTAATACATACAATCAATCTGAATTATCACTATAAAGATATTCATCTTCATCTACAAGATCATCATCGCTCTCATTCTTACTATCATTAATATCTAATGGATCTTCATCTTCTTCATCATCATTAATAAATTCTTCTTCATCATCATTAATTAATCTTCATCTTCTTCATCATCATTAATTAATCTTCATCTTGCACAAGCGAAGCAACAGGCAACCAACTTAAGTCTACGACTAATTCACAATTATCATGCGCATCTCTCTCATCATTTATAACTCGTGCACTTGATTCACCAACTTCAAAATTGCTATCGACAACCAAGTTATAATCAGATGATTGACTGTCGTGCAATACATCTATCTCATTAGCAACACTAATACTTGGATGATCCCAAAGCTTTCGATGGTGAACATCTTCCACAACCCTCCAATTGCCAGTGGATTTAGAAGGATCTTCAAGATAAAACACTTGTTGAGCTTGTGTTGCTAAAATGCAAGGCTAGTCACCAAACCATTCACGACTAACATCGATAACAACAATGTTATTCTTTTTAATTACGGACCCCTTCCGTGACGTGTCAAACCATTTACAACGAAATAGTACAACGCTGTAGCCATTTATATACTTCAACTCGTAGATGTCTTCTAATTGACCATAAAATCGTGTACCATCTTCTCCTACTGTAACAACACTGCTATTTTGTGTAGTGCGTCTGATATCACGGCTGTGTACCATAAATCTAACACCATTGGCAATACAAGCTGTGTAAGAATATGTGCACACAGGGCCATGAGCCAATGCCTTGAGTTCTTTGTAAGGAGACGTATTGAACTTATTATTAAGCCATGAAAAAAATTCATTTTTTACATCGCTTCCAGGGAATTCAAGTTCAAATTCACTGTATGTGAAATATAATATTTATACAGGCCTCAGCTTTTTCATGTATCTTTCAAAAGGATACATCCATCTCATATATACAGGCCCTCCAAGAACAGCTTCTTCAAGTAAGTATAGAATTAGATGAACCATAATATCAAAAAATGCCGAAGGATATATTAGTTCCAAATTGCATAAAATATTAACCGCTTCTTTCTGTGCTTTATACATGTCATCAACATATAGCGATCGTGCACAAATCTTTTTAACTAATGTGCAAAGGTTAATAATTGTTGTTGAAACATTATCAGGTAAACCTACACGAACCCCAATTGGTAGTAAACGTTGCATAAGAATGTGACAATCATGAGACTTTAACCCGATGATATTTGAGTTATTAAGAATCACCTTATTTTTAAAGTTTGATCCAAAACCATCAGGTAGTCTCACTCTTTTATGTGAGCCACGATCATGTATGTGAGCATTAATAGTTTTTAAATCCTGTCGAAAAGCATTGACACAATCTCTACACGGGCATTTTGTTTTGCCATCACTGTCGACAAATTTCTTAGCATACTCCATAAACATTAACATATTATCATTCAACCAAAACAATCAAACATTATCTTATAAATCTAACAACCAACAACATCATTCAACCAAACATTATCATTCAACCAAAACAATCCAATTATACTTTTTAACATATAAATCTAACAACCTACAACTACATTCTATCAAAACAGCCATATTATTATTATTCTTATAAATCTAACAACCAATAACATCATTCAACCAAACATTATCATTCAACCAAAACAATCAAATTATAGTTTTTAACATATAAATCTAACAACCTACAACTACATTCTACCCAAACAACCATATTATTATTATTCTTATAAATCTAACAACCAACAACATCATTCAACCAAACATTATCATTCAACCAAAACAATCCAATTATAATTTTTAACATATAAATCTAACAACCTACAACTACATTCTACCCAAACAACCAAACATTATCTTATAAATCTAACAAACAACAAAATCATTCAACCAAACATTATCATTCAACCAAAACAATCTAATTATACTTTTTATCATATAAATCTAACAACATACAACTATATTCTACCAAAAAAACCAAACATTATCTTATAAATCTAACAACCAACAACATCATTCAACCAAATCTAACAACTTACAACTTAATTCTACCCAAACAACCAAACATTAAACATACGATCTAACAACCAACAAAATTCATAGCAAATCTTAAAAAATATATAATCAAACCTTAAAAGTTTAACAATGATGGTGGCTAGAACCCAAAAACGTTATGTGGACTGCTAATCTTGGTGTTGGTGGCTGATTGGGCGACGGTGGTCGCCTCTTTGGACTGCAAAAGAACCGATTATGGTGGTGGCTAGCTTCAACCTTGGGGTAGGAGGGTAACGAGACAAAAAAGGAGGTGGAATTATGGTGGTGGACGGGTTCAACTTGAAGGATTGCAGCTTGTGGGTCACCTGGACGTTTTAGAGAAGAAAATTAGGTGTTTTGGGTGAAAGAGACGAAGCAGATCGGTTTTGTAAGGCTCGTATGCATCTGGACCCTATGACGACGACATGTCGTCGCCATAGGGTATTTTTAATTTTTTTTTTGGCAAATAATTGGGCGGGGGCGCACCCGCGGATCCTAAAACCCTATGGCGACGACATGTCGTCGTCATAGGGTGTATTATTATTATTGTTTACTTATTTATTATTATTATTATTATTATTATTATTATTATTATTATTATTATTATTATTTTTATTAGTGTTTTATTATAATTATTATTATGATGGTTATTATTAATTAATTTATTTATTTATTTATTATTATTATTATTATTATTATTATTATTATTATTATTATTATTATTATATTATTGTTTTTTATTATGAAAGATATTATTATATTATTATTATTATTTATTATTATTAGTGTTTTATTATAGTTATTATTATGATGGTTATTATTTATTTATTTTTATTTATTATTATTATTATTATTATTATTATTATTATTATTATATTATTATTATTATTATTATTGTTTTTTTATTATTAAAGATATTATTATATTATTATTATTTATCATTATTAGTCTTTTATTATAATTATTATTATGATGATTATTATTTATTTATTATTATTATTATTATTATTATTATTATATTATTATTATTATTATTATTAATATTTATTATTATTAGTGTTTTATTTATTATTATTATTATTATTATTATTATTATTATTATTATTACTATTATTATTATTATTATTATTATTATTATTGTTGTTGTTGTTTTAATTATTATAAACAAACTTAAATTACCAATGATCATAATTGGATCATAGTTAGCATTTGACGTATGCAATCCACCCTAATTATCATAACCGAACTTATTTGACACTCATTGATGATAACTAAGTATAAATGAACTTAATCTACTATTAACAAGAATAATTTCCTGTAAATTAATAAGCATCATTTCCCATAAATTACCATGCTACCATGGAATTATGCCAACTCAGCAAGTGAGCTTAAGAGGTGATGTGTAACATGGCCTTTAGATCCTGAAACTGCCTTTAATAGAGTGTCTGCCACATGTCTAGCATTGCTAGACTACATATCAGAGAAGCTGCTAATCTACTAGCTAGACTCAAGAGACCTACGAGAGAGGATTATAGTATTGATCAGGTGTTGAATGGTTGCCACGTCAGCAAGCATTGATTTAAGATTAGGGTTAAGTGGCAGATTAAAGAGGACGGAGAGTGAGAGTTTTTCCAGTGTACGTACGAGAGGAGGACTTAAGTTGGGTGAGAATGATCGATAGCCGGGGATGACTTGTTCATTATTCTGTAAAACCAAGTTTTTGTTTAGAGGATTTGTTTTTTAAATGGAAACAAGCCTTCTCTTTATCTTCATAATCACAATCAGATTGAAGTTAGAAAATATATCGAATTGTATAATTTAATCGACCCTAATCATCATAACCTTTAATGTATTTGATCGACCCTAATCGATATAACCGAACATATTTGACCTTTTTTGACACTTATTGATGATAACTAAGCATAAACAAACTTAACTTACCATTAATAAGGATAATTTCCGGTAAACTACCAACATCGTGTTTAATTTAACACCAATGATCATAATTGGATAATAGCTAACATTTGACGAATGTAATCGACCAGAACCATCATAGCTGAACATATTTGACCTTGTTTAACACTCATTTATGGTAACTAAATATAAACAAACATACACACGGTTAATTAATAATAATATTTATTATATTATTAATATTGTTATTATTATTATTGTTATAATTATTATTATTATTAATTATAATTATTACTTTAATTAATATCATATTTAAGAAAATCATTATTATTGTTATTATTATTATTATTAATTATAATTATTAATAATAATTATAATTAATAATTTTAATTAATAATATTTATAATTATAATTATTAATTATAATAATAATAATTATTATTAAATAATAATTATAATTAATAATTATTATAATTAATAATAATATTTATAATTAATAATAATAATAATTATTATTTTAATTATTATTATTATAATATTTAAGAAAATCATAAAACTCATGTCGTCGCCATAGAGTTTTCATATTGGCGGGACTATTTCCTCCAACTTATTTCGGAGAAAAAAAAAAAAAAATGTTTTTACCTATGGCGACGACATGTCGTCGCCATAGGGGTCATACATTATTTTAATCATTCTAGCATTATTTTAAATAAATCAAAAAGAAAAAAAAAGGACCTATGGCGACGACATGTCGTCGCCATAGAGGTAGAATAGTCAAAAGTCAAACTACCTCCATGTCGTCGCCATAGGTAACCTATAACGACAACAACTTGTCGTCGCCATAGACCTGGTCGCGACAGGGTGGTTTTCTTGTAGTGATACCACCCTAACCACCGCCTAAACCACTAGGGACCACCATCACACTAAGGGGGGAGAGAGAGAGAGATTACAGTGGTGGTGGCGGTGGAAAACGATGGTGGCGGCGTTGGAAACTCATGAGAGTGGTAGCACTAGCGGTGGTGTGTGTCGTCGGTGCAGGCGGAGGTGAAGAATGGTGGTGGCGGAGATGTGTTGGTATGATGGTTGTGGAGATAGAGAAGGGTGACGGTGATGGTGGATTACCCAGATCTAGTGGTTATGGTGTATGTGTATAAGGAGAGGGGTGTGCCTAGGGCTGTTCATGAGCCGAGCCGAGCCGAGCCAGGATAAGCTCGGACTTGACTCGAATTATAAACCGAGCCAGCTTGGCTCGACTCGGATTTACAACTGAGCTAAAAGGTTTAGCTCGAACTCGGCTTGGTTTTTAACCGAGCTGGCTCGGCTCGGTTTTGTTTGGTTCGGTTTTAAAACTTCAAATCTAAACTAGTATGCAACTATCCATGAGCCATCTAGGGTTTAAAACTTCAAATCTAAACAAAAATTAAATGAACAAAGAAAATTAGAAGCTAACCTTTAAATAATTAAGTGAAAATCGCAGATTCGTAGGTAGAGGGCACTGGGTAGGCAAGCGCCGACGTCCGACCGAGAGCAGGGCGAGGGACAACGACCGACTGACCGAGAGCAGGGCAAGACGGTTGAGGAAAATGGCTTGTTTAGTTAGGGCAGGGCGAGGGCGAGATGGTCGTCGTCGGCTAATAGATACTTATCGACGATTGAGGGCAGGGCGGCAGCGAGGCTAGGGCTGTTCACGGTTCACCGCGAGGGAAAAATCGAAAATGACGAGAGCAGTGGGTGACTGGGTGGGCAGTGGGGAGGGTTAAGGGTTTTGACTTTTGAGGTTTTCATTAAAATTAGGGTTATTATATATAAATATTATATATATATATATATATATATGTATATATATATATATATGTATATATATATGTATGTATATATATATATATATATGTATGTATATATATATATATATATGTATATATATATATATATATATATATGTATATTACATATTTAGTCGAGCCAGTAAACGAGCCAACGAGTGAGCCACCTTGGGCTTGGACTCGGCTCGTTTATAAACCGAACAGATTCGAGCGAGCTTTTTTCGAGCTTTTTCTGAGCGAGCCACGAGCCGCGAGCTTTTTAACAGCCCTAGGCGTGCCGGCGACGGTGGTTTGCCGGTAGTGGCGTGCCGACAATGCTTCAGTTTGCGCGGTGAAGACGATGAGTAAGGGATGGGTGGGTTGGGTTTTGAAATATGTTATGGTGGTGGAATGTGGTTGTTGTATTTGTAATTTTAAAAATATGCATAAATAACCCTAAAGCTTTAAAATTTACATAAACAGTCCTAAAGGTGAAAAAGACCAAAATGCGCTTACACTTAACGAAAAAAAGTTGTTAGAATTAGTGTCAGGGGCCAAAAGAGTTAAGAAATAAAACGTTTAGGGGTAGATATGTCAAAAGATTCCTTTTTTGGCTGATAAGGTTAAATGACCCTAACCCTGGGGGCCAAAATAGTAATTTACTCTAAAATTTATATATATGGTTCATAATTTTTATTTTCTTTTTTAGTTTAATATATTAATGTTAACTTTGGTTAAGTTAAAATGTTGTAGTTATGTGATTCTGTATGTTCATTTTTAAAAAGTTTGTTTATTTTGAGAACCAAGACTTTTTTCATTTAAAATTCTTATAAAAGAAAGTTTTAATTGGACACTTGGTACAATTCTAGAGCTTATAATTCTAATTTTCCCATCTATCTCTCCTATTAAATAATTATATTAATTAAAAATAATATTATTTAAATCTTTTTTAGATTAAATATAAGTTTTTTAATAATTTAAGAAAGAGTTCTTTTTATACATGTAATTTCTAAGGAAACATTTGTTAAGATAATAAATTTTTCTAAGACATCAAAATCTTATAAAAATATAAAATATTTAAAAATTAGTGTTTTTAAATAATAAAATTTTTATAAACCAAAATAATTAAAATTCTAAGTTATAATGAGGTTTTTTTAGAACTGACACTTTTTATAATGGTTTGTTTTGGAACAAATTGTTTGAATTTTTTTTTTTTAAAATAAAAAAATTATTTTATTACTTATAATTATTACTTATAAGTAATTTTAATCGTTTCCTATACCAAAATATTATTTTATAATTAATAATTTTTTGTTATTAGTTATTTAATATTTATTTATACAACCCATATAATAAACGGGGTACTAACGTAGTTTAATATATTTTACTGTATTATAAAGCTTAATTCTTTTTAAAATGCCTTTTTAACCATCTTTGATATTTTCTACTTTTTTGAAACTTGCATTATAGAAAAACTATAAAGCAAATTAATTGTTATATGGATTAAACAATGTAATATTTATTTTAAAGATTCAATTTAAGGATTGCATTATGTGTTCAAAAATAATTCAAATAAAAAGATATTAAAACCTACTTTTTCTATCGGCAAAACTTTCAAATTTAAAATTCCTAGGAACTAATGATATTGAGCCACCGGTTCTCTATAACAAAACTAGGTTAGAATCCCATATGTATTGAATAAATATTAAAATCATTATGTTTTATGAATATTTTGTATGTTAGATATTATTTGTTATTGGTGAAATAAAAATTTAAGAGTATCTCAGTAATTATAAATAAAAATTAGAAATTATAAAACTATATGTTAAGTAAGATATAATATAAATCATATAGTTTAGTATCGTTTAATAAATTATTAGAATAAGAAGATTTATAAATAATTTAAATTTAAATATTTGATTGTTTAGTTTATATACTTAAAATTATTATCATTTAATAGGAGAGAGGCGGGAAACATCAAATTAGAGTTAATAAAAAATCATCACGTGTTCCCTCTAATCTTTCATTTATTATATAGTGTAGATGTAGATGTAGCATAGATGTATCGATAATCTAGCTAAAATCAATATGAAGAGCTTCTATTTACATTTAATCATTCAATTACAGTGGCATCTTTAACTATGTTGAACTCTAAATATACATATTTATTTATAAACACAAAAACTTAATAACTTGCAATGTATTCATATCGCAACTTCAGCTATCATCATATGGTTTAATTGATGAACACATAAGTATGAAGCCAACTTTAAAATGTGACACATTTGATGCATCAATGCATCCATTCACATATGTCCGTCCTATATGAAGGGAAATAAATTACAGATTGGAAGCAACCAATTTTAGTTACTATTAATGTCGATCACCATTTTACTTGAGAAAAACACTAGAATGCTGTGAAAACATGAACAATTATTGAGATTATTTATTAAGGAGCTAGCTACTTCAATTATATACTATGATATCCCGGTTTAAAGGAGCGAAAAATACAAACAGGGCCATGACAAACATGGGTGGAGCTTCTCTAGGGTCGGAGGGGGCCACCGCCCCCCTGTTTTTTTCGTCGATAGTGTTAATTTTAGGTCCGGTAGTGTTAATTTTTGTCTTGATACTTTAAAATATTCTTTTTACATTCCCTTAAAAATAATTACTTTCGCCACCGCCCCCTTTATAAACTATCGCCCTCGCCCTCTTTATAAACTAGTTCAAGTTATGTCACCTATGAAAAAACAATTTTGTTATTCTTTGCTTGCTCGGCACCGCTAGATGGCTACAAATTTTTAGGCAGCGTTTTAGGTGACAAAAGTTTTGATGAATGGTCAAGATAACTGACACAAATCATGACACAATATAATTGTCATCCAAAACAATTAAGAAAATAAAAAAATGATATCATAATAAATAAAAACAATTTGATTTTAGCAAAGAAATTAGTTCCCTTAGCATGCTCCGATTCACAGTTAAATACATGGTATTTATAACATTATTATACATGATAAAAAATAGAGAAATATCTCGTTGTTAATAAATGTTTTAAAAAATATCTTAAATCTAAATATTATAATATTAGAAGACAGAAATACCCCTGTATAAATATTTGGATTTAACAAAAGTTACGATATTGAAATGAAAAAGAAAGAAAAATTAAATATTGAGGACCATCTACAACTTTTAAAGATCAGGACCAAATCTAATATTTAGATGAAACCACAAAGATGTGGTAGCATTTACTCATTTGTTTTATATAAAAATAAAATTTCAAATTTGTCTTTCAAATTAATTTGTAACCAGTCTTATATAATGATTCAGTTTTAACAAAATATATAGATAAAAAAACACGGGCAACAGTATATTAAAAATAAATAAAAACATTATGTTTTTATGAAAATCAATGTTAGTATATACGAAAACAAACTTCTAAAAAATCATCTGTACACGGTTGCCAACCGAAATTTAACCTTTATAAATTTATTTTGCTAAATATAATAATCAGTTAAAGGTGGCATGGTTTGCTTAACTACCTCCTGTTGTTGCTAGTGAAGCATGTTTGCAAATGTTGTGTTATTTTCTTCAAAAGATGACCCAAACCTATTTTTTGTTCTATTATGGTAGTAAAGTGCACATTAAACCTGTAAATTGAATAACTACAGACTAAATACCTTTTTTTTTATAGATTGAAGATTTAGAACAGCATTTGTAAATCATATTATTTCACTATATATACCACTAAACCTTATTAAGATTTAAAATCAATGTCTTGCCTTTTGTATTTCTAACGACCAGGAAAAATTATTAACAATAAAATTGATTTAGCAATGTGGACCAAATTGTTTATCTCAGTATCAATACTCAGCAACCAAAGAAAATGAGATTCAAAAGCATTTTTATCAGCAAAATTATAAATATTAGCACAATAACAAAGTGATACGGCCTTTAGGTCAGTAGCACTTAATATTTAAATGAAAAACTATTCTATGCAGTATTATATTGCAGAACCTTCGTGTAAGTGGTATGAATAATGCATCAGTTGACCCCAAGATTGTTATAATACAAGGACCAATTGTGTCAATTTTGTTTTTTGAAAGGCTAGAATGTATAATAGTTCACCTATTAATAGTTCGTTAATAGACGGGCTTAGTAACCATTTTTGTACTTTCATTTTTAGAGTTCTTGTTCCTTTTCTTTTGTAATCGTTCATAATCATTCAAGTGAAATCATTGGAGTTTGTTGTTGATTGGTGTGTAATCGATTGCTTCGAGTTCATAATCTTCAGTTTAGATTGGTTTAATCTTTCTACAATTGGTATCAGAGCCTGGTTCGGCTCGTGAGTTGAAGATTCAAGTGTCGAAGTGAAAGTTCGATTGAAGGATGGGAGCAACAAAGTTCGAAATCGAGAAATTCGATGGCAAGAATGATTTTGGGCTATGGAGAGTGAAGATGCGAGCGCTATTGGTGCATCAGGGTGTTGTTGATGCTCTGAAAGGGGAAAATAGCTTGCCAGCGACTCTATCGGCAAAAGAAAAGAAGGATATCTTGGAGAAGGCTCACAGTGCCATCATTCTGAGTCTCGAATGTGACCTCTCGTATTTTTTTTTTGTTAAATGTTTGTTAATTTTGTTATCTCTTGTAAGTGTTTGTTTTGTCATTAAAACAAATATAAGGGCTCATTTGTAAATCCTTGTATCTTAATCTCTTTGGGTATTTAGATTTCTTATAATTTGTGTTATTATTAAATAATTAATAATAATGGAAATAATAAAAATAGTAATACTAATAATAATAAACATAATAGGTGATAACCTTTAAAAATAAATAAAAACAATATAAGTTTAATATTTTTAAAAACTTGTAATTTATTATTTTGGGCATAAAATAATAACATTAAAACCCCAGGGACCAAACTGTAATTTTGTTTTAAAACAAAACCCAAACTTTGGGTTAAAATGGGTAACTCAAAAAACACAGGGACTAAAGTGTAATGTCTTTAAATTTAATTTCGCAAACCCCGATTTCCCTGTGAAACTTCCGGCGGAGCTCCGGCCATCTCAACACCCCGAAATGCATCATTTTTAATCGAATTAAACTGCCCATTTACAATCGTACACCAGTTTCGAACCCACAACCGAATTAACTCGACATTAATCGTCGGTTTTCATCAATCTCACACTCGAAACCGAAATACTTCAAAACCCAAATCAATTCTGCAATTAAAATTTATTATTAGTGAAATTAATCATGTCCTAATGTTCAACCAATCAATACGAAATCAATGGTGTGTTAATCACACATAATGAAGCCTTAACTCTGTTCGAATTGCAACTCTCTAACAGAGGGGAAAGGTGGCATTCGTCCCTTTCCAACTCTCTGTAAGCTCAATTTCATAAACAACACACACACATTGAATTCTTCAAACCAGAACAGGCGACCTGTTCATCGTTTTGTTTTCACAAATTCAATCGAATTCAGGTAATTAAAAACAGGTACACCCTCGATTAACCATGGGGAATCAAAGCCCCACGGTTATTTTTGTTATCATTATCGATTGAATGATCAATTTGATCGATTTTGAATTTTAGGGTTTATGTGAATTGGGGATCTTCTGGGTAATTTGATTTAACTTTTGATTTCTGAAACTTAACACAAACCAGGGCCTTGGCCCAGTGGTTTAAGCTTGTGGTGGTATGGCTAGGGACCCGGGTTCGAACCCGAGTCCCTGCTTTTATTTTTTTTTAAAGGGTTTTCTTTTTGTTTTAAAATCCAGAAAACATTCTATTATTATTATTAATTATATAAAAACCATTTTTAACCAAAAACCAAATAAAATTATTTTCTTTTAAATTTTCTTAGAAATTCAATTAATAAATCCTTATTCTTTTATTTTGAAAATTATAGAAATTGTTACACAATATAATTTATTATTAATTTTGTAATGAAATTAATCTTTTTTAATTCCCAAGAATTACAATTTAATAAATTCCTCAATTTTTATAAAATATATTTACAAAATATATTTAAAAGAAAATAAATATATATATGTACATATTTAAAATGTGCATCTATTGTGATTAATAGAATTATTTTAATCATTTAAAATCACAAATTTACTATTGTGTCAAATAGTAAATAATAATTCCTTAATAATAAAAGTTTAACTTTTGTTAGGGATAGAACTCATGTATAGGTTTAGATGATAAGATCACTCTTGTAATCATAATTGTAATTATTGTTCTTGATGATATAATATGAATATATTTGATTATAATTGTGTTTATGAATTAAATAACATTTATTTTGCACTTCATATATTCATCTATGATATAATATATATCAGAATATATGTGTGAATGAGCAGGAAACATTAAACACTGTCAAATTGAAAAATTGACCAAGTGTTGGAACAACTGCGGATGAATAAAGTGTTCTTCCGTAGATGTTCTCGGGAACATAACTGAAGTGTACATCCGTAGATCTTCTGCGAAAGAACAACTTCAGCTGAACAAGAAAAGAACAAGCTACTAAAGGAGGGATTGCTGCAGAAGACAAGAACTCCTGGGGAAGCACAAGAACAAGTACAGTACAACAGTTGCTACGGAAGACTAGTTACCTGCGGAAGAGTAAATTCCTGCGGAAGATCAATTAACTCAGAAGTCAACATCAAGTCAACAAGTAAACGTGGCAGAACAACAACAACATTAATGATGATTAAAGATGTTTTATTCAAGCGGATATTTCACGTCACATCAATAAATTTTATCATCAGTAGAATCATTGTAAATCACGAATTCCTAAGCTGATAAACATGGCGAAGATTCGGATAATGATGATTAGCTTAATTATAGCAACAAAATAGCTTGATATAACAGCATTAGATCTCTATAAATAGATATGAGATCATCAACAGATAAAAATCAATAAATCATATAACAACAGTTGAGATTCATTAGAATCATCAGTATTGTATTTATGATTAGCAATATCAATAGCAACAAGAAAGCATTACGATCAACATTATTGAGTTCTCTCGGTTTGATTATTCTTATTTTATCTGTTTGATTGGTTGATTTTCGTATTATTAATAGATTAAACACCAAGTATTGATAATTCTGCGATCAATACTTGTTCAAATCAATTCTGATAATTTCTGAACGATCCTTGTATTCACATGTGGTATCAGAGCTTAGTGCTCATTGATTTATATCAATTGCTCTATCAGCTTTCATTAAGTTTAATCGAATTCTGTTTTAAAACAAAACCTCTGTTTTTTAAAATTAACTATCATGAGTAACTCAGTTGTTGGTGCTTATCAACCTCCTAAACTGGAAAACAAATCTGATTTTAAAACCTGGAAAATCCGGTTCAGGAATCATGTTAATTATACAGATTCTGACTTATGGGCTTCGATTACCGAAGGACCTTATATTCCACCTGCCTTAGGAGCGGATTATAAGGATAATAATCAGCCCATTAGTTTAAAGAATCTATCACCTGATGATGCCAAGAGAGTCAAGATTGACATCAAAGCCTATAGTATGCTTACTATGGCTTTGCCTGAAGAACTCTTGATCAGGTGTGAATCATACAAAACTGCTAACTCGCTATGAAAAATCCTGCACACTCTGTGTGAAGGCAGTGACGAGATTAGAAGTATCAAAAAAGACACTCTCCGTGCACAATATGAAACCTTCCATCATATTTCGGGAGAGTCAGTCCCTCAACAATTGCATAGATTTATGCAACTTGTTACAGAAATGAATATTCTTGAACTTAAGTACAACAATAAGGAATTAAATAAAAAGATGCTTCATTCATTACCAGAAAATTGGACACAGACTGTGTCCATGTTTAAAAATACTATTGATCTAAAAGCAATAGGACTAGATACACTAGTAGCTAAGGTAGAAGCGTTGGAGCTAGATGAAAAGACGAGAAACAAAAGTGTGAAAGCACCTATAGCTCCTTATCAATTCAAAGAGCTGAAGAATACTAGGAGTGCATTCATCTGCAATAAAGGTGAAGGCAACTCAAGTGATGAAAGTAAACCAGAAGAAGAAACAAGTTTCTATGCAGCAAAGCCTTCAAAATTAAGATCTCAAAGCAAGCAGAACAAAAAGGAAAAAGGCAACACTGAAGAATCCAAAAGCAAGAAGATCATCAATCAAGCGGAACCAATTACGGTGGTTCTAGAATCTGAAGAACAGAAAGCCGCCTTTGCAGCTTTCAATTCAAGTTTTCAGGCATATCTAGGAAGCACCTTGACTCCTGCTCATTTTTGTCAATAAGATCTAGAAGAACTTCATCCTGATGACGTAGAAGAGATGGATCTACAATGGCAAATGGAAATGATTGCCTATAGAGCCAAGATGTATATGAAAAGAAACAAAGGACTATCTGTTGGAAGCAGAACAACAAAACTTGGGGTAGATAAGTCCAAAGTAAGATGCTTTAAATGCAATTTGTTTGGACACTTTTCAAGGGAGTGCAATAACATCCAACAGCAAACAACTGACTCAAGACAGCCCAGTCAAAGGAGTTTCACACACCCACAACTAACCAATGCATCCCCACCAAACAATACAACAGGTACCTCTAACACTAAAGAAACTGGTTTGATTATTTTGCAGGATGGTACTTGTGATTGGAGCATGTATGAGAAGGAAGTGCTTGCTGAAAATCAAGCTTTAATGGCCAATATGGAAAACAAAGTGCCTCCAATGGCCACTGAGGTAAGACAAAGGTTGTGCTCTCCCGCTTGCATAGATGAAGTAGAAAGATATAGATCTCATGCTCAACAATTGGCTGATAAAGTAAAAGAAACCTTACTTCTAAATGAATCTCATGTATGAGAACACAAACTTTATCAAGTTAAAATTAATTCTTTACAAAAGGATTTAGATAAACTTGTGTCTGAAAATTACAATCTAAAAGCACAAGTTGAGCATCTGACTACATCTTTAACCAAATCTATGTCAGAGCATGCATCTACTGAGGTGAAACTGCAGAAATTCCAATTGTCATCAAAACAATATGAGAAATTGTTAAACTCTCATATTGTGTCTAAGAACAAATCAGGATTGGGATTTCATGCAGTTGCACCACCAGTTAACAACAATTACATTCATTTACCTGATTCAATGACCAACAGTTTAACTAATAACTTTGTATCCAGTAACAAACATGAGACATCAGATAAACATGATTTGTATGAGTCATCTGAATCTAATTCATCTGAATCAGAATCAGAATTGTCAGAATTTGATTATGACAACTGTGATGACTTAGACGAAGAGGATGAGACTAATAATGCTGGGTTGGGTAAGGATAAAACTGTGTTAAAAGAATACTCAATTCCAAAGGTATTAAATAAACTTAAACTACCCTATCCACCAAAACAAAGAAATCTGCTAAAGACAATCCACACAAGAATTGAGCAATTAAATGTCGGCATACATGCATTCAATAAATTAAATAAAGAAAAGTTAGCAAAAAGAGGATCAGGAGATAAGAACATAACTTTCGCAGATCATCTGCGGAAGAAATCAGAACAGACCAAGAAAAAGGTCACAAAAGATACAACACAAGAACCTTTTGATATCATGTCCGGAAGAGGAAAAGACTCATCACCAGATAAAATTGATAAGGAATTAAAGAAGCAAAAACTGATGAGCAAGAAGAAGGCAAAGAAAAGGAATGAATCTGAAAGTGAAGATGAAGTTTACTGTAAATGGTGTGACATGCACAACCACAGCACAGAAGAATGCTACTTCAGCAGCTATTACTCAATATGCAACATGAACAATCACATGACTTCAGATTGTTACTTCAACAAATATTGTGCAATATGTAACAAAAATAACCATACTACAAAGGAATGCTACTTCAACAAGAAGAACAAAACAAAGATCATCAAGACAAAGAAATTAAATAACTCTGAGTCAGACTCACAATCTTCTGAAGATGATAGAGATTCAAACCAAAAGAAACAACAATAAAAACAAAAAGTTACTAAGAAAAACAACAAAGTTGCTGAGGTGAAATTAAAGAAGAAGGAGAAATCACATGTGCAAAAGAATGCACCACACAAAAAGGTAGCACTTAAGGAAGAAAACAACTTCTTTGATCACTTTGACAAAGGCAATGATGTGCCTAAGTCCACAGCAAAGGATGCAGAAACATTTTCTGGCAATTCCTCATCATCCACATCAAAGAAGAAGTCTCAAACAAAAATGACTAACCAAGTTAGTATGAATCAAGAAGACATCACCTCAACCTCATCAACCAATCCATCCTCACACAAAACTAAACATAATGAATTATTTGACGTTAAAGTTAATCTAAAATCTTCAAGTCTTACTCCTAAGAATGTTGATATATTAGATAACAATGTTAAGCCCAAGACCAGCAAGGCTTGGGCTCCTAAGTCTAACTAAGTTTATTTTTGTACAGGAACATCCAAGGAAGGCTGACAACAAGTGGTATGTTAACAGTGGCTGTTCCAGACATATGACAGGAGACTGCACCCTCTTACAGGATTTCAAATATAAGAATGCTTTATATGTAGCATTTGGTGGGGATAAGAAGGGAGGTAAAATTACTGGTGAAGGAATGGTAACAAATAGAGTTTTAAAGTTTGAAAAAGTTAACTTTTGTGAAAACTTACAGTTTAACTTACTTAGTGTATCATAAATATGTGACCAATACTATACTACTTTCTTTGATAACTCTGATTGCTACATTCTTAAGCCAGGTTTCAGAATTCCAGAAGACTGGATCCTTCTTAAAGCACCAAGAAAAGGTAACACCTATGTGTTGGATATGAACAACACTGCACTAACAAGCAAAGAAACATGCCTGATCTTAAATCATCAGAAGATGAAGCAGAACTCTGGCACAGAAGGATGGCTCATTCCAACATGAAGAACATGAATAAATTGGTGAAAAATGACTTAGTCATTGGTGTTCCAAAGAAAAATTTTACTGTTCTACTCATTGTTTATCATGCTATAAAGGCAAACAACATAAAGTATCACATAAGTCAAAAACAATTAACACAAACACAACACCACTAAAGTTACTACACATGAATCTTTTTGGTCCAACAAATGTGTTAAGCATTGGCAAAAGGCAGTATTGTTTGGTGATTGTTGATGATTTCACTAGATTTACTTGGGTATTTTTCTTAAAACATAAAAGTGAAACATCAGAAATTTTAATGGAGTTCATAACTAAGATAGAAAATCAACTTGATCTAAGAATCAAGATACTAAGAAGTGATAATGGAACTGAATTTGTTAATTATGTATTAGATTCATTTTGCAGGGATAAAGGCATAGCCAGGCAATTCAGTGCCCCAAGAACTCCACAACAGAATGGAGTTGCTGAAAGGAGAAATAGAACACTCATTGAAGCAGTAAGAACAATGCTGGCTGACTCATATTTGCCAATAACATTTTGGGCAGAAGCTGTGAACATAGGCTGCACTGTTCAAAACAGAACCTTGATTGTCAAATAACATAATAAAACACCCTATGAACTTCTGTTTAAAAGAAAACCTTTTATAGGATATCTTAAAGCTTTTGGGTGTCATGTATCTGTATTAAACACAAAATAACAATTAGGAAAATTTGCTGAAAAAGCCTATGATGGTTTCTTTATTGGTTATTCATCAACATCTAAATCATATAGAATCTATATTCCACATGACAACATAGTGGAAGAAACTCCTAATGTATCCTTTGATGAATCTTATTCCCACAGTCTGTGAAAGGATCATCTTGGCTGTTTGATATAGATGCATTAACTAACTCTGGTTATCTTAATATGACAGGTGTTGCGGATACATGTTACCCCTATGTTCCTCCAAATATGGGTGTACCATTGACAGCTGATCCACCAAGAGTCATTACTCCAGAAAACCAAAGTGATAATGATCCTAGTATATCAGCACAAACACACAAAGATGGTTCAGATGTTTTTACTCCATGCACATCAGCAGCAATACCCTCTACTTCTGTAGATGTCTCTACTTCCGTAGATGTCCCTACTGCAGATGTTAAACGAAGACCCCCCAAAAATCAAACCATATCAGAAAATCATCCCACACCATTGTCACACACAGATATGCCTTGGACAGAGACCATAGCTGATCAAGTACCTGCTACGGAAGACATGTCCACTACCCCGGATGACATACATGTTCCTGCGGAAGCTCAGTCAGCTACACCAGAAAATGAGATGAACTATTCTGTTGACTCTCCATCACAACTACCCTCATCTCCAACAACCAACATCACAAAACTGGATTCATCCATCCAAGTTAATGATGTACCAACAGTTAGAACATATAAGTATCACCCAATTGATAACATGATAGGTGACCTCAATAGCAGAACTACCAGAAGACAAGGGGGAGCTGCAAACACTTGTCTATTCTCCTGTTTTCTATCTCAAGTAGTTCCACCCAACATCACAGAAGCCTTAAAAGATAACAGCTGGATTGATGCAATGCAAGAAGAACTGCAGCAGTTTAGGAAACATAAGGTGTGGAACCTAGTTGAACTCCCTGAAGGCCAATATCCTATTGGCACAAGGTGGTTATTCAAAAACAAGCTAGATGATAAGGGAATAATAATCAGAAACAAAGCAAGACTAATTGCTCAAGGCTACACACAAGAGGAAGGCATAGACTATGATGAAGTCTTTGCACCAGTTGCAAGGATTGAGGCAATTAGAGTGTTCTTGGCATATGCATCATATAAGAACTTCACAGTTTATCAAATGGATGTAAAGTGTGCCTTCTTATATGGTAAAATTGATAAAGAGGTCTATGTATCTCAACCACCAGGATTTGAAGATCCTGATTACCCTTACAGGGTGTACAAGCTTGACAAAGCTTTATATGGCCTTCATCAAGCACCAAGAAAATGGTATGAAACACTGTCCAAGTTTCTTCTAAAACATGGATACAAGAGAGGAACAACTGACCAGACACTCTTCCTCAAACATGAACACCAAGACCTCTTAGTTGTACAAATATATGTTGATGACATCATATTTGGATCAACAAACAAGAGACTTTGTGAAGAGTTTGAAGCCTTAATGCAATCTGAGTTTCAGATGAGTTCAATGGGAGAATTAACTTTCTTCTTAGGATTACAAGTTCATCAGAAAACAGATGACATCTTCATCAATCAAGAAAAGTATATCCTTCAAACATTAAAGAAATATAACCTTGCAGACTGTACATCATGCAAAACACCAGCATCTACTATAGATAAAATTGTACCAGATCCAACAGGGAAGTCTATTGATCAAAGATTATATAGATCTATGATAGGATCCTTAATGTACTTAACTGCTAGTAGACCTGACATAATGTTTGCTCTCTGTGTGTGTGCTAGGTATCAAGCAGAACCAAAGGAGTCCCACTTGAATGCAGTAAAGAGAAAATTCAGATACCTCAAAGGGAAACCATCACTTGGACTATGGTATCCTAAAGAAGGAGACTTCAAGCTTTACTCCTATTCAGACAATGACTACGGAGGATGCAACACCAATAGAAAGTCAACAACAGGAGGATGTCAATTCATAGGTCCAAGACTTGTGTCTTTGCAGTGCAAAAAGCAAACAAATGTTTCAGTATCCATAGCAGAGGCTGAATACATAGCTGCTTCAGCAGGATGCTCCTAGGTGCTATATTTACAAAATCAATTACTTGATTATAGTTACAATTTTCTCCATACACCAATATATATAGACAACTCAGCTGCTATGTTTATTACTGCTAATCCAGTCCAACATAGTAAAACTAAGCATATAGAAATCAGATAGCAGTTTCTAAGAGATTGCTCAGAAAAGGGACTTATTAAGTTGATCAAAGTAGATACAACAAATCAACTTGCTGACTTATTCACTAAGGCCTTTGATTCAGTAAGATTTAAGTTCTTAGTTGAATCATTAGGCATGATCAACTTAGAATAAGTTCAAAACATTAACATCATGTATATAGCCTCATTAACTATGCTCATATGAGGATACAACATAAACTTATGTGTAAGGATTTTGATAATCTAAGGATATGATAGTATGCTATAAACATGACATATATCCTGCCTACACCCAACCAACTAACTACTGATCTGATGTGTTGAATATGTGAATAGGTTCATCCTGAGTGGAATATAAGTTATGTCATGCTTAACATAAAGCCAAGATGACTTAGTATGGATAAGTCACTGTGAGGAGTTGACAAGTAAGTCTCATCAGAAAGTACACAACTCATCACTCATACACACTTACTATGTTGTAACACCTTATAAACTCTATATTTACGTATCATGACCCTCTGTTTTGCCTGAGCAAAGACCTGGGTCAAAGGCCACCTCTGTTTTACGTAAGTAAAGACTTGGTGACCTGATGCTGATCATTAAAAGTTCCAAAAGAAACTGCTCTCAAAAGAATCCTAAAGGATCAACTATATAGTATTACAAGAGCATACATAAAAGGCATTAATAAGACCTCAAAGAGATCTTAAGATAGAGCTTATAATCTACGGAACATGGTCTGTGTGATAAAGTGATGAATTGATCACATTCTGGGAGACAGACTTTCTCACTCCTTGCATGATGCTTTCATACTTGTTTATCTTTAATTCTACCAAACATGATAACTAGCAGGACATGCCCACTATACACTCTAGATTGAACTTCTGCGGATCACTATATTCGTAATTTGCACTAGATCCAGTAGGTCTTTAACTCACCCAACATAAGCAGGAATGTGTCTGATTAATAGTATGATCCTTAGTTTCTCAACCAATTGCCTGACACGGCACACTAGACTCATATGATTTTCAGTTACACATATTCACTGATCTTGCGATTTCCTTATAAATTTTTGATAAACTCATCCGTAGATGATTAATCATAAATTTAGGGGGAGTAGTACCACGTGAACCTGAGTATAACTGGTCAATTAGTTCCCTTAATCTGAGTAGCATATCTGATCAATTAATTCCTTTCGGAACAGATGTACTATGAAAGATATGAGCTAACTTCCATAGATTAGATGGTGAAATATGCTCATCGGCAGATGTTTCTGCGAAAGACGCATGGGTCCACTTCCGTAGATAAAAGTACGAAATGCTTTGTGTAATGTGATCATTAATTGCTTTTAACTGCTTTTAAAGAAATTATCAGGACATAGTTAATGACCTCGGAGGGATAAAAAGTGTAAATGGATCCCACATATTAGACAGCCTGTCCGAAAAGGTATATAAAGGCACTTCGACCTTTGGCCTTTCTATTCATTTTCAAAATACACACTGACCTAAAAACTTTTCATCCAAAACCCACTTCCACCTCACCAAAATCAATCACTGTAAACACCAATCATCTCTGCTATCATGGCGAACAGATTCGTAAAGGACCACAATGTGTGTGCTTTCTTGAACCCAGATGTGGATGACGAGTGCATGGTCATTATACAATACCTGAGGAGAACACGACTCCATTACGCACTAACAGCAGACCCCCTCATCTTTCAATCTCACATGATCGACTTTTGGAGCTCCGCACAAGTAGGAAATGAGGGAGAAGGATCTGTTATCACCGCATTCATAGGGAATCTACCCCTCTGGATAGACGAAGGAACAATACGTAGAGTATTAGAATTAGGAGATGAAGAAGCAGGGCATCCTGATGTATTCGATCATGAATACATTCAGAAAGTGTTTGCCCTTATGGGGTATGATGGTGACTACGAGCACGGAGAGATCCAGAAGGGAAGATTATGCAAGCCCTATCGATTTTTATGTCACACGTACTTCAAGTGCCTATCCAACCGAAAATCTGGTTTAGGCAGATTCTCAAGGCACATATCTTCCGGAATCATCGACATATTTGAAGGGAGGAAGTACAACTACGCCAAGTACATCCTCAATTGCCTACGTGACCACATAGGAGTGCAAAAAGAGAATAAGATGTTTATGTTCCCAAGATTCATTCAGCTCATCATTAATGATCAACTGCCGGGTGTGGAAAGAGAGGAAGATCCCTGCTCAATAAACTGAAAGGGTAGTATGAAGGAGGCGGTGTGGACATGTTCACTCATGTATTGGATGAACATGAGGACATTCCTCGGGAGCTGTTGTGGGAAGAAGAGCAACGAACTGCTAGCTCATCAGCGCCATCTGCTACTCACTCACAGCCTCAAACACCACCACATACCTCACCCAAATCACCCTAACAAGAATCACAGCTACCACCATCACCCATCCACTTGACAGCTTCAAGTGAGAACACTGAACCCATCTCCCTTGGCCAATCACCAACTTCAATCAATACTGCCTCAACTGAAGTAGTTGGTCAGGTGGAGACTGAACCTTCACTCTTCCACTCACCAAATTCCATCAGATCAATTAATACTGATGCCACAGAGCCCATATCTCTTCCTCCACTAACTGAACCAATCATCTCTCCCACTCCCACTGAATACATTGTCAGCCCAACTCAAACAGAAGAGCTCAATCTTGATGAGAAAGAAGTTGAGGTTGTGAATGATGGAGAAATTGAAGAAATCTGCAGTGAAGCAGCAGATGTAGGTGAGGAAGTTGCACAGGATGAGGGTGCTTACACTGATGTAATTGCATACAAAGAAGATGACTTGGAAGAAAAAGATATTAATGTAAGCAAACGCTACTTGGTGGCCCATTATAACAACCTTGTACTGAAGAGTAACAAGAGGATGGAAAAGCTAAGAAGGATGAAAAAGGAGTTGAATGAGAAAGTTGAAGCCATTAGAAGCCTGGAGAGCAGAGTAAAAATGATGAGGGAAGATGAAGTGATGAACAACGAAGTAATAGATGCTTTAAACAATCTGGTAGATGAGAAAGCTGCAAGTCTGAGGCTGAAAGATAATGAGATTGAAAGTTTAAAGAAGAAATTGACCGAGACTGAACAGACTAAAGGTGAAACAGCAATGATCACCTACAGCAGAAAAAGGAAGTATTTGGGGAAGTTAGCTGATGCTTCTGGAGAATCATCAAAGAAGATCAAAATAGATTCTCCTGAGTATCAAACTCCATTGAAACAACAAGTAAAAGAAAGTGACCCTGAATGGGAAGAGCTGACTAAAGAAGAATCTGATGAGAGCAAACAAGAAGATCTGCTGTCAACCAGAGACATCTTAGAGGAAAGACCCCAATCTGCCATGTTCATGGACCTAATTAATAATGGTTTTCCATATGATATGGTAGAAAGGATGAATATGTCTGAGCTGATGCAGACAATAAAAGAATTTGATGTAGTGAGAATGATGATCCTAATGTGCAATTATGAATCATTCTCACAATTCAAGGAAATGGAGAAAACAAGAAAAGAATTGGGTCACTGTGATACATCCAAGCTTACCAGGTACAACATGATCTGTTGGCTGCAAATTCACAATCATAGCCAATATGAGCTTAAAGGAAGAACTGTTGGAGAATTAAAGGCAATGATGGATTATGTTATGAAGGTAGAGCTGGAACCTAGTGTTAAATTCAGATCCGAAGCCCCCAATCCTACATATCAACAACAATCACAAACCCTTGCTGAGCCTACTGTGGTTCAAGAACAAGACATGCACAAAGGAAAAAAAAATTGATTAGAGAGCCAAGGGATTTAGTCCTACACAAGATCTGGCCTCTAGGCACTGCTGTGAGAGAGATCACTGAGCAAAAACGTACATTAATACAATTCTTTGATCTAATCACAAGACCTGAAGAAGAAGAGGACCATCAAATAACTGCTTGGAAATATGATGGGGAATGGGATTGCACGCTTATTAAGAGGGCATCTGGCATGGTGCAATACTTTCCACGAGTAGAATACCTTCTTGCACTGCCAGATGAAGACCTTCATACACTACAAAACATTCCCATCATCAATTATCCCATAAGTCCAAGAGGAAGAGATCTGGCCTGCGGAAGCACAAGAACAAGTACAGTACAACAGTTGCTGCGGAAGACTAGTTACCTGCGGAAGAGTAAATTCCTGCGGAAGATCTATTAACTCAGAAGTCAACATCAAGTCAACAAGTCAACGTGGCAGAACAACAACAACATTAATGACGATTGAAGAAGTTTTATTCAAGCGGATATTCCACATCAACAAATTTTATCATCAGTAGAATCATTGTAAATCACGAATTCCTAAGCTGATAAACATGGCGAAGATTCGGATAATGATGATTAGCTTAATTATAGCAACAAAATAGCTAGTAATATAACAATATTAGATCTCTATAAATAGATACGAGATCATCAACAGATAAAAATCAATAAATCATATAACAACAGTTGAGATTCATTATAATCATCAGTATTGTATTCAAGATCAGCAATATCAATAGCAACAAGAAAGCATTACGATCAACATTATTGAGTTCTCTCAGATTGATTATTCTTATTTTATCTGTTTGATTGGTTGATTTTTGTATTATTAATAGATTAAACACCAAGTATTGATAATTCCGCGATCAATACTTGTTCAAATCAATTCTGATAATTCCTGAATGATCCTTGTATTCACAACTTTTATTAATGATTCTATCACAAAATTCTTATTTAATCATTTAAATATTAAAATCTATCTATTTTAGAATTTAAAATCGTGGACTAAGCGATATAAAATTAACATCGTTATAATATTACATTATTATCCAAAAGCTCAAATTTAAACCATAGATTCCCGAGTACCGCTAACATTATAATAATCATGATTAAATTAATACGTCGTTCTTTAGGTTGAACTTTAACGAATCTTCGGCATTTAGTACAAGACTTCTTATACATTCATCCTTATAATTCAGGTGAGTTTTCCATACCCCATTTTATATTATTTCACACTTTTGGGGTGAAACATGTTAACCTTATTATAAACACACTTGTAAATATGTTTTTCTACTCTTGTAACACTTGTGCAATTCATCTTATCTTGTCATGGTTATTTGGACTCTTGTAATTATCATGTGATAATACTTGTACGATACAATCATTAACTATTGCTAGCCTAGCGATGTCATAGAACTATAGGGCTGACAAGTCTATTTGGTGCTAAAACCGAGGTATTGCCGGCTCCTAGTGACGTATTCTTGATCACTATGGGAACCGAGTACACTTAGCTAATCGTATAATCATGTTGTGGCCATATTTGTCAAGGTTTGATTGTTACATTTGTTTATCCATTTATTATTATATTATTCATTAACCTATGACATGAATTGCCGTCTTAAAGTTTATATATTTATGTATGTTAAACCTATGGAAACTCACCAACATCATATGTTGATATTATTTTTAACATGTTTTGGGAAATGATCCCGCTTAATTTCTCTTGAAGACTTGAACACATCTAGGATTGGACCTAGAGATTAAAAAAATGACATATATTATCACATGATGCTATTTGAATACTTATTACATTGGTTGTTTGAAACTTATGCTTTTCAGCTATGTATGTCATGAAACTTGGAATTTAATAATATTTACACTTTTAAATAGCGTTGTGTGGCATGAACAATCTTAACCCTCACATCTCAACGTTTTCGCCGTTAAGGTTGGGGTGTGACATCGAAGATAGAGTTCTCAAGAAAGTATCAACGGTGACGTCAGCCAGTGGGGTGTGGTCAAAGCTTGAAGGGTTGTACATGACAATATCTTTGGTGAATCGGCTGTATCTCAAGAAAAGGCTCTATACATTTCAATTGGCTCCTGGAAGTCAATTGAGGATCATGTGGATGAATTCAATAAGCTGGTGATTGATCTTGAGAACATTGATGTTGAATTAGAAGATGAAGATCAGGCAATCATCTTCTTGGCTGCATTGCCACAATCGTATGAACACTTTGTTGACACACTCATGTTTGGGAGGGAGTCATTGTCAATGGAAGAGGTGCTGGCTGCCATAAATTCAAAAGAATTAAAGCGGAGGTCTGATGTCAAGGATGATGCTGGTGATGGCTTATTTGTAAGGGGAAGACCTGAATCTAGAACTTCTAAAGGCAGATCAATTTCAAGATCAAAGTCCAAATTCAAAAGGAGATGTTATATCTGTAACTCTGATAAACATCTGAAGAGAGAATGCCCATATAAACGGAAGAAACCAGCCAATAGTCAACAACATAGAGCCCAGGGTAGTATGTCTGTTGATAGTAGTCTTGATGGTTATGATAGTGCAGATGTTCTGATGGTTTCTAAAGGTCGGGTAGATCAAGATTGGATCATGGACTCTAGGTGCTCCTATCATATGACTCCAAGAAGGGAATTCTTCTCAGAATTAAAGATGGTGGAGTTAGGAAATATACAACTAGGTGATGACAGACCATGTATGATCAAAGGCATTGGTTCTGTCATACTCAGGTTGGAGAGTGGGGCGGAGTTCACTCTTAATCAGGTTAGGTACATATCTGAGCTCAAGAGGAACCTCATCTCACTGGGTACTCTTGAAATCCAAGGATGCAATGTAAGTCTCAAGAGTGGGAAGGTGAAAGTAATCAAGGGGTCATTACTTATGTTGTCAGGCTTAAGAAAAGAGAACAACATATATGTTCTTGATGGTACTATCATCTGTGGTGCTGCATCAGTTGTTGATGTCAATAAGATTAACACTCCTGTGTTATGGCACAAGAGAATGGGCCACATAAGTGATTAGGGATTGACTGAACTGAGAAAGCAAGAAATCATCACAGGGGTTAGTGGCTATGATGTGGGATTCTGTGAGCATTGTGTGTTGGGCAAGTCAACAAAGGTCAAGTTTGCCAGGGGAGTACATAAGACAATGGATGTTCTTGAATATATTCATGCAGACTTATGGGGTCCTGCAAGAACCAATTCTCTTAGTGGAGGAAGGTACTTCTTGTCTATCATTGATGATAGATCAAGAAGGGTTTGGGTATATATCCTTAATCATAAGGATGAAGCATTCTTGAAATTTAAAGAATGGAAGCAGCTGGTTGAAAACCACACTGGTAAAAGGGTTAAAAGACTAAGAACTAACAATGGTATGGAATTTTGTAGTACTTTGTTCAATAAGTTTTGTAAGAAACATGGCATTGGTAGGCATTTGACAGTGCCATACACCCCTCAGCAAAATGGATTAGCTGAGAGGATGAATAGGACCTTGCTTAACAAGGTCAGGTGTATGTTGTCTAAGTCAGGAATGCCAAAGTCCTTTTGGGCAGAGGTAGTGAGAACTGCAGCATATCTTGTTAACAGGTCTCCTTCATCAGCTATTAATATGAAGACTCCTATGAAGATGTGGACTGGTGTTAAACCTGATAGCAGTCATTTGATTGTGTTTGGTTCTTTAGCCTATGCTCATGTTAAGAAAGACAAGCTTTATCCTAGAGCTCTAAGATGTGTGTTGCTGGGCTATCCTGAGGGTGTAAAGGGCTAGAGATTGTGGAGGATTAATGATGATAGTCCTGAGGTAATAATTAGCAGAGATGTGGTCTTCAGAGAGGAGGTGGTTTATAGGGATCTGTTTGATAAGAAGAAAGAAAAGGATGAACTGATAGATGGTGTTCACATTGAGGTGGAGTCCAAAGCTTTCGAAGGCAGTTCAAAATCTTCCGAAGGCATTTGGCAATCTTCCAAAGGCTGTTCAAAATCTTCCGAAGGCATTTGGCAATCTTCCGAAGGCTATTCAAAATCTTCCGAAGGTTTTTCCGAATCTTCCGAAGGCATTCCCATGTCTTCCGAAGGTTTAACCAAATCTTCCGAAGGTACTTTTAAAGTAGGGGAAAGTTCACAGTAGGGTTCACACTCTTCACACTCATTAGGTGACTATAGTTTGGCTAGAGATAGAGCCAGAAGGCAGCATGTGATGCCTGCTAGATATAGAACTAATGAAGATATCTCAGCATTTGTTTTCAATATAGCTGCTGTAGAGTGTGTTATGGAGCCATTTTCATATGGTGAGGCTGTTGAGTTAGTTGATAAAGATAAATGGATGGATGCTATGGTAGATGAGATGGATTCTTTGAGAAAGAATAACATGTGGGTGTTGGTGGACAAACCAGCAGGACAGAAGTTAGTTGACTGCAAGTGGCTGTATAAGCTGAAGGAGGGGTTAACTACGGCTGATCCCCCAAGGTTTAAGGCTAGGTTGGTGGCTAGGGGTTTTACACAGAAAGAAGGCATTGATTACAATGAGGTTTTCTCCCCTGTCGTAAAACACTCTTCTATTAGAGTAATGTTGTCCATGGTAGCTGCTAATAACATGAAGCTTGAACAACTTGATGTTAAAACAGCTTTCCTTCATAGTACTCTAGATGAAAAGATCTATATGAGACAGCCAGCTGGGTTTGTAAAACCAGGAGAAGAAGACAAGATGTGTTTACTCAAAAGGTCTCTCTATGGGTTAAAGTAGTCTCCAAGGTATTGGTATAAAAGGTTTGATGATTATATACTTAGTCAGCAATTTCATAGGAGTAGCTATGACAGCTGTGTGTATTTCAAGTGCTACCAGCCTGGTGAGTATGTTTATTTGTTACTCTATGTTGATGACATGTTAGTGTGTTGTAAGGATCAGTCTCAAATAGAGTTAACAAAGGAGTTGTTGCATAAAGTGTTTGAGATGAAAGATCTAGAGGTAGCAAAAAAGATCTTAGGTATGGAGATCTCAAGGGATTTGGTCAATCAGATGTTGTTCTTGACTCAAACCGACTACATAGATAAGGTGTTAGCTCAATACTCAATGGATGGTAGCAAGTGTGTACAGACACCTTTGGGTCAACACTTTAAGCTTTCATAAAAGGATTCTCCTACTCAAGAGGAAGATGTTAAGAGGATGCAGAAAGTCCCCTATGCTAATGTTGTTGGTAGTTTGATGTACCTAATGGTTTGTACTAGGCCAGATATTGCATATGCTGTAAGCATTGTGATCAAGTATCTATCAAATCCAGGTAAACTTCATTGGGAGGCAGTGAAGTGGATTTTGAGGTACTTAAATGGTGCAAGGCATGTGGGATTAGTGTTTGATAATTGTCAAGGTTCAAAGCCCGGTATTCTTGGTTATGTTGATGCTGATTTTGCCAAAGATCTTGATAAAGGCAGGTCTACTACTGGGTATGTTTTCAAGGTGTTTAGTGATGTTGTGAGCTGGAAGTCTTCACTTCAGCATGTAGTTGCTTTGTCAACTACTGAGGCAGAGTATATTGCCCTTACTGAAGCTGTGAAGGAATCTCTTTGGTTGAAGGGTTTTGTATCTGAATTGGGGGTTTATTTGGTTGATACTTTGATTTTCTGTGACATCAAGGTGCTGTGAATTTGTCAAAGAATCAAGCATATCATGAACGAACTAAGCACATCAATGTCAGATTATATTTTATCCGAGAGGTTATTCAGTCTAAGGAGATTAGAGTTGCTCATGTTGATACAGAGAATAATGCAGTGGATGCAAACCAAGGAGGTTCCAGGATCCAAGTTTACCAAGTGTTTGGAGATATTGGATGTGGGCTAGAATTGATCATGTCCTAAGGTGGAGAATGTAGTGTATATAGTACAAGGACCAATTGTGTCAATTTTGTTTTCTGAAAGGCTAGAATGTGTAATAGTTTACCTATTAATAGTTCGTTAATAGGCGGGCTTAGTAACCGTTTTTGTACTTTCATTTTTAGAGTTCTTGTTCCTTTTCTTTTGTAATCGTTCATAATCATTCAAGTGAAATCATTAGAGTTTGTTGTTGATTGGTATGTAATCGATTGTTTCGAGTTCATAATCTTCAGTGTAGATTGATTTAATATTTCTACAGGCATATCAGTAGCAAAAAGTCAAAAGGGATCAAGCTGAAAATGCTACTTTAAGAGTTCTAATTTAAATAACTTACACATGTATGATACATTGGGCTTCAAACAATAAATCATACCTGAATCATATACCACACACCCCGCCAAGCTTCCTGTGAAAATGCAACACCATTATCATGCGTCATTTTCTCAACAAATCTGGAAAAACAGTTCGACAAATTAAAGAAATCAATCAAGATTCAAAGAAACATAAGAGGTACGTAAGAGTTCTAGTGCATTAAAGAGAGATCTGTTTAAAAAATAAAATAAAGAACAGTAAAAAGATCATGCCAAACAGATGGATCACAACTTAATAATCAATACATGAAAACATGCACAACATAAAACATCCAAATTAAGAAACTGCCAAAAGTTAATATAGTATAAGAAGATGGCTTTTAAGAGAAAGTTTCAAAGAATATATATCTCATAAAGGGAAAACTTTATTCAGATAATTAAATCTAAATAAAAGCAAGAGTTGGAATGATCTTACCCATTCCCGAATCAATGGTTCCCAACGGCGGAACTAGGAATGTTTTTAATTGGGGTCAAAAGTTTTTATGTTATAAGTTCTATCAACTTGATTTACAGATTGTCGGGTTGGGTCTGGTCGGACTCAATGAACTCTATTCCTCAATATAATTCTTAAACAAACTCCAAATTCCATTCCTTTATACTAATTAAGTTTAGACAAACTCTATTCCTTAATCTATTGTAGTAAAATGGTCATACCGATTGAATAAAAACTATAAATTAATTCATCTAAACATGTTAAACCTTAGTGTGACTTAAGACAATAATATTAGTACAGAGAAAATATATAACTCTACATTTTTCATGCTTAAATAATAGCTTAAATACATACAATTTCTCATAAAAATACTCTTGGCCTTTGTCTACTATTCGTAGTTTTGATCTTGAGGATAACAAACGACCAAGCCATTAAAAAAACAATTCAACAGTTTTAAAAACCTTTTAACCTTCTATTTGGTTTTGTTTTTATGCACGACATAAATATAGCTCTAAATCATATTCGACTTTAGGATGTAAACGAGCCAACGGGATCGAGCTCGAGGGAATTTATTAAAAGAGCCACAATAGAAGTTCGAGCTCGTTTTAGTTTGACTCGATTTGAGTTTATTACGGGCTGATCCCCAAGTAGCGCATGAGTAGCCTTGACTCGGTTACACCCCCTATTTGACATCCTAAAACAACCTAGTATTTTTTTACATATCAGAATAGTTAAATTTGTTTTACATTGTACACACTTATATTAATTTAGGATACAGTAACTCGCCTTTTATTAAACCCACACGGGTGCGCACACAAAAAAAAACTAACGGATGCTTGGTTTCGAAAATTCGCCTGTGGTATAGAATCAAATACGGTTAACCAATCCAACCACTTCATCTTCTTTATTTATTCATGCAAAGTTTTTGAATGAGTTCACTCTCAAAAAGCTCATGGGTTCACCCACACATGCTAATATAAGTGTTATGCATAAAAGAAGGTTTTAATGGGTTCACTTGATCCCATAGAGATGAACGTGGTTCCGCCCCGATGGTTCCTATGACGAAACTAATTCTCGAGACGGAAGCGCAAGGATCACATTTCAAGCAAGCCTTGAAATATAACAGACTTCATATATAAAAATAACAACTGAGAAAGTTAATAAAATCTTAATCACTCACTTTGATGAGACAATTCTTTGCTTGGATGTATGACTAATAGTTTCATAATCATCCTCTTCCTCCTCACCTAATGGCAGTCTCAGTACTATTAGACTAGGTTATTATTAATGAACAGTTTAAGGTTAATTATGTAAAATTATCCTCTATATAAAGGACCCTCTATTGTAATCCTAAACACTCAATTACTTAATACAATTACAATTACAAGATTTATTTTGGTATCAGAGCCAGGAGGGCTCAATCATCGCTGGAACCCTAATCAGGGCGGCCGGGCGGCCGCCGCCGCCGCCTTGTCCAACCATCCATCACCGCTCCTCTTTTCTTTTTTCTTTCTGTTAACCAACAAGGTTTAGATCTAGCCTCCAACCCCTCATCCTTACAACATAACAACATCTCTCTCACGCCACTATAGCAGCACCACCGTTGTTTCCGTTACAATAACCACCACTACCATCTTCACCTTTAACAGGCGAATACAAACCGCCATCGTCTTTTTCCTTTCACACAACCACAGCCGTCGCAGCCAAGCCCTAACCTTAGCCGCTGCCAAACCCTAATCCTAGCCATCGCTAAACCCTAACACTAGCCGCCGCAAACCCTAACCCTAGCTGCCAAACCCTAATCCTAGCCATCACTAAGCCTAACCCTAGCCGCCGCTAAACCCTAATCTTAGCTGCCGCACACCACATACAATCACCGTTGCTCCTTTTCAATCTCAACCCGTCATTGCATACAACATGATGATTCACCTTCATTGCCGCTGCTATACAACATTGGCTCTGCCATACAACGGCGGCGCACCTTCGTGCAAAAGTTTTAGGTGTGGAGATACGAGAAAAGATTCATAGGATAAGAACAAGTTTCAAACTCACATCGCATACAACGCGATAACCGGAGAAGAACAACTCGTGTTTCACACATTCGGCAATTGCAACGGCAAACATGGCTGTTAGATTAAATGGGAGAGCCAACTGGGTGGATGCAAAACCCTAATTTTCCAAGGGACAATAGGTCGAATAAGAGGTTTTCCCGAGCGTGGACCAAATGGTGGTGTTTGGCTTTAGTGACCTGGATTATACTTTGAACAAGACCAATAATTTACTTTACTTATTTTTATTTTTTATGTTTTTTAGATTTCAAGCTAAATCTCTCCCGAGCTTAGCTTGCGGAGGAATATTAGACTAGGTTATTATTAGTGAACAGTTTAGGGTTAATTATGTAATATTATTCTCTATATAAAGGACCCTCTATTGTAACCCAAAACACATAATTACTTAATACAATTACAATTACAAGGTTTAATTAGTACCATCAAACACTAATAATAAAAAAAAGACTAATTAGCTAACAACCTTAGGATCAATTGATGGTACAAAAACACTTCTAAACAGCCAAAGTCGCAGATTCATATCCTCATACCTTCATCTTCTTCCATTATTCTGTCACTGAAATGAAACCCCACATCAAAGAGCGACTATAATGGTATCAAAGAATTGTAATTGGGTATTTTCTATTGAACATTTATCAAGACACTTTATAGAGCAATACAAGAATGATAATGAAAAGTTACAGCTAGCGGATAATAGTGGAATAATATAACAGATTGATACGCATACTTATGGACGTGGATAAAGAGAGAATTTTGAATTTTGAATTCTCATCTTCAACTTTCCTTGGTATATGTAATAGCGACATCAGAAGCTCTTCGAAATTCACATCATCAAAGCTTCATCTTCTTCCATTTTTCTGTCACTGAAAGCAAAAACCCACATGAAAGAGTGACATTAGAAACTTTTTTGAAAACCCATCAGCCAAACATATGAATACTCAATCAAAATTGAGAGGCCTAAAACAACCAAAAACAAAATAAGAGGAAGAAAGTACCTGTAGTAAGCAAATCTACCACGGAAGACGGTCTTGAGGTGGTTGTGGAGACTATGGTCGATTTGCTGCTAAATCATATAGTTATAATTTTATGGAGGAATCACTATTCCTGATCATTTCTAAATTAATGAAATCCATAAAAACAAATTCATAAAGAAAAATACGAATAAAATAAATCTGGACAACATCCGCAAATCTCTGGTGAGTAAATATATTAACCAGGGCCCAAAAATAAATGCTGTACAACATCGAAATCCCACTAGTTCAAGTGTAAGAAACCATATCAATTAGAACATCTATTTCTTCCCTTTTGTTCAGTATAATCATACAGCCAAATAATATGTTTTCACAAACCCAATCTTTTAGGTCTGAGATATGTGGAAGAACCTTGCTTCAACCCAGGCATGGAGATTGTTTGTTGCTGTTTCCTCATATTTTCCCTCTCCTTTGCCTTATTTCTAATCTCAGCTTCCGCTTGTTGTTTTCTAAGATACATCGATGTATCAGAATCCTTAATGGAAAAAAACATGGGCCCCAATTCAGCTAACCACTGTGGCTCAACACAAGTAACACATTGCATGTATTCTTTTGTCGTCAGGATGAGCTCGCTCATGATACACCACATAATCAGGCGTGTAGCCCAGCCCGTAAAGAGCCGAGCTCGGGTGCAAATGGCATGGCATTCTGTTGCAACAACTCACATATTCTCCGACTCCTTTTAGTCTTGCAGCGTTTAGAAAATAAGCTGAACAAATTGCTTTTCTTACTATATCCCAATCAGGCCCGCAAAAGGTAAGCGGAATCTTAAGCGTCTTTAATATGTCTAACTGTTACACCAATTGAGTACAAGAATGCGCAATTAAACAACAACAAGAAACGAAGAAGACGAATTTCAAGAACGCAAGAAAGAACTTTATTCTCAAATGATTATTGTGATTGTAAACTGTTGTTTATCTTCTCTTCACCGATTATACAGGATCCCTATTTATAGCACTAATTGACCAACTAACTATAACGGTCAAATTACACACTCAACTTATAATTGAGAATTTACATTTATGACCCTAGACTAATACTTCCGAAGCAGGAAGTACCCTTCGGAAAACTTCCGAAACAAAGCTATAACACTTCCAATACCTCCGAAGCAAACATAACCTTCGGAAGATTCTGACTAAGCTTCGGAAGAACAGATTAAGCTTCAGAACACCTCCGAAGTAAACATAACCTTTGGAAGATTTCAGCCAAGCTTCGGAAGAAATATGTCAAGCTTAGGAATATAATTAACTTCGAAAGATATCACTTGTTTTGACTTTTATATCTCACACTAACAACTGTGATCTCACTTCTCGGGCTTTTCTTAGTCCTTTTACTTGTAGATAATGATCGTTACACCAATCTCCGCGATACTGATTAGCCTTCCATTGCTGGTAGATGTTCAGTAAAGTTAAATGATCAGATTCAGGCACGACCACCAACCACGCCCAACTACAACGCCCATTGCCGAAAACCAACCGTACCCCACCACCGTCACCAACCAATCACGCCCGTCGTCAAGAACCGGCAGTATCCGTCAAGCGCGTCTAAACCGATTCGGTTCGGCAGCGACGGTAGGCGACAGTCGACTGTCCGGGGTGGTCGGGGTCGGCGGTAAGAGGGGTCGGCGGCGGTCGGTGGTCGTGTGCGAAGGGGTCGGGCGCACGGCGGGCGGCGGGCAGGTGCGGCAGTGATCGGCATTCATGGGCGTTGACAGTTCGGGCGGAGTCGTGGGCGTCCGGGGTCGTCGGTTGGCGGTGGGCGGGGTGGTAGGTGGTGGTAGCCTGGTCGGTGGCAGGGGTCGATGGAATTTGAAATCCTTTAATATTTGAAAGGATTTTGAATTACTTTATTTGTAGGAATTTGAGTGAATTAATTCCAATTCCTTTCGCAACTAAACACGTTAAAAATAGAATTCAAATTCCAATTCTAACGAATTCCTACCAACCAAATAAAATATCAATGTAATTCAGATTCAGATTCCAATTTCATTAGATTTCATTGAATTCTTACATACCAAACGCCCCTTAAATTCTTTTCATATTCTTTAAATTTGAACATTTAAACCCAAATCAAGCAAGCAACATGTTCCAAGCTAACATAATTATACAATATTCTAAATAGCAAGACTAATCAACAAGCAACTACAAATTAACTAATCAATAATCTCATAATCAATCAAAAAATGAAGCGAAATTTAGAGGAGAAAGCAGACAAACACAAATCATATCATTTTACTTAAATACATGTAAAGTAATTCTACGTATAACTTTAAAACATTACTTGCATGTCTTTAGACTCAAAATAATAATAAGACACATATGGTGGAGATCACCTCGCCTCAAAAGCTCTCTATTGATGATAAATTAACAACCTATTCATTGTAACAAAGATCTTATAGCTATAATAATCACATCAGAATTTATCTACACAGGAATCACGGTCAATTGGTTCGATCTGTGCTAACCATTTATCACTTATGGATCTTAGCTTTCATGTATAACTCTCACATTTTCTTCAATTAAAATGCACACACTTTCCATAACATATATACATATAAACATATAGAGCGTGTCATACATAGAAGCAATTAGTAGTAGAGAACTCAGAGAAACACCCTAGCCTTTATATAGTGTTTATTAGATATTAGATGTTGTGGTACAGAGAAATAGATGTTTACATAATTGTATTATGAGTCATATTTAAAATATTAAGTAAAAGTATTTACATGTTTTTCTGTCTAATTAATTAACTTTGTCTCCTCTATCCACTCCCTATTTTCTTTCTATAAACCGTCCATAACTACACATTCCTAAATATACCGTTTAATAATACATAATATATACATAGATTTAGGATCATTTAAAAACTCATAAATATTTTAACAACTGCGAGAACTAATAATAACACCTCTACTAAACCGCACGCGATGATGATGATTATGGATACCAAAACTCAAGTTGAAGGTTACCGAGTCTGTAAGAATTGATTTAGGCAGGTCTTTATGCAAAACTTGACAATAGGTAGGGCTGTTAAATTCACTTGTTAACACAACATTCATAATTTTTTTTAATTATTTTATCTCACTGTCAACAACACCACACTATCTATCTATATTTACATTTTTGTATATAAGTTCAATTCAGTTACCAATTAACTCAAGAGTCTGCAAGCTTAATGGCTAGATGTTTTTATTTTAATCTATGCAAGTATATTAGTTTTTTCAATAATATGTGAATTTTTTGCTACTTCTTGAATAATTTATGTTAGTTTCCAATAAGCCTCTTTTAGCCTTAACTTACAAAAGTATGATATGCCATTGAACTGATATTTAATTTTTTATTTTATGGTTATAGTCTCTTTGATTATGATGATTTAAAGTCAAAATAGCCAACTTACTGAGAACTGATTTAATACATAAATTAGGCGAAAGCTTAATGAGGACACGAATTCGTGGCTTGATGTTAAGGACAAAGATCATGCTGATCAGCAGAGGCAATGGTGAACAAATGTTGTTATCCCAAGGGGTGGTCAAATGAGTTACATTGCAATGAAGTCAAGGAGAGGTTTTGATGCACCAACAAATTGCGGTTATACAAAATTCACATTCATTTACGTAAGACCCTTAATCAATTATTGCATATGGAAACTCAAATTTAACAACTTTGTTTGCCACTACTGATTGCGAGTAGCTTCAAGAAATTATGTGCAACTTTTGTTATTAGTCTTTATAAGTTTCTCTACCGAAGATCAACAAAATTCACTGATGTGTATATATATATTAAACGACAATACCCCTCTGTAACACGTGGGTTCTCTTACTAGTATCATACAATTCCGCAACATACACCATAAAAAGGTTTGTACGTGCCAAAAATGGGTACGCAAACAGTAAGCACAATAAAAAACTTATTCACACCATTGTTTTTATAATACCTTAACCGTATACATATATAGTATAAGATTACATATGAGGTACACATCGGGCAACCTTTGAGATGGTTTAGCAATAAGTGGCTTTCTTTTCTTCAATGCCATGCCACATACTACGGTAAGGTCATACTTTTCACCTTTGGGCGGCTCCAATCAAACGAGTACAAGAGTGAAGCCAAGATAAGCATTGACATTTTCTCAGCCAGTGAAACACCTTGACACAATCTTTTTCCTGACCCAAATGGGAAATGCATCAAATTGTTTACTTATAATCCAATTTGTTTGTCAAGAACCTCTCGAGATTAAATTCCATGGGATTGACCCAGTATCGTAGATCCTGATGGATTAACCAAACATTCACAAAGATTGCACACCCTTTTGGGATAGTATATCCACCTACCATGCATGGCTTGCTTGGTGATCGTGGAACTAGAAAAGTGACTATTTGATACATACGTAATGTTTCTTTAATCGTTGCATCTAGCTATTGTAGTTTTGGGAAATGAGATTCTTCGACCATGTTGTTTAGTCCTATAATTTCTATTAATTCTTCTTGGATCCTTTTCATTATGTTGTATTTTAATTATATTTGACATTGCCCACTCTACGATTTATGCTGTTGTTTCTGTTCAAACAATCATGATATCCTGATACCAATAAAGTTTTACCAAGTAGTTAGTTTGGCGAATCAACCCAAATCTTTGTGTTAATGAAAATACGTAGAAAAGTTTTATCAAGTTGTTTCTTTGTAGCGAATCAAACCAAATCGGGCTTATGAAAATAATGTGAAAATAATCAATTTTGTCAAGCTAATATTAGTGTTAGAACACATAAAGACTTCACACATCTTTATGTTTTTCGAAAACAATAAAATAACATATTGATGCTTAAAACAATAAAATAACAGTGAATAATCACGCAAGTTATACGCACAACACATAGACGTTTTCTTAAAAAATGTTGTTTTTTAAAAAAAAAAGTATAGCAATACTATACTCATATTAAAGAGGATAAAATGCTTGTTTTTATGGTGTGTATTTTTTTTAAAAAAAAAATAATGTCACATGAAAAAATTATATGTGTTTAAAAAAACGAGAGGAAGTTAAAAAAAAGTCAACAATTGTAGATTATTTCCAATTCTACCCCTCCAGAAATATTTTTTGTGTGATTATTCCATCTTAAATCTAAACCGTTCATCTCTTAGATCGATGGTCCTTGTTGCTTCGTACCCTTCGCACGAAAACAACACTTAATACCGTAAACTTTCCCAGAAATAGTAATATGAATAGTACTCAAAAGGAGGCGGCCTTAAAAACTTGTAGTTTTTAAAAATTTCAACATCAAGGTTTTTAATTAATAAAACTAAAGCAGTTAATTATGTTAAAGATTAGTTATATTTTATTTTAAAAGTTATTTTGACAAAAAGATTGATTTTTTTTGTTAAAATAAGTCCTTTGTTCGTAGACTTAGGGCTCAAAACGAACCGAACGAACACGAACAAGGCCTTGTTCGTGTTCGTTCGTTAAGAAATATACTTGTTTATGAACTGTTCACGAACACTTACCGAACAAGATTTTTTGTTCATGTTTGTTCATTAAGAAAATGAACATGTTCATGAACTGTTCACGAACACCTACCGAAAGCAAATTAACATAATCAAAAGCAAACAAACACAAACAACTGTTCATGAACATGACGAACACCGAGAAACTCATGAACACAAATAAATACAAATGATTATAGATTTATTTTAGAATAAATTTACATTTTTATTACAAACATTGCACAAAATCAATCAAAAATATATAAGTACTTGACATAAATATAAAAAAATACTTGATATAATAGTCATAAAAATAACTGACACAAAAATAAGAATATAAACGAACATATTAACGAACACATTATCGAACGTTCACGAACGAACATTAAAGAACATAAACGAACACATTATCGAACATTCACGAACATAAATGAACGAACGCGGCTTGTGTTCATGTTCGTTCGTTTAACTAAACGAACAGAATTTTCTTGTTCGTGTTCGTTTATTTACTAAACGAACGAACATAAACGAACTTCCCGCCGAACGGTTCACGAACCGTACGCTGAACGTTCAGTTGGTTTGCAGCCCTACGTAGACTCTATCATTAAGTTTCAAAAATTAATAGAATTTATCATTTTAAAAAAATTGACTTATGTAATTCAAGTGAATTAACAAGTGTTAGCCCTATTATTATAAAAGAAACTAGTGTTAAATTTGCTCTAGATTCAGGACAGTAATTCAAGAACAAAATCATAAAGCCACGTTAGTTTAACGTATTAGACTTCAACGTACGCTACAAGAAAATATAGTTTATTGGCGATTTGAGGACCATAAACAAGACTATCACCAAGAAATATCCTATATCGAGTTGGCATATTGATGAGTATTTAACTAGCCTAACCTAAATTGATATATGTTGCTAACTAATCGACAAATTAAGGAAATTGAAAGTTTGACCCTCATTACTCAACTTCTTCCACTTTTTTATTTTTATTTTGCACTTTTTCGAGTTCATGACGGATAGCTCGCTAGGGACTGCTTGGCTAGTTAGCTAGAAAGCGAGTTCCCTGAGTTTTCTTTATCTATTTTTGGATTGACAGTACCAAAATATTTTGTTATGATCAGAGTTAAATGGGGCATTTGAATTAAAAGGCTCTTCGTTTTTCTTCTCGGCTCCTTGGGAAGTAGTGCCCCAAAACGAACAACCTTGCCACCACCAATAAGACCCGCAAGTTTCACATCTAAGTAATACTGGATCTAATAGTTTACGATATAGATAGATAAATATTTAACAACAAAATTCTAAACTTCATTCGCGTAGGCACAAGATTTTTGACAGGCCAATCCTTTTTTTATGTGTCGTTTTCCCAAAAAAGCTTCAAAACCCACCCCTCCCCCTTTTCACGCTCGTTGAAACATTGATATGGAAAAATAAGTAAATATCTTCTTAGCTAGATGATCATTCTCTTCAAGGGCTGTAAACGAACCGAACGAATACTAACAGGGCATTGTTTGTGTTCGTTATTTAAGAAAATAACTTGTTCATGAGCTGTTCACGAAAGCTTATCGAACGAGAATTCTTGTTCATGTTCGTTTATTAAGGAAATAAATCTTTTCATGACTGTTCACGAACGCAAACGAATGTAAGCGAACGCACACAAATATTCATGAACATTAATGAATACAAACCATCATATATTGATTTTATAATTAAAATAAAAAACATTATGTAATATCCACCAAATATAATTAAATATTTAACATAATTTTCTCAAACATAACTTTTAAATGAATGAAGACAAATGAACGTTAACGAACACATTATCAAACGTACACGAACATAAATGAACGAACGCAACCTCAGTTCATGTTTGTTCGTTTAACTAAACGAACATATTTTTCTTTTTCGTGTTCGTTCATTTATTAAACGAACGAACATAAACGAACTTCCTGTCGAATGGTTCACGAACAGTTCGCTGAACGTTCAGTTAATTTATAGTTTTTTCCTCTCACACACAAGACATTAGAGACTTCTTTGCTTAATTATCTTCTTAGGTGCTTCAACCTTACTCTAAAGAACTCTCAACTCTTTTTGCAGTTGCTCATTTTTCTTTTTCTGAGCTAGTACATGCTTAATTAAGAGACTTTTAGACATATGGTTAAGGTTTCTCTCACCCAACCACCATTTACGTGTATCATTTTCACAAATGATGGAATGCGAGAGAGTCCATTTGTGCCATTATTGTCCATGAGTAATTTAAAGTTTTATCATTATTTCAGCTAGCTAATTGTCAATTAATAGAAAATTATATTGCCACTTGCATTATATACTAATTAAATTTAGTACTTACGTTGTCTCGGGTTTTTTTTTAAATAAATATGTTAATATTTACTACTATATAATACAAAATCTTAAGACAAATTAATAATTTTTTTTTTATTTTAAGAAATCATATGACAAGTCATAGTGTATTCTGTCATCTCTATCTAAATTTCTTTCATATTTGTCATTTCTTTAGTAAGAGTTTTTACTTTAAGCATATTTGTTTTAATTGATATCCATACGTTATCAAATACCATATATTCAGTAGTATTATCACAATGATATAATAATGAATCGTAAGGGTGTGCACTTTGCGGGTCGATCCGGTTAAGACCCGCGAACCGACCCGTGAAAACTGAGACCGGCCCGTGTATGGGTTAGCGGTTCCGGTCCATAGTTCGGCTTTCTTTTTGTAAACGGTTATGGGTCGGTTTCGGTCCAAACCGGCGGGTATGAGCTCGGTTTCGGTCCGGCCCGATTACAATTAGGCAAAAAAAAGAGTTGGTTTTTGCTTTTTAGATGTTAAATGGGTAGCCTTTGAACACCAAAAATGTAAAAAAAAAATATTTTACTAGCATATAATAGAAGTGTTCAGATCAATAAACTTTTAGTCGGTTATAAATTAATACTATTGCACGCTGCATCTAAATTAACTCATAAAGAGATCATGACGACAACTAATGTATGGTTTGTATTTTAATATGGTATCAGTTTGTCTATGTTACAATAACGAGTCTAATAAACAAATCCATTGATTGGTTTCGTTTATATTTTTAAGTTTCCTTTTTCTCCCGGCAAAAAACATAAGCCTAAAAAAACATTTGCGGTCCGGACCACCATATTATGCTGAACCGACCAGTTTAACTCGGTTCGGTCCGGCCTGAACCGTATGTAAATGGTCCGGTTCTCTGTTCTTTATATAAACCACTTATCGGTTTCGGGTCAAGGGTGGGCCGGTCCAGTTCGGTTCGGTTTCGACCCGTTGCTCACCCCTAATGAATCGTCAAAGTATTTGTAAATATCAACTATCATTGTGAGGTGTCTATATCATTAAAATTACCAAAACCAAAATAACCCAGAAAAATCGTATACATTCAAAACCGAACCACGGCAAAGCGCGGGTTTAATCCGCTAGTTTCAATTATATAAACAGGTTACATCAAAACAAATGAATATCATCAATGGATCATACCCTTACCCATCCGTCCACTAAGGCTTGTACTGAAATTCGTTGTTTTTATTAACCTTTTACTAACGAAGTCGTTGATAATATCTGTTTTAATTAAAAAAAATCATGAAATATTAATTTATTTAAATTATAAATTATAATAAACGTAAACCGAGATGTCCTACCATTTATTTTATATAATTTGCATGTCATGCCAACAAAATTTACCAAGAATATAGATTGTAGGTCAACTTCTTTTGTTTGGAACAAATTATAAACTTAAGTAAATTTATCATGAATCAACATTTGAAACTGACTTACTATTTTTAGTTACAAAAAGAGTGAGTACCTGTTGCTCCAAAATGAGTAGTTGCAAACCGTCATGATGAATTTCATTTTGTTAAAACAAGAACTTGCATCAGAGGATGATAAAGTGTTAAACACATGAACCTTTTATTCTTCTTAGTGCTTGTTTTTTCTTTCATTTTTTTTTGTTTTATGCAAAAGGCATCTTCTTAGTAATTATTCTTGATTTGACAATTATTAAATTTGAGAGGCTATGCAGAGATTTTGGTCCCAAGCATTATCTATTTAATTATATATATGTTAATATTAAAAGAAATGAAACTGTATTGTATTAACATATGTTGTTCTTAATCTAACCACACATACGAATTACAAGTTCTGGGGCCTAAATGTTGGTGCTCGGGTGGACAACTTCCTGATTTGATTTTTAATATTTGGGTAAAAAATTGAAGATCTCATACTTTCATTAGAAAGTTGCAAATACATTGATCCAAAAGGGGTACCAATTAAAGTGAACGTGTAAAGGGCCATTATCAATCAGATCCCATTGAATTCCGCTTTGATGAAGCGGGTATTGTATATGATTCTCCTTGTTCATTATGCAAGTATCATGAAGAGAAACTGGATCATATTCTGCTGAATAGCGAGTTGGCAAACGAAGTTTGGCATGCGATTTCCGTTTAGTGTAATCTCCCTAGAATTATGGTTACGAAAATTTAAGATCTCTTTGAACTAATCAACTCTTGACCATATTCTCATGGGCATAAAAGTTTGATCCATGCATGCCATCTTCTTAACATCTTTATGATGCATATGAAAGGTCCAAAAGGAAAGACAATCTAACAACAAAAAGAAAGCTGAGTTGGATATCAAGAGGGCACTAAAACTCTTTCCCTTAGATAAAATCAAAGGCAAGATGAGAAATTTAGATTGGATACATACTGCAGCTTTATATCAGTGATCCTTAGCCCAATTGGTTAAGGTAAGGTATCCATAACATGTAAATATGGGGGAGTTTATGGGTTCAAGTTTCACTCTGATCAATATATTCAGAGTTGAGACAGTGGATTTTTCCAGCAATAGGTTTTATCCTGAGTGGATTGGGGGTGCGGTTCCGGCTGGGACACAGATAGGTGGGCCCGATTAAGATAACACATATCCTCCGAAGCAGGGTCACACATTTACCGTTAAAAAAACCATAATGTAGCTTTATGTTTTAACTTTTTGTATTGTTTACTTTTTAGCATCTTGCTAGCCCTCATTTTTTTTAATGAAATTTGACTGATCGACAAAATTATATATGGTTGCATAATTATACGTAGATCAAAATTTTATTTGAAACAATAGTCGACTTTTATTTTTAAAGAAAATGATATTTTATTATTCTTCAAAACCTTTTCTTTTCTTTTCTTTTTCTTTTCTTTTTTTCTTTTTGCAATTTGAAGTTACGTTGGTTAAAACAGCTATGTTATTTTTAAAATTGTGTCGGTAATTTAATATGTATTCCATGATCCATCCATAATACATACTGGGATAACTATTTCCCACGTTCGGTTTTTCAAAAACAAACATTTGCTAACTGATTACCGACGGGTTTTAAAAGTCTTTTGTCTTGTAGTTTATGTTAGTCCATGAAAGCTACTTTTTGGAGTTCAATTACCCATCAAATGAGACTTTAAGTCTATAAGTGAAGAATCACGAGATCAAACTATATGATTAAGGTTAATAATGTGCTACTAGTTTACGCAAAATATGGTCTGTTTGATAATGTGTTGAGATGTAGTAGGTTTATATATATGATTAGTTTTAGTAGCACGTGTATTACATGAGTTGAATAAATAACATATTAAATAAAATAAAAAGTTATTAATTATATAATTAAAATAAGATATGATTGAAATCATGTACGCTTAATGACTATAAGTAATAAAACAAAGATATCAACTTTTTAAACTTTGTTTCTAAACTTTTTTTGTTTAAAAAAAATCAAACCATTTGTTTGAAAACAAACCGTTTTAATTTAATCATTTCTTAATTTTTTTATTATAACTTTCTATTTTATTTATTTTTAGTTTATAAATATTTTACTTTTTGAAAACACCAAGTATAAAATATTTTTATATTTTTTAAAAAAAGTTGAATGTTTTAGAAAAGATTTTTATTTTATAATTTTTTTAAGAATAAAATTAATGAAAAGATCTCATTCTTAATATATTAAAAACTATATTTAATCTAAGAAAAAATTAAATAAGATTATTAGTAATTTATGTAATTATTTAATAGGAGAGAGAAACTAAAAAACTTTTGATAACCAAAAATGTGATGCTTTCATGTGTTCTTCTTAATTATCCTTTAATTATAATAGAAAGATTCATTTTTAGATATTAATTAAACATATCATAGTAGCATCAGCTATATATATAATACGTGTGATTAATTTTGTATTTTGCATCGATATAATGCACAACCGAAAGATCAAGGTACACAAGTAGGAAAAATTTATATATTACTAATTATCAACTTCTTTATGTATTAAACATATTTATTTTTATAATTAAACTTCTTAAATTTGATTTTTTTTACTTTTAACCCAAAACTCTTCATCTATTGTAATTTAATCTCACAACGTTTATATTTTCAACTTTGTTCCTCTATACTTTTCATATTTCGTAAATCATCGTTTTACGTTTCGTTCTAAGTTTTATAAATTAACACGACACAACATGCATGTGAGATTCAATATTTTTACGTTTCAACACAGCACAATGTGTGTGCGTGGTTCAACATCTTAAGTCTACTTTCCCCTTTTGAAGGGTTCGTCACAACGCGTGGATCTTAGATCGGCTTAGTTAAATTTTTCTATGTTTATGTTTTGGTCTAAGTTCTTCGTTTTAACTTAACACACCGCAATTTCAGTGTTGGTGGTCATTGGTGGTGGTGTGACATTAGTATTATTTAGCACGGTTTTACGCCTCCCCTGTTAAAGCTATTATACTGGGAATAACAGTTTCAACATTGAAAATTATTCCGAATTAAGAAACATTTAAAGGTAAATACACGAAATCAGTAAACACACAATGGACAATGGACATAAGAAATAAATTGTAAAATATTACATATAGAGGCTCGCATTTGACAATCTTTGAGAAGGAATAGCAACTAGTGGGTTTTTTTTCTTTAATACTATGCCAAATATTTCGCTAAGATCATGTTTTTCACCCATAGGCAAGCTCCATTCAAACGAGTGTAAGAGTGAAGCCAATATAAACATTAGCATTTTCTCAGCAAGTGGAAGACCTGCACATATTCTTCTCCCAGATCCAAAGGGGAAATACACCAAATTGTTTCCTTTATAATCCCATTTTTCAGTCAAGAACCTTTCAGGATTATATTCCAAAGGATTGTCCCAGTACCGAGGATCCCGATGAATTGACCAAACATTCAGAATGACAGTACAACCCACCGGGATTGTATATCCACCTACCGTGCACATCTTGCTCGGTGTTCGTGGGAGTACGAAAGGAACTATAGGATACATTCGCAGTGTTTCCTTAATTGTTGCATCTAGATATTTTAGCTTCGGGAGATGAGATTCTTCAACTTTGTTATTTAGTCCTACAACTTCTTCTAATTCATCTTGAACCATTTTCATTATGGTATGATCTTGCATAATACTTGCCATTGTCCATTCTACAGTTGTTGCTGTCGTTTCAGTTCCTGCAAGCATGACGTCCTGATAAAATAGAGTAATTAGACTCGATTTCATTTGTCTGGTATATGTACATAAAACAACACACATAGTTTATATGAAGAATAGCTCTTACGAAAAGAAGTGCCTTTATTTGAGTCATGTTAAGAGATGTTCCATCTTTTTCATCCTTGTAATCCAATAAGATTTGTATAAAATCTTTCTTTCCTTCACCCTTGACTTCATCTTGTGAACTTTTGATGTTGGATTTGATTCGATCTTCAATAATGCTAGTGAAAAGTTTATCTAACTTGTCACGTTGTATCTTCATGTCGTGCTCAACACCTTGTAGATCAAAGCGGGCAAGACTGGGGAAGAAATCAGACAAATTCGCTCGCCCAAAAATCTTAACAACATTTGAAGCCACCATATCTATCTCTGCTCCAAGATTTCGGTTCCTCACCCCTTCATCGGATGTGTTTTTCCATATTGTTCTTGTTAGGACATTTGTCTCTGTAGCGAAGGCAATCTCACGAACGTTAAGCGCAGTACCAATTTTACCAAAAACATTCTTGATGGCTTTTCTAACTTCGTCCCTTCTAAAAGAACCACTTGCTTCAAGATTCTTGTTGCTTAGAATCTCATGAACAAATATCTTACGTAGCTTACGCCAGTTTTCATTGTTGTATGAAAATATTATATCTTGGCCTCCATAACTAAACGCTAAGGCCGCGGCTGTTTGGTCGCGGTTAGAAAAGGCCTCATCTTGGTCACGAACCACCTCCTTTGCTAACTCAGGGGTATTTATCACAACATGAATTTTGCTTCCCAACATGATCTTGAAGATTGGCCCGTAGGTGTGAGCCATGTTGGTGAACTGTGTGTGCAGGTTCGGACTAAGAAACGGAAGGTACCCCACGATCGGGAACGAGCGGGGACCTGGTGGCAACGATGGTGCACCATTTGCGGAGTTTGAAAGTATGAACTTGAACCATAAAATAGCCAAGATTAACACTGAAATGGTGACAACCAACACATATAGCTGATTGTTGTTGCTCACACCCCACCACCATGACAATAGATCTTTTAGCTGTATCATTTTTTGCATATGATGAATGCGAGCCAGTCCATGTGCGCCTTTATACATAGTCCATGAGTAATCTAATAAGTTTTATCATTATTTCAGCTACCTAATTAGAAAACTATATTGCCACTTGCATTATATACTACTTAAAATATTAAATATGCGCGTATGTTTTTTAAATTAATTATCATAATCTTAAGTATATGAAACTCATTACATCAAAACGAATGAATATCATTGATGGGTCATAGCGTCACCATGTCCGTTAAGACCTGTACTGAAATTCATTGTTCTTGCGTCAAAAATATGACAACGGGTAATCCTATTTGAGACTGATTACCGACAAACACTTTAGCGACATAATTATCAACATATTATGATATTAGCTTTAATTGTAACCAGGAGCGGACTTATTAAGGGGGCAGAGGTAGCCCGGGCTATCACTGAACCTCGTTTCGAAGCGCAATCTTTTTCATCGTTATATGTATCGGGATATCTTCAAGTAATAATCAGGATACCCCTCGATGTTAAAAAGCCCAAATTAATATAACATTAAAAGCTCAACCTTGAATTTATACGACCTTTAAGAAATTTTGATACCAACCTAATTATTATGAAATGACCCCACAAAATAAATAACAAATATAAAACAATATATTAGTTCAGATAACTAAGTCATTTATCTGATTAGTTGATTATTCAATAGATTAATTATTAGATTATTGATTAGATTATTTGACTTATTAGTTGATTACTTCCTTAAGTACTTAATTATTTGAGTGTTACCAATTAATGAGGTTGACATAAGAGAGCTTCAGGACCTCCACTTGTATAGAATGTTAATTGTAAGGCTTGAGCACGTCTCGTGTAAAACTTTAATTTTAATACTCGACATTTTTTAATTTGGGAAATTTAAAACTCAAACTCGGCTTAAGATCCCTTGTTTATAATTTAAATTATTTTTATCACAGTTTTTTTATATAATAACAATTATCTATATAAATATATCTTTCTATTCTAATAAAAAGTTAACTAAAGGTGACACATACCACTATCACATTTCTACTCATAAAAATTTTCCCGTTTCCCTCTACTATTAATCATTACAATAATTACTAATAATTTTGTTTAATTATTTTTTAGATTAAAAATATTTTTTAATAAATTAAACAATAAATCTTTTTATTAATGTTATTTCAAAACATAAATTTTTATAAAAAGAGTTTTTTCTGAAATATCAAACTTTTTAAATACGAAATATTTTAATATTGAGGTTTTTAAAAAGTAAAGTTTTTTTAAAAAAATAATTACAATTAAAAGTTATAGTAAGAAAATTTTTTAAAAATGATGTTTTTTTTTAAAACGGTTTGTTTTGAATAAAAATATTTAATTTATTTTTTGAAAAAAAAATTTAAAATCAAAAGTTTAAAAAGTAAATATCATTTTTTATCACTTATAATTTTTACTCATATATAATTTCAATTATATATTATCTTAGAATATCATTTTATAATTAATATATTTTTATTTTATATAATATTTTATTTATCTAACCCGTGTAATGCACGAGTTTACTAAAGCTATTATTTAATATACTAAGTAACAATTATATAAAAAAAGTACATTTCGAGAGGGCTCGATACCTGAAGCTCTGACTCAAGCATGTTTATTAAATAGTAAATAGTATAAGCTCGGTTAGATCCGAGATTTTGGCAAGCCGGTCTGAAGTAACTCACAACTTCGGTTATCTCATTTACACCGTTAGTGTTGACTGTTATTTATTTTAATTTGATTTTTTTTTCTTGTTGTGTGATCCCACATGATCCGAATCGAACCACATAAAAAAGATTTAATAATTAGTAATAGAAAACCGACCTTTAAAACTTTTCAACCTCATGTGAAATATTTCTAGGCACTATTATAAATAAGTTATTATTGGCAAAAAAATTATTATTAAATGAATGTATCGTAAAAAAATTTCATTATTAAATAAATATAATACAAAATTCTTTTTGAATACCCCTGATTTTTTAAACTATATCCGCAACTGTTTATAATTAGCGACGGATTATTGACGGGGACTTTTGATATTTAATTAATACTTTACTAACGAAAGTCGGTGATTGTATTTATTTAATAAAACTTTCTGAAATATTATTTTATTTATTTATTTAATTTTAATAAACCTGAAACGAGTGTCATACCATTATTTTATATAACCTGCATGGCATGCCAACATATTTAACCAGGAATGTAAATAGATTGTAGGTCAACTTCTTTAGTTTAGAACAAAATGAAAACTTAAGTAATTAATGTATCAATAAAAAAAATGAAAATCAGTCACTTGATTCAACTTTTCGAAACTGAAAGTCTATTTTTAGTTACATTTATGAGCAAAAGACTCTACCTGGTTAGAGGTGTTTAAAAATATTTAAATTCGAAATATCCAAAAATCCGAAATTTCGGATTCGGATTTGGATAGTGATTTTGAGAATGTCCGGATATTTCGGATATCAGATATATCCAAATTATTTTTATAAAAATTTAAAAATATTTTGGATATGTTCAGATATTTCGAATATTTTAATAAAAACTTTGGATATCCGAAAAAAATCAATAAAAAATATTATAATTTTATAAAATTTATTAAATAATACAATAAATTTTTGAAATCGGATTCGGATAGTGAGATACACTATCCGAAATTTTCGGATATCCGAATTTGAACACCTCTATACCTAGAGCTCCATAATAAGTAGTTGCAATTAGTCATAATGAATTATGAATTATTTATGTTAAAAAAAGAACTTGCATTGGAGGGAGATGTTAGTGTGTTAAACACATGGACCCTTTATTTGCGCTTAGACTTTTTTATTCTAATAAAAGTAAAAGGCATCTTTTTAGTGAATATTCTTGATTTTGAAAAAATTAAAATTGAGAGCCTATGCAGAGCTTTTGGTCCCAAGCAATACATTTATCATGTTTATAGGATGTTCAAAAGGGAACTTGAAATGGTGTTCTTGGTTATATGTGCAAGGAAAGGTTTGAAATTATTTTATTCCATGATAAGTGGACATGTACATGAAAAGAAGTAACCGGTAAGATTATTGTTTTGATCAAACATTATGCTTCAAGTAGTTAAAAACAATGATTTTACAAAAAACTTAGATTGTTGCTTTGACCAAATGTTGTGTATTCAAGTCGTAAGAAAAGGTCTCTAGCTTAAAAAATAGAAAGGGTGAAAATATCATATGTAACTTAAATTTATAGCACATTATAACACATGAGTGTCACCATTGTTGCATTTGCTTATGCAGTTTTATAATAACTTGGTGCACTGTTCAAAACATCATGACGTATCTTATACGTACGATGTTGAATAATTTAGTCTAGAACGCAAAAACAAACCAAATAAACAAACCTGAAACTTCGAGAATTCTAGAACTTGAATGTAATCTTCAAATAAACAAACCCGGGTCAATCTCTGAATCGTGAAACACTATCAGATAAACCTATTTCACGGGTTACACGCGAATGATTTATCGGATTAGACAGAGATTTTGATAAAGTTAGATTTTGTTGAAACCACGAGAATCCTTTTCTTTAACCGTCTCTAGAAAACCCCTGTTCACCGTGTTCATATCGAGAGAGAAAATAGGCCTTCCTTTTTTTTTCTTTTGATCGAGATAAGTCACAAAAAACCAAGGCCACCCCTTTCTGTTGTTTTTCTTTCTTTTGATGACTATAGTTCAAAAGAATTAATATAAGCCCCATTATTCATAATAATTTTAAAGCCCACGTTTAATAATATATTTTGCAACATATTAAAGTCCAATTTAATATTTCAAATAACATAACTCAATATAATTACAAAGTCAAATAATATCAGAACTAAATCGAGTCCGCATTCCCGCAACACCTAACTCGTTTAATCTCTAATATTGTTTCCTCGATTAACAAATTAATCCAATGCACTAAAATACTCGTTGATAACATTAAAATTACCAACATGCGACTAATTCAACGTGCTTTATTTTTTAAAAAGAAAATATAGTAATTTTCAATATAGAAATTTTCAATTTTAAGGTGTAACTTATATGAAAAATAAAGACTTATAAAAATTTATCCACTTTTAAAGAAGTTACGAAAAAAATAAGTCGAGAATAAGTGTAGGGGTGTTCATCTGGATATTCGGATTTTAGAAAATTCGAAATTTTAAGATAGTGGATTACAATATTCGAATAGAAAATCAAAATTTGATATAAAAAACTTTGGGTTCGGATTCAGATATCCAAACAGATATTCGGATTCTAAAAAAAGTATGTATTATTTAATTATTTTTATAAAAAATAAATAATTTTTATTAAATATTATTTCTGATATCCAAATTAAAAAAAGTATTTGAAATATTTGAAAAAAATCCAAAATTTCTAATTATTATTTATTATCTAATAGTTTTATAAAAATATTCTAGATAATTTGCATATCCGAAATATCTAAAATTTTTCATAAACAATGTCCGAATACAAAAATGTATGTTTAGAGTTTGGAATTTAGAATAATTTAGATCAGGTTTTTAGATTTGAATCTTTTTACACACCCCTAAATAAGTGACTATTATTTTTTTGCTCTTCTTTGATTAACTTTTTGTCATGAGGTGCACGCGACCACCTCTTTCATCTGAGACCGGGTGTTGTGGTAGCCACGAGTGCGAGCCACCTCTGGCCATTCTGGTAGCGCACACCGTAATTGCCGAGCGGAAAGAGGGGCGCGTGGGACGGGGCGTGAGGGAGCTCACGGAGGAAAGTAGCCGTTGGGGTCATTGGGAAAAGAGAGAGAGAGTCGTTGGGCTCATTAAAATAATTTTTTTTAAAATATTACATTTCACCCTGTAAATACTATCCCACTTCTTATAAAAAAAATCACAACATTCATATCTACTTTCTCTTTTTCCTCTATAAATTTTTTTAAAAAAATCCTCTCGCTAGAAAATGTCGGGTAATTGGGGATGGTTCGTTTGAACCAAGTTTTGATCTTATGGACGACGAGTCTTTTACAAACTTTACGTTTAGTTCATTTGGTTATCCTGACAAGGTCATTCCGGAGACACAACCGACTCAAAACGAACCGGTTGAAGATTAGTTAGATTACTTTTTTATTTATTATGTGTTTTTATTTTTATGTTTTAATGAATTTTATTTGATTATAATGTTTAATTAAGTAATTCGTTAGAGCATCTGATCACTTGATCCACAACAGGGTCAGACTATTTGATCAGGGCTCTATCTATTGTCCAGTCAGCATCCAATTAAAGCCACATGTTGTAGTATTACAGGACAACTTGATCTGGGGCTCTATCTCATAACATATAATCTTAAACCCGTTACCTTAATTTAAAGTTCATAATTATTCCTACACATTCTAACAATTTCAGCTTTTTTTCCTGAATGTTATACATAATAATAATAGTAATAATAATAATAATAATAATAATAATAATAATAATAATAATAATAATAATAATAATAATAATAATATAATAATAATAATAACAATAATAATAATAATAATATAATAATAATAATAATAATAATAATAATATAATAATAATAATAATAATAATAATAATAATAATAATAATAATAGTATAATAATAATAGTAATAATAATAATAATAATAATAATAATAATAATAATAAAATAATAATATAATAATAATAATAATAATAATAATAATAATAATAATAATAATAATAATAATAATAATAATAATAATTAATAAATAATAAATGAATAAATAAATAAATAATTAGAACATACATGGTAACTTAATCAATGGTTGGAAAACATTGTTACGGTAACTAAATAGAAGATTAGAGATTGTAAATACAAGAGCCAGGGGTATTACAATGATTTAAACAGAATTGGTTACTTACATCGCACATTATTCTTTATTTTTACCAATCTCTCTCCAACTCTATTTTTTATGTGTATGATTTGATCTATTTGCATAAAACAAAAATCAAGAGATTAACAAGAATCATAAGAATTATAATTTGTTAATATATAATCGATCCGATCGATCGACACGGCATGCGAGAATCCAAGGTTACTGGATTGTTATGAATTTCTTATTGAATCAAAATAATTTTCCTGCCAGTTCAAGAATAAAAAAGAAAATGATATTTTTTTGCATCTTTGACCTTTTGATTCCATATAACTACTTCGATTCCTGCAGATCTTTTTGTTTTTTGTTTTTTTTTCTTAGCTTCCAAAATCATCAACTTTGCTCGATTCATTAGCTTATAAAATATCATTTTTAATCTTTATATTTCCTTGAAACTTACATTTCATAACTATAAGCCTTTTTAGTTCGAATATCAATGCTTAATTGCTTATTATTTTATTGGATGTCCCCGAAGGGACCACAATACTTATATGCATTTTCTTTTTGGCTAGGTTATTAGATGGTTTTATTTATTTTTTTTCAAACCACATTTTGCTTCTAAATATCATTTAATCAACGTGTATTTGTAACGATTCAAGCCCACATCATATTTATATAATATGATCACAAATTCCACTAGAAAACAAGACAATGGGCGGACTTTGTTATTACATATTAACTTTAATTGTTGTATATACTGGTGAGGCAATATTCTTAAATAAAAAAAGCATAATTAATGGATGTATACAATAGTACACTATAATTGTACGTATATGTCATATTTCTTTCATTCCATTCATTTTGGTGCTTATCATTGTTTTCATTCTTTCGTTGTCTTTTCACTTTCATAGATATACGCCATTACTAATCCAATCAGTCACAAGCACAATGATTAGAAAAGTAGTGAGCGATAGATCTCATAACCATTTGATTTGCACAAGTGCAAGAGCCCTTAGCAGACAACATTGACAACACATATCAATGACCTTGATGAATTTCCATCATGTGCATGAAATGCGAACACTCAGTTGAGATTGCGTAATGAAGCTCCATTCCATTCTATAGTCGTTGCTTGCAAACTTTTCATTCGCACTTGGGTCCGTTTAAAATTTATTAGGTTCAACTGCAATCCGTAAATATCTTCACTTCGCTTTAGACAATACTTTGCATTATTATTTTATTTCGTACACTTATGCATGCATCGTATAAAATTTCTAAATGTAATAAACATAAGAAGGATACATCATAGTAGGGTACATCATAGTTAGAATAAATGAGTCGATGCATCAAAAGTAACATAAATTTACAAAATATAAGCTAGATTCAATTCATTCTTATTCATGACAAACCAAATAGCCTAAGGCGTTTGGCTTAGTTGCACTTCTTAAAGTTAAGTTTCATGTTTTGCTTCTACTTGAGGAGCGGTAGCCATGAGTGCCTAGGCGGGCATTTTTTACTGCGTAGGATATTTCAGTTATAAGAAATACTTAATTAGTCAAGATTGAGTTGTCATGTGATTCTCAAACTAGAAGTCTTCCTCAACATCAAGATATTTGTATCCCTGTATGATATGTACCCTTGGCCCTCACATTCCACATTCTCATGCAAAATATTATTGATTGATTAATATTTACTAATTGTTGTTTCATTGTTAATGGTCAAAGTAGGTGTGGTATTTTCTGCATTATTTTATAAAGTAATGGATCACTAGAGTAGTGGGTAGTTTGTTTTCTTTCTTTTATTTATAGTGAGTTGCAAAGTTGTTTAAGAATATGAATGAAATTAATTTGATTTGAGTTGATTTTCTCTCTAGTTTCTCCCGGTCATCTTAAATCTCCAATCTAGAATCACCGCGATTCCAAGCGGTACACATCACTTTATTCGCATCGTATGAAATCTATTCATTTCCGAATGTCATAATTTTTATTTTTGTGCAACTTCAGTAATCAACCTATGTACTTTTAGACATAAAAGAAGATGGATCCATGTAATATACCACAGACCACAAACTATTTAGACTTCTATAGAAATGGAAAAGTATCCTAAGGCCACATTAACATTGAAGGAACATATATCCTAAATGACTTATGGTTTGCCATTATATAGTGGCATGTTATATTGTAAACGGAGAATCGGGGTGGAACTATACATACGGACAAATCCATGATTCACCCCCCACACACTAAGGACTTTTGCAAGTTAAAAAGGACGATACAATGTATGAAGCTAATAACTAATATAATTAAAATTCACATCAAATCTAACTTTTGACTTTGTGTTTCAGGTAATCAACCCATCAACTTAGAAGTTGATTACATACTTGAAGAAGTTCAGAAATATACTCTTGCAAGTAATATACTATGGGGCTTATGGGGAGTTACATCGTTACTTTTGCTCCTTAAATATGTTATTTTTTTAATCTCGTGTTTGTTTGTAAGCATGCGCTATTTGGATTTGGTTTCCACAATCATATAAATATGTAAGAATTGTACATGCTTTCAGCCCGTAGACTTTGCTAATGGTGCAATGAAGGAATATCGGCATAAAAAAGCTTGAAAATTGTGATTTATGTTCTCTACCACTTAGTGGGTTTTATGATCTTGTTGATATATGCTAGACTATAGATTTTAGGGTTTTTTAAGCTTACATTCGAAAGGATTACATTGGATGCTACTTGGCCTTATATAGAGCGCATTGACGTGAAAAGAGTAGACACATAAGCACTAAAGGGGGCTAGGTTAGAGTGTAGGAGGGCATTGTTAGAATATATGTAGGGTTAGTCGTCATTAGGGTTTAGGCTTATTAGCTAAGCCTGTTAGGGTTTTTGGTTCTTTGTCTATATATATATATTGTGTCTTAATACAATATCTCTTTTCCCTTCACATGATATCAGAGTTATTGATGTTTTTTTGTCCATGTCGTGTCTTACCTTTGAACCACCTTCCGCCATCTTGTATCATTTTCTGGCCACCATAACACTTGTTTCATCAAATCCACTTCCTATCGAATCTCACCTTATAAAACTACCCACATCACCAGCCATGTTCAAATTTGACTAAAACCAAAGAAAACCGGTCATGATCGGCATCGTCCCGTGCCACCTACGTGTGAGGCCTGTTTCTAGAAGACCTCACAATACATACTGAAACTAGGCTGCTAGTTTTTAAACTTATTAATTCTTCTTAAACTAGGATGCCGGTATCTTAAAAGTATAAATTCTGAAACTAGGATGTGAGTCTAACATTAAATTCTGAAACTAGGATGGCAGTCTTTAGTCTTTATCGTGCTAGTGTCACACCCCAACCGGCGGCGAAATATGTCGAGGCGTGTAGATTGTCCATAACACGTGACACTATTAAAGTGATAATTTATTTAATCAACCTAATTACATAGGTCTTACAAAAAAACCATAATTTGTTCAAACAAACATAACATAAAATAAGGAAAGTTTGATTTATTAACTAGGTCGACAAGCATCTTAAGTGTCATAACTTGTAGGCATCTCAAGCGGTATTTCTTGCGACATGTATAAAGTAAAGGTCAACTAGAAAGTTGGTGATAAACATAGGTTTTGTTACATATTAAAACATGATTCAAGAGTCAAAGTATGAATTCAAGCAAGTATGACTAAACCAAAGGCATTGATCAAACCTTTGTTGACAATTGTCCCTAACCAACGAGTTAGACTAAGAATATCGGTTTCGATACCCAAATTCCGTCTACAACGGCCCGTTTGGGCAGGTGTCAAACCAATAACGCTATCATCATCACCTTAGGTTTTAAAAAGTTAATGATCATATGCTAGCAAGTAAGCAAGATTGACCACCACATGAAATATTAATCCAACAAGTTTATCACAAATGCATAGAATATTCACAAGACTTAACTGAATCATTTGATTTGAAAGAAAGATTTAGAATTGAATACGTATACATGTCATATCCCAAAACATAAAAGAAAAAAGGGGTTATGAATACTCACATTGAGTTCTTGAGTATGAGTTGGACTTATGACTTGATTATTAGAAATGGTGAAGCCCTAAATTAGCTTGATTATATGTATTAAAAATTATATTAAAAGTTATGGTTATGAGTATTAACCATAGAAATAAAAGGATCAAAAGCAAAGAAAAAGGAAGGTTTTTGCAATATAAAAACAGATATGGACAGATTCATTATTATAGTTTCATATGATAATTAAAAATATCAAAATTGAAGTAAAAATTCTGAAACTCTTCAGTCTACTATTTTATGATGTTAAGAACAAATTTCGTTTAGAAAAGTTTTTAAAATTCGGATCAGAAGCTTATCAAAATAACAATACAAAGCAGAAGGTGCAAATATGCGCACTTACTTTGTAGAAGCTGTTACAGAGTCGTCCGATAGAATTAGAAGTCATGTAAACTATAGTTAGAAAGATAACTCAATGAATTATTCATGGAGTCTGGGTTTGTAAATGTTTGATTTATTATGACCAAGTTATGGTCGTTTGAAGTTGTAATAGATTCTGTCCAAAATCAATGGTAGCACTTACGTGAACATTTTAGGGTTTAAAAATAATAAACGAGTATCATAAATTTTGTTGAGAATATATATGATAATAGGAGGGTTATAATTGAAGAAAAACATAAGAAGTTTGATTATAAAGTTACTTAGAATTATTTAGAAATCAATAGAATAATAAGAATACTAAAATTAAGAATACGGTTGCTACCTTAAGAACGGTGAACGGATTTGAGACTTCTAAAGGCTTCAATGGAGGGTGGGCTGAAAGTTTTTTTTAAATTATATAAAGGGTGAAGAAGAACTTTCTTGTAAGTTGAGAAGAAGAGTTTGCGCAAGAAAATGGTTAGACAAATGTTAGTATTTATAGGTGGGGAAATGGGGGTTATGAATGTAGAGATTTTAATGATCACAATTAAGATTTGGGGGGTTATGTTTGGGTAAGAAATGAGTCAAAGGAGAGGGAGTTTTAGTATTTCAAATTTTATAAAAATAATAGGATGTTTATAAAATTAATTTTTATAAAAGGTTTGTATTAAAGTTGAAAAATTAGAGATTTTTGTTTGGAGGATTCTAAAGACTTTAAAATAGTTAGTATTTTTTTTATAAAAGTATAATAATTATAAAATTTTATAGAAAATATTATGATTAAGACTTTCTATTTAAGGATGAGAGTCTATAAAAGTTTAGCTTTGTTATACAATAGCACATGTGTACTTTTATAAAAAGTTAAAAACTTTAATAATAAAATGAACTCTGAAAATTTTATAAATATATAAGAACTTTAAGATATTACTAATTTTACTTTCATTTACCATAATCAAGTCATTGCACCAGTAAAGTTATAAAACAAAGATTACTCATACTAACAAAAGTAGTTATTATTAAATCTTGTGTATATCATGTATAAGACTATAAGTTATCATTTATAATAGTACAAATAATATAACGTAGAATTCAGAATGTTTTAATTCATAAAACAATAAACGAAAAAAATAGACCGGATTACAAATATGGATAGATACCGGGGGTTACAACTAGGGTACCCACCACCTCATGCAACCAAAACCTTAGAGCTCTGTCTCTTACATGATGACCCTAGCATGCATACTAAAAAAGTTAGCATTGTTGAATGAGTTTTATTTTTATTTTAAAAAAACTTAGTAAATCCACATAACATCATTTATTACATGTAATGCCATACCACAACCATAACATAACATAATCAAATAGGGTAACGCATAGATGCTAGCAATGCATCCTAACACACACTTTCATAGATGCTAGCAATGCATCCTAACACACACTTTCATAACTTTGTCCCTATAGTTCTCTGACCATGAACCGACTAAGCATCTTTGCCCATGTGGTTTTCTGCCAATGAACCGACAAAGCATAACATAACATATTGTGGGATTAAGGCGTCGTATCACCATCACCGCTTACAACATAACATAACATAACATAACATTCGAGGTCACGCTCACCCTTTTAGCGATCACAACCACTTCTTTACCTTGCCTCTATGGTTCTCTGGTCTATCATAGATCGCCCACACATAACATAATCATAACAATAGTTGTCAATAGCGGCCATAGCCGGCGCTATAGCGCGCTACTTCGCATATAGGGGAAGTGGCGCTACATGGTGGTTAGCGGTCTAATAGCAACACAGGTAGCGATTATTATTATTTTTTAACACCAAATTGCGAAAATATGATATTTAGATGATTGGTAATAGAGTGTTATAGTTATTTTGGTGGTGTTTATTTAAATTTTCTACTACTTTATTGTTAAACATGTTTATTTATTGAATATAAAACATTTATAAATTTTATACTAAATCGCTAAACACAAAATAACAGGTGCTATTTACCATTATTCGTTGCGTAGCATATAGGTGGCTTGTCGTTATTTACCGGTATTCGCTATTGACAACACTGATATGAATACAAGTAAATTGTTAACTTTTAAATGATCCCTAGCCTAAGTGATTAAGGTGAGGTACCCAAGGCTTCAATAAAAAAGGTGGAGGACTTGAGTTCAGGTCTCTCCTGGGACAAAATAAATATGGAGGTTCCAGGTTGAGCCAGGGGTTTTCCCACCTATGGTGGGTTTCCACCTGAGGGTGGTCTAAGGTTCTTGACTGAGGTTCCGTACTTGAGTAATAGAGATGATTGGGTGGGCCAATTCCCCGTTAGTGATCCAATTAACCGTTCAAAAAAATTATTAATTTTTAATGGTAATTATTGTGATCGTTGAGTATTGAGATCGTGTGAATATGAGAAACTTTGTGAATGCTAAATTAAAGTGTATCATTGGCATGTAGATTCTACGAATTGTGCCTTTTTTCCTAAGCAAGCAAGTACTTGTATTAAGTTAATAACATGATGTGGCAAAATGCAAATGGGTAGGTAGCTTTATATTCATCCACAGATTAACGAGTAGATGGATGTCAATTTGTAGCTGATGTAGATTGTCGTGGTCTACTAAAAAACAAATCATATTTAGACTTAGCTCATCTATTAGTACGGGTAAGTAAGATCGTCTACACGAGTAATATGTGAAAAGTGTAACTCTAGTTCAATGGTTTTAACTTTATAAAGAAAATAACTTTGAATTAATAATTGATATAGAAAACAATATTTCAAATTTATAAACTTGATTGATTGAGAAAACAATAATAAGAAAAGGATCCACTTCAGGTTTCAGGTTTGTAAAACACAAGTTGTAACCTAGTTATACTTAGCAAGCAATCACATAGACATAATTGTATTGGATTGATTGATTCGATGATAGAGATAGAACGAGTTGTAAACGGACCTATTCACAAACTACTAATTTCGTTTTGCTAATCAAAACCTAAGACTCACAATATTAATGATGTAAAGAAACAAAAATCAGATGAGAATTAGATTAAAATTCAAAACAAAAAAAACTATTTAAAGAAATCAACCAATAAATAAAATCATATGGCGTAACATACCAATCAAAACTTCAACCCAATCTAAGAATAACTAATGTTAAACAAATGTTATAAACACAAACCCTACACCTGGAGAAGATCACGGATGGTTTAGCTACTAATGGTTGTCATGGAATCGAAATCAATTATTGTAGGAATTGATTGTATGAAAAGATGAATCCATAGGTGTTCTTTGCTCTCAAAATTTCTCCTTGAATGGCCAAAAACGACTTGGTGAAGAGTTAATTCGCAGCCCCCCTTTTTAACCTTTAATTAGGTCACAAGACCCACAATTTTCATGTCAATAAGCCCGGGGATGTAATTTACGCCCCCCCCCCCCAGATCAACATTTTTTCCTCCTATCTTACATCTTAGTTTGTGTGCTTTATTCTGGCTGATCACACATAGGATGTAATTTACGTTCCCCTTCACTTTTTCTTCACTTCTATTTTTCAAGTGTTGCTTTCTTCGTGAGCTTCCGATTTCCATTCTAACTACCCAAAAACACTTGAATTATGTCCATTAAGCTTAGCAAACTTGAAATTCAATAAGTTCTCAAAGTAATTATGTTCCACATTAATTAACATGTAAAACACACAATTAGACATGTTAATATAGTGAAAGCCACCGACACATCAGTAGCCGATCTCTTAGGTGGAACATGTGGTCGAGCATTTTGGTTATCATCATTGTCTTCTCTTGTATTATCATGAGAAGGAAAGTTAGTATCATTTACATCATCTTGTTTCGTATCAATCTGCACACAAATATAAACGTTATTAGGATTATTTGCGCGGTATGGTTCTAATCAAAATTATCAACATTAACAACATCTTGGTGGTCATCTGTGTATAATAATAATCTGATCTTCCGAACTTTCTTTGTTACTTGTTTAAACTCTTTTGGTCTTTTTAGCATCTATAATAATATGATCTTCCATGAATGCTACATCTTGACTTGGAATAAGCTTCTTCTCAATTGGATTATAGAAACGGTAACCTGACACATCTTGGTCATACCCAATGAATACACATTCTCTAGTCTTTGTATCAAGTTTGGATAATCGTGTTTTGGTATGTCCACAAATGACGTGCACCCAAAATCTCGCAAATGAGCATAAGAAACAACTTTTCCTAACCATATGTTGTTTGACACGTCAAGCTTTAAAGGAACGGATTATGTGAGATTTAACACGTGTGCAGCAATGGTCATAGCTTCGACCAAGATTGATGCTAGTGTCATACCTCGAAAATCGCAACGGAATGACACGTGACGTGGTGGTAACGGAAGTTGGAATTTTACCAACGATTATAGTCAAACGTTAATGAAATACAAGTTGACTACTTGAAGAAAAGGTTATTCACACCCTTAGTCATAATTAAAGTGGTGTTCAAACATAAATAATGACAAATCTTATTTAGTTGTTAAACTACAAGTTTCATTTAGTAGTTCCCAAAACAAGTAATCAACCAACACGCTTGATTCTCCAAGACACATTTACATTATTCCTAACCGTGTGTACTTACGACCCTGAAAAGCATAAAGAGTAACTGGTTAACATAAAGTTGGTGAGCATTCGGGTTTTTAATTTACAAAACATTCAATTTTCATAAACAATATGATGTACACGAGATAATAGTATAATTATCATGGACTAGCTAGGTACCATGATTAATTTTGGTCATACGTCTATAATCAAACCAAGAAACACGACGTTGCCCCATAACAGTTCAAACAAATAAACTCCCTCGCTATAACCTGACCAGAGCGACTGGTCGCAAGAGCGGGCTCTTCTAACCCGATAGATCTACCAATATAAGTATGTTGTCTCCCCGAGGCTAATGATTATAGGGGGATTTAGGGGCTCAATAGTACATAATTACACTACTGATCCAACTTATACCATCATAACATTATATATAATCCCATTTACCCATCATATCATAAATTATGCTTTCCCCCTAAAACAGTTAGATGAAAACAATGTTTAAATGGGGCTGAAAAACTCACATTTAAACACGATCAAGTAATAGATCAAAAAAGCCTCGCACCGGTCAATCAAGATTCTAAACGTGAAGGATCCAATTAATAATTGAAGAATATGAATATGCTTATGAGAATACTGCTCACCCAGCTTACTTATTCTAGAAGTAAAAATGTTTTTAAAGTTATTAATCAAAGTTTTGAAAGACTAGTTGACGACTTATAAAAGTTCATTATTTATTTAAATATCTTACTAAAGAAGATGAGATATAAATTATATGTGGTATGATAAAATATACTTACCTTAACATCTAATGGCAGTGTTCAACACGTAAAGTTTAACTAACTAGGCACCTATTGACATCACAAATTTTATCCCTTTGTTATCATTTATTTCTTATAAGAACAACTATATTTTCTCAACCTAATAATTCAGGTTATAAAACATAAAGTCACAATTTAAAAAATTGTCAGTTATGACGCTTTACATGAAACTTTCACCCAAATTTTGTACCAAATAATTATTTTTGTTTTTTACACCAAATCTCTTATTTTTCCTTGATAAAAATAAGTTTTTAAAGCTGTCAAAATAGTTTTGCTAGTGAAACCTCCATTTTTAACAAAATTGTTACTTTTTACGGTTAATTTGCAAAATATAGTAACTAGCTTTTGATCCCGACAACTATAGTTGTCATTTTATTAAATTTATTGTTTTATAAATCGTAAATTACTTTCAAAATACATTATTTTTCAGATTCAAATTTTCATTTATAAAGACTTGATTTTCTTATAAAAAGTCATGTTTCAACCCGTAGTTTTTACCGTTACGTATATTTAAATACTTCTTCACAAAATAAGATTTTGCCAACTAATTTTCTACACAAAATACCATTTACCATTAGTTTTATATAAGTTTATTTTATAATAATCTTGAAGTTTTTAACATTGTTTTAACTATTTTCACTCATCCAAAAACCCTTTTTATCTTATACACGATTTTTGAAGGATATTTATTATCAAAACTTTTGTTTCATTTCTCATCTCTAGCTATCGTTTCCAATCTACATTCTCACATTTTAATAAAACTTATTTCGATCTTAATTATGATTTCTAGTATACCACCATTTTTTTGTCATCATAATCTACTAGTTCAAGTAAACTCTTCCTAACGTGATTTTACCCTCGGTTTTGTACTAATATTTTTCACCCTTTAATC